>VXAD01005274.1:315788-349192 GCA_013399195.1 Dicrurus megarhynchus | reverse complement strand
AAAAAAAAAAAAAAGAAAAAGAAAAAAAAAAGGAGGCAAATCCCAGTTTATCAGTCTGCCATTGAAAAGCCTGACCAAAAGCAATAGTCAGCTTTCATGAGAACCTTGGTCTCAACTGATGGGTGAAGCAGTCGTGGCTCAGTTGACTCTGTTTCATCCACCCAAGACCTCGGGGGAGATGAAGGGGATGTGGGGGAAGCCCCAAGAAACTGCTCATAGCAGGCTGCCCAGATGGTGCCTATACTTGCATTTAGGACCCTGTGTCAGCAGTGTGACCTCCTTGAGACACCAATAAAGAGCTGGCACAGCAAAATATTTGTCTGTCTTGCCCTTTGCCCTCCTAAACTTTCATTTTCCTTAACACTCTCCCATGTAGATGTGAAGTGCTGACCTTAGAACGACACTAAAGCACCTGTGGCTGCCTGCTACCAGCAGCACCAACCCAGAGCACAGCTCAGGAGGAGAGATGGAGGTGGGAGACCCGAATGCCTGGCTGCCAATCTTTCTGACTGACATATGTGGAGCAACAGCAATTATGGTTTGCCCAAATCAGTGCTCAGAGGACTTACCCACCACGCTGCTGTCCTCTGCATCTCCACGTGGTTTTTTTGCTCTCAGGCACCACATGCATCTCCAAAACCCTTAGCTCACTTCCAAGGGTGATTTTCGAGCATGCCTCTGGGGATGGCAGGAGTCCCACGGTTTTTGGATGACGGGGAGGTTTGGTCTGTGAAACATTGCAGAGGTGTATGTGCAGGGTGGCTGCTCCAGCCACAGCCCTTACAACAACCACAATAACAAACTAAACATCACCATCACTTGGCTGTCACACATTTGGAACAAATTTGAGACTGAATCATGAACTAAGGCAGCCTGAGCTGCGAGCGTCCTGAGGGAGATCAACAGCATCACAACTGCAAATCCAAAATGTTAATTGTGAGAGGTGAAGGAGACGATTCCTGCGTAGCTAATGCCTCACAAAAACCTGAGAGCACTTTCCTGGACCTGTTCATCAGGACTTGGTATCCAAAAGCTTGTTCTCAGGCATCACCCCCTTGCTGTGGTAAATAGTTATGAGTTTTCAGAGGCAAGGCAGAAGGAAAATCCAGACCAAAGTGCTTGGAGCAATCTCTGCAGACATCAGTGTCAGATTGACTGGATGACAGATTTAACCACAGTTTCATTGGAGTTCAGAAACCCCAGCCCAACATGCTGATGTAGCAAAGGGAGGGAAAAGTCCGGCACTCTCTAACAGAGCACTAGACCTTTGACACAAGCACAGGCTGTGAACCAAATCCAGCCTTGACAGTGTTTTTAGTGAGTTCACGAGCATTGCACTCAGTTTTCACCCACACCAGGCCCACGTATTGTTAAGGAAGGCCTTCAGCTAATTATGCTGTTCATGGTGGAAATACTGTCGCCATTCCCCTGTGGCTGCATAGGTGTTGAATTTGGGCTTTCCACATCATGTCTAGTCAAAACAAGCCAACACATTTACATACAGTAAATTCCTTGCCCCCAGGTCTTGGTTCAGATAAGAATGAAAGACCCCAGTGCAGGCCCCGCTGGAAGCTCCTGGCTTGTTGGTGCAGGCTCAAAAGGAAATAAAACCTATTTGTCACGGCTGCTGACAACAAGCAGGAGCACAGAGCACCCATGCGCTGCTATCTTGTCCATCCAGAGGCAGGTTACAGCCCAGCCAGACAGTATTCATAAAAAGGTTGAGTACCAAAATCGCAGTCAGTGTTGGAGCAGGGTCTTTCTGAGCCTTGCATGCTGACTCTCAGGCCAAGGCAGGTGGTGCCGTTTACATTTAAGAGGAAGAAAAGTAAACATGTGAGACCAAATGAGAGGCAGACACACTAAAAACAACACAATAAAGCCAGGCATAACCACATTTCCTTCTCTGGGTAACAATCCCAAACCTTCAGACATCCCTGGACAAATGGCTGGATTTTCTTCCACAGCCTGGAACTAAGTAGCAGCTCATCTCTAATTGAGCTTCCAAATTAATTCTTACCAGTGTGGCCAGCATTAGTTGCTGGTGCATCATCAATCATCCCATGTAATAAAAGGGTTATCCATGCATCTTTAAATCGCTTGGTGCAGTTTAAAATCTCCCATCTGCTTTCATTCTTCTGCCCTCTAATAAGTCTCGGGCTCTTGCAGGGATCCAGTAGTAGAAATCAATTGTGTGCCCCTTTCTGTGCCACTCTTTAGCCTGGTGGTTGCAGCTGATACTTTCTGCAGCCTCAGGCCTGGAAGTGTGTGGTAAGCTTAATTCTTTAGCCTAACAGTAAATCTTCATTGGTTGTGGAAGCTGTGAGTCATGAAAAAACCCTACTTACTCCTGGGGTGTTTGTATCCTGTGATGATCTGCAACATGTAGTAACCAAGAGATTCAGAAATGCAAAGTCTTTAACTGTGAGAGAGCTGCTGATAAAAACCAAAAGGCTCCAAGGTGCACACTTCTTACTCCTTTGCTTTAAAGACAATTTGTCACCAATCAACATTTGCAAATGCTTTTTTACCACCATAAAACTACGGTAACAGATCAATATTTTCATAAGGTTTGTTGACAAAGTCTTCCACAAAGTCTGGACTTTAAGACAAAGAAAGTTCTTCAATAGATTATCCCCTAGTGTTAGTGTCTTGATGCTCAGTGCTTCCAAAAGTAAACAGAGAAATCTTTGTTTAGTCTCAGTGTGATCAAAAGATTTATTTTGTGGGGGAAAGGGACAGGTTTTGCTAATCGTGGTTCCTGTGAGAGAGCAGGCATACCCTTCTGTCTCCTTGCAGAGGGTAAAAGACACATGTTTTTTGATTTCCTTTTACGCTGGAAGAGGATGGTGGATTAATAAAGAAAGGCTTGCTTCTTTCTCCCCTACTCCCCGAAAATGCTATCAAAACATGCTTTTGTTAACAATTTATGTTGGAGAAATCAACTGTAATCAACACCATATTTACTTTGTGTGCAGGACACATCCAAATACATGTCACCAGAGAAAGTGCTACATCTCCAGCTCTCCTGAGACCGGCATGAATCCATAAAATTTAGGGAGAGGTGCCCTTTGGCTGCTGCTGGTTTCCTTCTGGTGCCATAAAGAGCACAACGGCATGTCTTCAGGCCAGAAGTCAATTCAGCCTGCTGCCGGTTCAGAGTCCACTAGGAAATGTTTGGGGAAGGCAGAAAATCAGGGCAACACATCTCCCTTATACCTGCCCACCAGAGTGAGTCCCAGGGACCCGGCTGTTCCTTGATGGGGAGTTCTATTCTCCCCGAATGGACACTTACACGAATTTATACAAATTTACCAGCTGCCTTTGGAAACTTGCTGTCCTTCTGTTTTCCATAATATCCCACAGGACTACTTAACTATGCACTACAGGGAAAAGAAAAATTAATTTGTTTTGTCTTAAACACTGTGCCTGATGACTGATGGGATTCGTTTCTTGATCTGGCTGCAAGGAATCAAATTCTGGCCCAAGGGAGGGAGTGGGATGGCACGGCCAGGGTCAGTGGGGGAAGAGCAGGATTAACACTGGTTGACCTCTGGAAGCAGAGCAGATTTAGAACCATTCGAGACAGACAACACCACAACTGAAGGAACCTGCTGTGACCAACCCATGGCAAGAAACTCCCTGTGCCTTTCCTCTGTGAGCACTGATACAAACAATTAATTTAGCTTTCTGCCAGTTCTTATCTTCCCCAAGCACTTGCATTATCCTTTCATCTTCTGCTGGCCATGCAGGGAGCTGGGAAGATATACGTGTTTATAAAAAGATGTTATTAATATTTTTGTCTTTAGAGGTTCTTCCTCAACACCTCTTTGTTCCCTTTTCTCTTTCTTTTTGATGGAGGTTTCCAGTTAGCCTCCCTCACTTATAATTCTTCCTGCTTTCCCTGTTTGTCTACTACTTAAAGAAAATTTCTTGTTATTCCTGATAGACTCCCATACCAAACAGCCTCATTTACACCATTATTGAATTGGGTTTTTTCTTTCCAAATTTCTATTATTGTTCTATTTTTTATGTTTTATTTTCTGTGTCATGTTACACTGGGCCACTCTAAAAAAATCTCAGTCTCACCTGCAAGTATTTTATTTACTCTTTTGGCTACTTCTTTTCTTTTTAGTCTCCATTTTAATTCTACTTTTTTTCTTTCAGTTAACACTGCTGTGTTCTTCCTTGAAAAAAAGCCCTCAAAAAGTCAAAAACAAAACACCCAACAAAACACAATACATTTGTTCTTGGGGGGTATTTTCCAACTTCAGACGTTCCCACCTGTCTGTCTGGTTTCAAAAAGATGCTGTGTTTTGTTTCTGGGTTTCTCCATCACGTTTTGCTGTGATATTAATCATCCTGGGGATTTTCCATCCCTTAATTCAGAGCCCACATGTTCAGAGTTTCTCTACTATTTAGTAATTTTTGCAAGAACCAGAGCTGAGCCTTACTTGTAATCAGATTTCTCAAGGACTCATGAAACAGTTGGAAGAAAATTAAGTATCATGAATAATATGAGAAAGTAATGAAAAATTCTAATATCACAAGGGGAGAATAACTTACAAGCATTCAACAGAGCTTGATGGGCCTTTAGAGAGAAAAGCTGCTTAGGGAGGAAACTTTCTCTGAAAATTCAAAGCTCTCAGACAATTTGGACACAACCAGTGCCAGCTTTCCTTGTGGACAAAGGTTCAGCTTTCCTCCCATCTTTTCTTCCTTTCCCTCTCCTCCCTCATTGTGAGCACCCAATCAGCTCTTTCCTCTTGCCAAACCTTAAGACTTTGGCCTCGATTTTAAAGCCTGTTACCCTTGAAAGGGGAAAAAGGCAGAGAGCTGAGACACGAGCAGTGTGATGGGAAGGGAAGGATCAGTGCAGTTGGTAGGTCCACTACCAAACCATTACAACCATTGGAATCAGATATTTTCCACACATCTCCAGCTAGGTCACCTACTGTTCCTCTAAAAGAGAGCTCAGAATGGAGTGGCATTTCCTTTGAGGAAGGTGCTCTGTATTCAGAGGTAGATTATGTCTCCCGCAATGCGTGAGCTGCTGTCGTAAAGGACTTCTTTTTTTTATTGAACAGTAATGCATTGTAAACTCCAGCATAAAACTCCAGCTGTCCCTTTACACACTTGGCTTTTTGGCAATCATTCTTTTTTTTTTTTTCCCCTTGAATAGTCATAATTCATATACAGAGCCAGCAGACACACACACACACACACATTTCTTTTTCTCCACTGGCTTTGTCCTGTTTTTGGCTGCACACTCCTTTGGGTAAAATGGGTGAAGCTGGCTTTATGAGCTATAAAACGGCAGGATGTAAGGATTCACTTGTTTTTGACATGTTAGTAGTATTTTATGGATAAAGTGTGAAGAAAGCCGTATAATTGGGTTACTGGGAATAGCACATGAGCCTAAAAAGGAGGAAATAGAACCTTAGATCTGGCATTCCTTCATGCAGGGGGTATGGGGCTGCTGCAGTGCTAGAACCTGTTCGACTGATGGGGTAATGTTCAATTAAATGAGCAGTGAGCTCTCTGCCCGTTCCCTCCCAAGCATCAGTGGTCAATCAGCACCAGCAATAAAAGTGTCCTAAACAATGAAATTAATTGAGTGATCAATTTCAGTCAGAGATGGACATTCTGGCCCTTTCTGCCAGAGCCACAGTTCCTCAGGTCCCCCGCTAACAGTGCAGTTAAGACAATTTTTGCAGCAGCAAGAGTGGCAGGAAGATCAAACATGCCACACTGAGACTGAAAAACAGGGCTCTTCTTCTTATACCATCTTCTGGGAAGTCTCAGTTCCTTGTAAAATATTTTACACTTCATAGTTTGCCATAGGCAAGGCAGTGAAGACAGACTTCTGGCTGAAGCAGTACTTGTGTTTGACTTGCAGTCTTCAAATAGGATTATTTTTTTTTTGTCCATTAAAAAAAAAAAAATTTCATCCAACAAACTGTTATTTAATAAGTGAGTGTACATACACCCCTCCCTCCCGAATAATTCCATTAGAGGCAAAAAACTGGGTAAGTCAGTTAAAATCACACAGCACCTCCCAGGAAAAGCTCTGGTTGTCACAGAGGAGCTAGACAGAGGAAGGGTTTAGACTATTTTATTTCCCATTTGCTGTCTTTCTGAGAAGTCAGTGTAACAAGTCCTGTTCTCACTTTCAGGATGGAAACTCAAGGGTCTGCCTAACACAAGCAAGACTCTGCCATGAGCTCCTGCCATACCCTGGACCAGCTCACCTCCAGCTCCTCTGCATGTCCCAGGGACAAGGAGCAGGAGATAAGGGATGAGGAGATAAGGGATGAGGAGATAAGGGAGAAGGAGGAGGAGAAGCCAAACCACACTGCAATCTGCTTGTGCAGCATCAACAGCTGGTGGGCACAGCCAGCACAGCGAGCTCTCAGCCCGGGGCAGAAGGCCTCTCTCCTCCACTGCTCCCATCACGAAATCTGGGTGATGCTGACAGCGTGGTCCCCAGGGACTCCAGGTCCCAGAGACACAGAAGTGCTCGTGGCTCCTACAGGGATCAGGAGATGGCATTTTCTCCTCACCCGGCTCTGAGATGGGTGCAAGGGCAGCAGCTGGAGCCACAGAAAGGGTCAGCCACTTCAGCAGAGTGCTGCCCCTGAGCCACAAAGCCCTGCCAGGCTGCAGATCTGATGGTGCTACCAGGACCCTCCAGTGGGACCACAGAGCTCTGTGTCACCACCACTCAGACGTGGTTCAGTCACACCTGGGGAAACCTGGACCAAGTCTTCAAATCCAGGCCAGCGCCACTTTCCCAGGCCTTTAACAGCTGCTCTCACTTACTCTTACAAGCACAGCATCTCTGCATATAATTTACATTCCTGCAGATGTCCTTCTATTTTTTGGCATCACTGAACTGCTTCCAAATTTCTTTTCTATTTAGTCTAATAGATGTAAAACATTATTTAGATTTTCACTCATAAAAGTGACCAAAAGCAGCTGTATCTTCACAAGCTGTTGGATGCAAACCAAAGCTAGAGGTTGCTCTCACATATACTAATGGGAATTAATTTCAGAACGCAGTCCCCATAAAAAAAAAAGTCTGCATTTCATCTTACCTGAAAGATCTACAGCCATGCAGTGAAGCTAAAGCTTTTATTAGCGTTTGTTAAGAAATTACTGCTCCTAAAAAGAGTCCATTACGTAAAGAGAGACTCTAACTCAATGAAGAACTCCATCTGGGACCTTCCCCATCTTTCTCCCCATGGAAAACGCATTGTTCGTGGAACACGTTGTGTTGGTAGGCTACAAAGGCATCACAGGGGAAGAACCAGTGCTTTCCAGCCTCTCCTCAGCAGCTGTCTCTGGGAACAATCTTGTAATTCCACCGAGGGCAGGAGAACGGGACCCATGTGCCTGCACACACGTGATGCTGACTGACACTTAACCCACCCTCCAGGGCTTCGGTGCCACTGCTGCAGGGTGGAATAAATGTTCTGTTTCTGGGGTTCTCCTCCAGAATGTTCACAGAATATTTTCTTGACTAAGTCTTGAGTAAAATCCAAGGCACCACTTTTTGTCCCCTCCAAGGCAAGGGGTAGAGTTTATTTAATGACATTTTCCTTCTTGAATCAACTAAGAGACACACCAAAGGATTTAACGATGCCACCGGGTTATCCAACAAAGAAGGATGATCTCACAAGTGAATGTACACAAAGCTGGGTTTCTGGTAACAAGGAGCTCCGCAGGGCAATGTGAAATGAGAGGCAGCCCCACAGCCTGGTAACTCTGTCCTTTGCCAGTCACAGGCCCCCAGCTCACCCAAAACTGCTCTTGGAGGAGCCCTGTGTGAGGAAGGATTGGGAAAAGCTGTCAGGACTGCGCCGGTGCTGCTCCTTTGCAGGAGGGAAAAGCCTGTGTAAACAGTTGCTTCATTTGCAATTCTCTGAGGGGCAGTTGGATCTGAGTGAGGATGTGGAGACTGAACCATCTGCAGTTTGTTTAACTATTTCCATTTCAAAGGTGAACAATAGCTTCAACAAAACTGCCATTAATAACAACAATTGTTGTGCCAGAATTGTGTTGCTTTCCTTCTTTTTCTTTCTTTCTTTCTCTCTCTTTCTTTCTCTTTCTTTCTTTCTTTCTTTCTTTTTCTTTCTTTCTTTCTTTCTCTTTCTTTCTTTCTCTTTATTTCTTTCTCTTTATTTCTTTCTTTCTCTTTCTTTCTTTCTTTCTTTTTCTTTCATTTTCTTTCTTTCCTTCTTTCCTTCCTCCCTCCCTCCGTCCCTTCCTCCTTCCTTCCTCCCTCCCTTCCTTCCTTCCTTCCTTCCTTCCTTCCTTCCCATGTTGCCAATTTTTAAGTCTCCTCAATTTCAAGACTATCATTTTCCCTTTCTCCTCACTTTTTCTAACTCCAGCTAATGGGGTAAAAACGTGGGGGGGAGGGGGAGGAATGAAGAAGTATGGGAGAAAAAAACCAAAACAGATTTTGTGACACTTCTTAAATTTTTGAAAAATAATGTGTTACTTCTCAGTAACAGTCATCTTGTCATGCATTCTATTCTATTTGGCACCAAAAAAAAAGTTTGATTACCCATAGCTGAAGAAATATTGTTTCCACACTAAGCAATTCAGTGTTATTGTGGTTAAATTGATCATTAATTTTCAGGTGGGGAGGGTTTCCATTTTATTCACATTGATACACTGCAGCTAATCCAGATCAGTTCCAAACACACTGCAAACAGAAGCCATTCAAAGTAGCTCAAAGGGTGTGGTGTTTGCAAAGGGAGTAAATCCAGAATTTTCTTGATCACCAGCAACAGAACAAAAAGAAACCAGCCAAAGTCAGAAGGGCTTGAATTTGCACCAACTTCTGTTTCCCCAGATTGCCACTATATAACTCAGCTGGAAAGGAAGACAAAGCAAGATATTAAAGTATTATCTCAGACAGCTTTCAAAGTCACTGCAGAATCTGCCCATTTAGTGATGATTCCCATTCAAGTGGGTTTGAAACTTGACAGGCTTCCACTTCGGGTCACATTTCCTGAGGCGGCCCCAAAATGGAAATTGTCAGATTGCACAACCCTGCCAGACCTGTTCCAGCCGTGGCTGCAACTGCTTGGCAGGGACGCTGCAGTCTGGGGACATGTGACAAAACAGTATCCCAGATAATGCCCACAAAGGCAGAAAATGGCCATTTTTGCTTTGGAGATCTTGTCAGGATGGTGGGCTGTGCATGTCCCAGGAACATGAACATATAAGAAATATTAATGGAAAAAAAAAATAAATAAGAAGAAAGAATTTTAAAAAGATATTAGCACTCACTGAGCACTATTTTTCTTGCCTTGTCCTCTGTCATCTCCAGTAATTAGCATTTTTGGGACTGAGATAGTAGCTGCCTAGGTGCAATAGTCTTAAATAGCCTTTAAATTATATATTTCCCATGAATATATCTCAGCCCTTAGAGAATTTATTTCTAACATCTGTCCTCCTTAACATCCTGCAGCAATGTGTCCAGTTTTTGGGGAGCCACCCAAAAAAATTGCCAAAGCTTTTTTTCCTGGCTAATAATAACTACATTAAGGGTTTGTCTTTAGTGTAGGTATAGTGAGGGATTTTCCTATAGGCTGATTATCATCAAGTTTCCTACTAGCAAATCTTGAAAAATCTTTCCAAAAATCATTGCAAATAGCTAGAAATTAACCTGTCCTGAACCAACAGCATATCAGCAAACTTAATTATGTCATTCATTGTTCCTTTTTCACACCATTCATGAATAAAATGAAAAGCCTGGATCCCAGCACAGACATTGAGAGACACCATGAAAAGTTATCATCTACTGCTTTTTTCTTCCTATTTTCCTATTCCTCAAGAAGATTTAGGTTTTTATACCACTGCAGGCCCATTTCACCAGGAGACTCCAGTTGGGGTGTGAAAGTTGAAATGTAACATTTTCTTCCCCAATGAAGTTGAACATATTGTAAAATATTTAACCTTTTTTATTTTTCACTGACAGGTGAAAACACCTCTGGCAAAGTGAAACAGCTTTGGACTATTCGAACTCTTTTGTCATTTGTCTACTTAGTGTCTGCATGGGTCATTTTTACTGGGCTAAAAATTCTGCAGGATGGGGATCTGAAGAGAGATCTTGCTAGCACTCAACATCTGGAAGTGTTGAGATACTTGGGGGAAAAAGGCTTCATACAACAGAGGAAACAACAGAAAGCAATGAGGCAAGTATGTAATTCAGTAAACAAATTAAGACATTCCCAAACTGCTGTCTGCCGAGCAGTGCTAGTCTCCAGGAGATGGCTAAATGACTACAGATCCATATTAAAATTCACTTCACTTATCTCATCTCTAGAGTGTTTTCAATTACATGTTTGATGATAAGGCTGCAGAATCCACAGAAGAAATGATGGAAGTTGCCTTAAAAAGATTGGTTCCAAACTAGTCTCTCTCACACATGTTAAATCTGGAGATATTCTGGTAACTGAGAACAGATTTCAGCTTCATCATTAAGGCATATTCTGTCTGAGAAGGAAATCACCAGAGTCATTAAATAAGGGCTCCAAAAAGCATAAATATTGCTGTGTATTTGCCCAGCCACCATATTAATGTGATGCATGGGTTTTTGTAAGGTAGAAGCTTTTTCATAACGTGTTTCAGACTGCCTTTTATTCCTCAGGCTGGCTCTCCATATAATGAAATGTAATGATCACCATCTACACTCCAAAACCACATTTAGACCATGAAGGCTCAAAATGACTGTATTTTTTTATGTATTATGAGCATGACTATAGCCTGGTCCTTTTCTCATTGTAAGAATTAGATAAATCATACTCAGAAATTATTGGTGCTCTTATTGAAATTCAAGCATCTGTTAAAACCCTATGGTGCAAACAGAAAGGTAACACCCTGACTGATCACTGGAGCTCTTCCTACCTGAAAAAAAAAAACCCAGATGTTTTGCAAGAAAAACAAGCAGCAGTCCTCACTAAATTTTTTGCCATGATTCTACAGGGGAATGCCCCAAAAGATGCCTTCAGTAGTCCATGTGTTTTCAAAGAAGTTGCCACAGGGTTAATTGCATGAAGAAATATATATGTGAAAGTGATTTCAGCCAAATCCAGAGAGGCTCCCCTAGCTTTAAGCTGAAGGAGAGTAGATTCTTATGGGAAATCAGGAAGGAATTGTTCCCTGGGAGGGTGGGCAGGCCCTGGCACAGGGTGCCCAGAGCAGCTGTGGCTGCCCCTGGATCCCTGGCAGTGCCCAAGGCCAGGCTGGACACTGAGGCTTGGAGCACCCTGGGACGGTGGAAGGTGTCCCTGCCCGTGGCAGGGATGGGCTCTAAGGTCCCTTCCAACCCAAATAATTCCATGGCTCTCTGATTTCAGCTAAGCCAATAAAACCACGGGCAACCCAGACAAAGTCAATACTCTTTTAACAGCCCAGATCACTCTGACAGGAGATATATCCAGAAAAACAAGACAAATGGGGAAATGTGAAACTTAGGTTATAAGGAAGCACTGTTAATAATTCCAACCAGCCTCTAAACTGTAACCAGGCAGAATAACACAAACTCTCCAGTGGTTTAATCTTAAACACAGATCTGAAGAATGATGCATTTCACACGAGGTGCTCTGTGTATGTTCAGGTCTGACTTTGATGTATCAGCAAAACAAGCTCAGCTCAGCAGATGCTGTGGGGATGCAAAACCCTTGTGGCCCCACCATCTTTCAAGCCAGTGTCACCGAGGCAAGAGGGGACAAGGGGCTGTGCTGGAGGGAAGGGAAGCCCACCTAGCTGCAGCCAGCCCAGGCTCTGCAGCTGCAAAAGCAAGAGGCTTGTCCCTGCTGCAGCACGGTCTGTGCCCCCCCAGCCTCTGCCAGCCCCCCCAGCCTCAGGTCAGGAAAGTTCCTTTTTGCCTGTGGTGCAGAGGAGCCTTGAACTGTCCCAGCGTGGATCCGAGTGCAGATGGAGCTGCTCCTGCAGCTGTGCTCCAGAAACCTCCAGGAGCTCTGTTCTCCTGGGCGTGTGCTCCACAAGGTGGGTCCTGCGAGGTCCTGCTTCACCCATGGAACAGGGGCTGGGGAAAAAGGGGAGCTGCTGGATTTACAGCCCGAGCTGGGGGGCTGGGACAGAGTGAAATTCAATAAGCAGTCATCTATTCCAGCAGAGAACTTTTCCTGTGTTGAAGAATGACCTGTCTGTAGCCTGTGCAGCTCCTCCTCGTTTTAAGAGGCTGGAAACTTTCCTCCTGCTCTATAATGCACTCAGTCCATGAAGCTAAAGGAAAAAAAATATCTATTGTCTTCACTGTGCTACGAAGCATGCAGAGGAAAGAAAAGAAAACGCTGCTCCACATTGGGACAGGGAAGGAGAAATCAATTAAAGGAAAGAAGAAACCTATGTGGATGTTTTGGAGAGGGACCAGTTTGTTGAATGAGTTATATTGATAAATTAGACATACATACATCATGCAAACCCAGTATTAAATCATGATATGCCACGTGTGTCTTTCATGCCAAGTATTACAGGGGCTTTACAGTTCACGAACAAACCTGAACACCATCAGCTACAGATGAGTCTGGGTTGAATGTGGCAAAATTTGGCATTATGATGTCTGTTAACCAGTGGGAAAAGGTATCTCAGTTACTTTTACAGGTTATATCAGACTACAACTGGGCCACTTCATAGCAAAACACTCAAATTTTGCAAGATTTCTACAACCATGGTGGTTGTCTGAAATAAGTAGAAGAAAAAACAATGGTAGAAGTAATTGGTAAATATATGGTAGAAGTAACATGTAGATAAAAACCCGAACTGACTGTGTAAATAGGAGTTAGGGGGTGACTGACTGGAGACCAGTTGTGAATTCAGGAGCTGGGGGTTGTCCTGGACCACAGGTGAACCTGCAAGATGAAAAATTGAGAAGTAATGCTGCATTGAGAAGATGGCAGAAAATAAAGTAAAATTACTTCAGTGCTGTAATTCTCTACCATTTCCCCTTACATGTAAGAAATATCATTACATCCAGTCTGGGAAAATGGAGCCTAGGGCAGTGGGGGAAAAAAACAAGAGGTAGTTTGGCCAAGTCCTAACATAAATTGACTAAGGATGTTGTTTAATCTTCATTTCATAAGGATGTTAAAATGAGTTTAGACTAATATTACTGGAAAGAGTTTAAATATTGTGTAGAAAACTAACTTTTCCCATCCAGATTTTATGAGGAAATTTCACACAGTTCTGCTTCCTCTGGCTGATGCTGGAGGGACAAGTTGGAGATCTTCTGGTAGATGCATCTTCCAAAATCAGATTCCACAAAAAAATTGCCTTATTTATGTTGAATATCAGCGTTTGTGGGAAGAATTAATCCTTCCAATACATTCACACAAATAACATACCTTTTGAGGTGATTTCTGAGTGAGTGGTGGAAAATAAGCAGGTCAGAACACAGCTGAATAACGACAGGGGGTGAGGTCTTAGAAAAATATTCTTTATTATTCTACTGTGTTTGAATGACTCTCTTTCTTTTTTCTACTTCTTGACCTTTTACCAGGTGCCACCACGGGATGATACAGTTTATGAAATCCACTGTTTAGGAAACACAACAATGTAGAGTTACTCCACATGTGAGCCACAGCAGCAGCTACATCAATCAAGACCCTTATTCCTGGGTTATTTGTACTCCTCAGTGTTTAAAAGGAACTGGCCTCCGTGATTCTCAACACCCCGAGCACAAACAAAGCTGTAATAACTCACAACTTAATGAAAGCAAACTCTGTATAATACACACAGACCCTGAAACTCTCAGGGTCTTTCAAGAGAAAATCTTAGTTCAGCCAAAACACGCAGACAAAAGAAGAGGTTTAAATCCCTTCCAGACGCGGAGGCATGAGACACAAGGATATGTTCTGTTTATTTAACAAGCCAGAGCTGGAGCAGGAGCCCTCACAATACAATTACAGTGGTAACAATAAAAATGCAGCAAACCAAGTCCTGCAGCCCGTGAAAGACAAAGCCAGCGGCAGGATTATGGAACCTGCACACCCAGACGTTTTAATACCTATGCCAGACATAGAGCTGTATGATAATACGAACACAATAAAACATGAGGAATCTAAATCCAAGGAGCAGATGGAAAGGCAAAGCTTCTCTGGTGAAGCCACTTTTCGTTGGAGGCTTAGCTCCCGGCTTCGTGTAGAGCAGCCATCCATTCCAAGTCACCCTCAGTTCATCCTCCACATCAGCTTGGAAATGCTGCTCCTTCCCGTTCCATACGGGAGGAAACACAGCGTGAGATTGTTCTCCTGCAGGAGAGACAGCGTATTCCTTGGATGATGTCAAGATTGACCCTGTGATGGCAGCATCCGCTGGCAGCATGGCAAACCCATCAGGAAGGGCTGACTGCAGCACACGTGCAAGATGGGTACGTGAAGCCATCGTCCCAAAATATCTCCAAGAGACCAGCCAAGGCTCTCACACAACAGAATCTCTGCTGCTGTGACACAGGATTTCACCTGCAACCTTTTCTCAGAGCCCTCTGCCAAATCCAGGGCTGGAAATGCAAAGCTGAGAGAAATTAGAATAATGGTCCTGCTTGCTTCTAAACAATACACAGTGGGGTTTTTTTCCCCAGAAACATGAATCATAGAGAACCACGGATCAAAATTATGTAGAGAACTGTCACTTCAGAGTTATGTTGCCTTTGGTAGCTAGGTTCTGCCTGAAGAACACGGATCTGACGGAAACTGGTGCTTCAGGTGTTGGATTTTTCTTCGTGGAAGAATGCAAGGAGGGCTTTTTTTACTGAGTCAGAGAGATTAACTCCAGAAGAGCAACTGGATTTTAGGGCACTCCCATAAGTATTTGAAAGACATAGTTTTATCCAGCGTACCAAAAAAAAATGGAAATGCAATGGGTCTGTGATAAAAACGTTGTTTCTGGACATGGTTTTCTTGGCAATAGTACCAATTACAGGGCATTTTTAACACTGTTTATGCAGAGACTTGCTTTAAATGGCCCATTCTTGAGTTGGTCAGCTCACCACTAGAAGCAGCAAGAAAGACTAATTATTTTAATAATTTTCTTTAGTTCAGAGACCAAGTAGAAACCAACAGTGATAGGAGCTAGTCTTCTCAATGCTGTCCATGCTGGATTGAGGGCTGAAGTCAAGAGGCTCTTGATTTGCCACCACCCCACCAGGTGTCCAAGGAAGGACTGGATGCAGCACTCAGTGCTCTGGGCTGGGTGACAAGATGAGGATTGGGCACAGTCTCGCTGTAAAAGCTTGAGCCAACACTCATCATAAAGTAATAATAGGTTTCCGCATATTTAAAGACAACGTAAAATTGTACAGGGAGAAGATTTGGCCTCCCACCCTTCCGTGATTTCTTTTTTTTTTTTTTTTTAACTTTTCTTTTTTTTCAATTTTTTTCTGCTTTTTACTTTCACTTACCACTGGAGATTACTCCTGCAGAACCAACAGGGCACGTTGTTAAGTGAAGCTCCCACACCAGTTTGTGTTTGGGGTATCCACTGCTTCAATCAAAAGGGAGAATTTCCTCTTCTCCACCGGTCAGCGCCAGACCCGAGGAAGGTCTAAACTCCATGAGCCCTAGACATCAAAAGAGCTCTTTCAAGAGGAAGAACAGCGGATAACTGTAAAGGAAGTTACAGCTGTTTGCCATTTAATGAAGTTAAATGCACATGTAAATGTTTATAGACTCCAGGCTGAACTCAATTTTTTTTTGGAAGCAAGACTTTTGCAACATAATTATATACTCCATTATGTTTTCCTGGTGGATTGTGAGTTATGCATAATTCCTTGTGATAATCTATAAATGGGTCATGGATCTGAAGAAGCTGAGACACCCCGTTACCTGCCTCATTCACATGAGCACTGCTGTGTTTTATTTCTGAAAACAACATTTATGCAAACCTCTCACGGTTAACACGATTGGTTTGGGGTCTAATCTTGTATTTTTCCTCCACTCACAGTCAGATACTGTTTGAAAACAACAACAGCAACAACAAGGAATCCGCTCACATTTCTGGGTAGGGTCCAAGCACTCCTTGAGCATTGAATGAATGGCTTCCTCTAAGCAAGGAAAACCTCCAGTCTCCCATCTGGAAAATATTATGTGAGCAAAAGCTCAGGTCAACTGTTACCTGTCGAATTTGAAACTGTTATCTGTTGGGTTTTTTTTCTTTCACATGAGGGAGGAAGCAGCATACACAACTCAAAAAAGAGGATGAAATGGTCTTTGTAACCAGGTAAATGTAAAAGTCTAAGGCAATTTACAAAACACCACAGAAACCTGTTTTAATTTAGTTAAATTCAGGGAAACTATTTTAACAATATGGGATTTTTTCCTTGCTCCAGTCTCTAAACTGTGTGTTCAGCCTAGTGAACTGACTCCATGTACACTAAACCTAAAATATTTTGCAGAGACCTCCAAGAAACCCCCACCAGCTCTCCTGCATTGCTGCTCGCTGGCTTTCCTGCAGGCATGCAACTAGGAAGAAAATTTGCATAATAGCTGTGAGATTAGAGGCATTTTATGCTTGAGGAACCAGAGTGCATAGCAGGCAGCACCAAGGTGTCTGTAATTAAGCGATAATGATATAAGGTATCTGAGCAAAGATGACAGTAAATTTCTTTCCGTAAAAGGCTGATTAATGCCAGTTAGAGCCACTACCGAAAAATCAGACGGCCCTCTGTTTTTCCCATTATATCTCGCTCTTGGCTTCCCTCTTAAAGCTTTTCAGCGCTCTGCTCTCTTGCAATTCCCCTGCCGCTAAGTGTCAGAGCCCCAGCACTCCGTTTCTGGGTGAGGAGAACAGTCCATCATTCATCCCCACCGGCCGCAGCAGCGAGGAGCCGCTCGCTCCTGCGGCGGCACGGGATATTTATGCCATCCGCGTAAGGGAGAAGGGGAAGCGACTGTCTCCCAGCACAGGCGGCATTGAGAGGGCGGCTGCAGCCTGCACATCCCACAGGACGGAGCCTCTCGGGCTGCCCGTGTCCCCCGCCCGGCCTCCACCGCCGGCCGCTAGGCCGCCGGGCCTCCGCAGGCCTGGCTCCGCGCCGGGCCTGGCCTGACGTGCCGTCAGACCCACGAAATGTTTTGACCTTGACCCCCCTCCCCAGGAAGAAGGCAGGACCCTCAGTCCTCTCTAAATTCAGGGCGCAGGTCTCCAAAATGGCTTTGCTGAACGCCAGGCCCGAACAATGGCCCCAGCTCTGCGATGAAACGCTTCCCCTGGCCCACCCCCCTCTCCTTCCCACCCGGCCTGCGGAACAAAACGCCCCTGTGTCTCTTTCCGTCAGACCGGGAGACTACAAGAGACATATTTAAACTCAGATAAAATAAAGGCACTTCCCTTATGGCCAAAGTGTAACATGTCATTTAAATAAATTTTCGCCCAAAAAAAAAAAAAAAAAAAAAAAAAAAAAAAAAAAAAAAAAAAAGCCCCCACACAAAAGGAGGTTTNAAAAAAAAAAAAAATCACAAAGTGCCCTGCTACAAACGAGTGATTCTTAACTCAGCCAGTGATCAACAAACTCACTTCCTAATTAAGTGTAGGAGCGTAATGAGGAACAGGGCATCCTTTGTTTTGCCAGCCCGTGTGAACTCCAGCCACAAGTCCCCAGACTCCCCTAACTCCTGCGTTCAGAGCTTGTAATTAGTACATAAGGAACCAGGTACTGCAGCAGCAGCCCCTCGGACAGTGGCTCCATTCAGCACCAGCCAGATGTGAGGAGCGTTCAAAGGGCGCCGACTGACTCACATATTGCGTGGTGTTGTGTGACACCGTAATCTCTGGTTTCCAGCCCCACAGTCAACAGCCACTGTCATTTTTAATGCGTTCTAATTAGCCTCTGTAAGCTTTACAGAGAGGTTCAGCCATGCAAGTGGAGCTACTGGTGGAGGGCAGGTTGGTCGGTGTGCCTAACATTTCCTAAACTATCCCCAGCTTCATTAGATATTAGATATTTGTGCCAGTGTGATAAAAATTGGATCATGGCACATGCAGTAAGTTTAAGGAGCTTTCAGATGTGCCTCTTTGAAAAATTAGCCCACAAAATAAAAGGGAAAATGGGAAAAATGCACACAGAAAAGCATCATGAGGAGCAAAAGTGAACCTCTGCCTCAGGTACCAGGAAGCCTCCAAGGGAAGCTCACTCAGATGTCCACCTCTGTTACCTCTCTCTCAACAGTGAGCCACTGTTTCCATAAGTCTCCATCCCAGAAAATCCAACCTCTGAGGCAGCAGACAATGTTCAGAGGTCAGGAGCCACTCTTACTTCCCTTGCAGAGCATATTAGCTCAAGGTTTTGGATGATCTCTGTAGCCTCAGCTGGGCTGGCACCCACCAGCTAAAGAGCATATCCCCTCAACCAGTCAGTAGAAGGTAAAAAGTGATAATAAACTATTTTATTAAAAAGTAATATTAACACTATGCGGTGTAAACTGCTCCTCTGGCAGCAGGAAAATGAATTCCTCCTGCATCTGACAGCCTTACTGCCCTCCAGGTAAGACAAGGTGTGTGTGTTCAAAACCCCTTCTCAGCCACACAATCTGCAGCTTTCTCTTTTTTTTTTTTCTCTTCTTTTCTACTAAATAAAATTTCTCATACAGGGGTGCTGTGATGCAGCACTTAATGAGCAGAGTAACCCCCCTTAAATGATTTGTATAAGCACCTGTATGAGTAGCAGTCCAGTACTGACCTAAAAAGGGATGTAACAGAAGTATTTGTGTAGATTTCATAGTCCTGATCTGGTCTGGGAAAATATTGACACAGTGTATAAAAGAGCAGCAGGTAAATTAGTGATAATTACTGAGAACTATTAACAAATTATGAACTGCAAATTAACCAAGTTAGCAAACAGGCTGAGGGGCCACTGGCTATTACTAATTATTATTAATAATTTGCTGAATTAGTTGGAATATAATAATAACACGCTTTCTCAGAAATATCAAGTTTTGTAAAATCAAGTATTGTAAAATAGGGCAGAAAGCAAAACTAGATTTGTTGAACGTAAATGGTACCATTTGATTTAATTCTAATTAACGGTGAAACAGAGATGTAAGGGAGAATATTTTCCAAATCTGTGTGCACATATCAGGTACCATCAGATGAAAAATCCTTTCTGAAGAAATTAATTCACTATTCTTATCATGTGTTGCAGCAGCAGTCCTGTACTCATACTTGCAGACAAGTGGGTCATTCATCCAGAGGCAATCTTCAAACTGTGAGGCATTATCAAGTTGTTCATTCATTTTGTTTCTTTTGCAGATGAATGAGCTCGGGCTATCTCTGGAGTAATGTGGTGATGAAATCCTTCATCTGGTCTGTACCTCTCAACCACCCAGAGATAAATTGCACAGCCCCTCACCCAGCTATCCCAGGTTAGTCTGATTTGCTCCAGGCTGCTGCAGCACGGAGGATCAGAAACAAAAGGCTTTCCCAAACACCATCCCTGAAACCCACATCTGGATGGAGTCTGAGCAGGAAAGAATTATGACAAAACTCACAACTCCCATCCTGTGGCAAGACCCATTTATCCTCTTAACCAGGCATACCTGTGCCTCCAGCATCTTTCCTCCAGTGATGATCTAATGATTAATAACACAAGTGTAAGGGTGGGGGGAATGCAGTGATGAGGAAGACAGCTTTTCAAGTAGCACCTCTCTTCCAGAGAGGTGATTGCGCATTCTCCACAAAACGAATGATGCTGCTTATTACGTGCTAGGGAACATCACGCACCACTCAGATGCATTACTCATCTATTTTTCCAGGTCAAAATCAATGTGAGGAAAAGTGATGTGACATGGGCATTACAGACTTTTTAACAATACTGATACAGAGGAATTATTAATGACCCACCCACTGACCTCGAAGGAGACTGGTGTTTGCTCTCAGCATGCTGGTTTGAATTTGTGAAAGGAGGTGGGCTGCAGGAGCTCATAACACATGTTTTCAGGATCTGACCTGCCTTTCTCTAGAAGTGTTTCTTCCTGCTGTAGAGGAGGCACATCAGGAGCACAGACCCAGCTCATCTAGAGCTGAGTGATGGCAGGTGAGAGCTCTGTATGGGAATCCACTGACCTGTCCCAGCTGCCATTCACGAATCACAAAGGAGCCTAACATATAAACAGGAATTTCTACTTTTTGTCAAAAGACAGGTGTCCCAAAACCAGGCACAGTCATGTGTTCAGTACATGGTAAAAGAAAACAAATTCCTATAAAATGAAACAGGCACGGGTTTGTTTAAATCAATGGGTCTGCACCACAGTGTTTGACTGATTTTCCTCTTGTCCCCTTCTACTTCTTTCCACATCACCTGCACCTGTGATTCACATTCCTTTATTTGGTCCTGTCTCAATTTTTCCTCCCTCTTTTCTAAAGTGGATTGTGAACTCAGACAGGTTGGCATTCAGGACATGCTCATGACTCACAGAATCACAGAATAACCAAGGTTGGAAAAGACCTTCAAGATCATCAAGTCCAACCCTAGACTGAACACCACAATGTCACTAAACATGTCACAAAGTGCCATGTCCACTCTTTTTCTGAACACCTCCAGGGATGGTGACTCCACCACCGTCCTGGGCAGCCTGTTCCAATTATTAACCAGTCTTTCAGCCAAGAAATTTTTTCTAGTATCCAATCCACTTGACCCGTGCATTAGAAAAGATTCTACAAAACAATTAAATACATAAAGCTTCCTTTGTGTTAACACCAGAAATCACAGACTTCTGTCAACCAGTGACTGATTTCTATTATCCTCAGTGTTACTGTTGAAAACTGCAGCTCAGATGAGAAGAGATTTTTGCAGGGCTGGGATTTTCTAACCAGGAATTCTTGAGGCAGGAGGAAATCTCCATCCAGAGTGCTTTGCTGTGTCGATATCACCCTCCCATGCCCATCCATCCCATCCCCTCTGGAGCAAACAGCAGGCGTGGGCTCCCAGCTCAGTTTATCCACAGCAGATTGACAGATCTCAGCCACTCCTGTGGAAAAGCCTGGAGGCATGAAAAACAAGGAGAAGGAGACATCCCTGAACTGGAATCATCCTGCACCCGTTTGGGGTGTGCTGACAGGCAGTAGCTGGGAGGGCAGCTGTGGTTATTGCTACGTTAACAGGTCTCTCCGTAAATCCATCATATTCGGGGGGGCCTTATGTGACGTGTGGGAATTGAGATAGGTGGAAAACAGGAAATACACACCAACAATAAAACTGGGTTTTAATCGAAAACATGCTTGGTGAGAGCAAGGAGTGATTTCAGCTTGAAGAACTGCATACAACCCCAAGCTAGGCTTTTTGAAATGAGCCCCAGCAAACTTTGAAGATCAGACCAAGAGAAAAACCCACCATGTGAAGATAAAATCCCTGTTACAGGGTGAACCACAGCAAATCTGAACCAAATCCTTATTGTTCCAAGTGATGCTTGCAATTTAATTGAAGAAAACACAACTGTGTTGGTAATAATTTAATTTAATTCACTTAATATTGCATTATTCAAACTTCTTTTGTTACAAGGCACTTGAAAAGCTCCAAAGTCAAGAATGGCTTTTGGGAATAAAACATTAGCTGTTAAATGTAGTGACAAGTATTTGTTGAACTGATTTCACAGCTGTCATTAGCAGGAAAATTCCACTAAAAGTTGATTTGAGTTGTCATTAACAGAATCATATTTAAAAATGCCATATTTAAATGGGGATTTTGTGAATCCCAGTCAGTGCCAAACTGCAGCCTCAGGGAGATGCATGTCACAGAAGTGTTTCAATGCTTTTTTAATTTCCACACTCCTTTGAGAATTTCCACTTTTTAATAGACATAGGTACTAATAACTTTGGGGCAGGTTGGCAACTGACAGATGCACTTTGCTGGTAAAAGTTAATTATATTACCCAATACCACAGTATGACCAAAAAAAAAGAAAGGCAAAAGCAGAGAGTAAGGAAGGAAGAGACATAGAGAAGGAACAGAAGTGATGGTTTATGGTTAAACGAGGCGTGAGGCAGGCAAAGAATTTATATTGGAAGGTTAATCTACAGAGGTCTTCTCTTGACCATAACTCTCCCAAAGAGCTGCTATGGAAAGAGAAGGGTGGGGTTCCCAGGACCGAGTTTAATTGATCACTAAATGAAACAAAATGTTGTTAGGTTTCAGTGAGCCTGTAATCACAACAACAGCCATGTTAATGAGTCACACTGAAGGCACCAGAATCTGCAGAGTTTAGTTGGAAAAATAGATGTCGGTGAGGGGTGGGGTTTTCAGGGTCTCTTTATCCATCAGTCAGCACCTGGGGCCAGTTGATAACACTGTGGGTGTAGATGTTTACCTGTCATACCCAATATCCAGACACACAGAGAGGTTAAACTACTCTTCAGGAGACACCATGAAAGTATATTTTCCTGACAAAAAAAAAAAAGAGCTAAAAACACTCACACAATGCCATATTTCTCATCCTGAGTCAGCTGCTCACGGAGTTCTGTAAGACCTCAGCTTTATGTAACTGTGCTCGACATCACAGTTCTGAAGCACTGCAGAATTTAAAGTGGAAATTTTAAAAGTACAAACTATCTCCCTGAATCTTCCCACTGCCTGCTGGAATTCCTGAAGGAAACCCTTACTCTTCCAGGCTGCTCCAGCTGTTTGAGCAGAAAAAGGGAAATGCAGAAGCACAGCTGGCATGGCACATCCTACTTTTAAATGACAAGTCATATCTTCACATGATTTCAGATTGTTAACTGATTGAACCACGAAACACCTGGTTCAAGAGCTGTTAGCTGCTGTTCCAATGCCCATAGCAAAAGTTATGGGCCCCAAAATAACCGAATTAATGAATTTCTGAAGACTTATAAGAAGGTGTTGTTTTCCCCCAAGTAAAGACAATCACATTCTCCCAGGTGTTTTTTTACATCCACACTTTCATCTCCCAAAAGACTGAAGGGTCAATGCTTTCTTTCAATTTAAGGAATGGTCGTTTTAACCATAATGGTGTCTTCTCAACATTTTGGGCAAAGAAAATTAAAACATGGGCTTGTTTCCTGATTTAGTCACTCGCACGCATAAGGGCTGATACATCCTGGTGTTCATTGGGCAAGCTCACTTAGATGACCATTGTGCTTAAATTCAACCATCCTCTTACATCCTGTGCTGATTTAAACACTCATCTCTCCCAGTTGCCTCTTACACAATCACAGACTGCTTCAGTTTGGAGGGGACCCCTGAGGATCGTCGAGTCCAGCTCCCTGTTCCTCTCAGGACTGCCCAAAACTAACCCATATGGCTCAGAGAGTCATCCAGATGCTCCTTGAATTCCGACAGCCTTGCTGCCATGACCGCTCTCCTGTGGAGCCTGGGAACTGGGAGTTCCCTGGAGGAGGGAGTGGAAGGAAAGTGCTGACTTGCTGGGATCACTCAGTATTTTGTCCCTCCATAATTAAAAAGGGAATTCCATTCAAGGCACTGCAACCACCTCTGTTTCAGAGATTATGCTTTTGGAAATTTCCTGAATTCCCGTTTAGGAAATGGAATTTTTAGGAAATAGAGGAACAGGTGAGGAAGCACATGCTTATCAGATGAACTGTGCCCAGTGAGCTGGGAGAAAACCTTCAGGATCAGCATCTGGAGGGTGTGCAGGCTCTCAGTCAGCTCACAGGAGGTTCCTTGGGTGGTGACTCTCTGGATTGCAGCTCCTGTTTTGGGAGGGGTTTATGCTGAATCACTTCTTTCTTGGTTTTTGAAGGGGTCTTTGTTGATATCCCTGGAAGGTCTGTCAAGCCTCAGAACAGGACTCAACTTCAATAGTTACTTTATTTTAAGATTAGGGTGTACATATTGCAGAATTCTTTAAGGATGATAGTAAAAAAAAGGTGACTATAGTTACAGGTATTCTAATACCAGACATGGGTGAGGAGAATGTCGCTTGTTTTTCTGACAGATTCACCATCTCCGTGTTACCAGCCTGATAATTTTGCTCATATTTGCCTTTTCCTCTGTGTTCTCGCAGAACATCCCTTCTAAGACAGGAAAAATATCACATTTATTAAACAGCTTTTTATGCTATGCTGCAGGCACAAGGAAATCACTTCCAAGAAGCACCAGGAGGGTCCCTTGCACAGAAGTTTAAGAGCAAAATTAAACTTGGAACTCCCAGCATTGAATGTACTTGCCTGCAAATAAATCATTTAAGATACGCAGAGGTGCTATTTCATATTACAACCAGTGCAAGGTGTGAAGCATAAATTCTCCCACTGATTAAGGTGAATGATCTAAATCATTAAATGTTTTCTTTAGCTCCCCATGGGGACAGAGTATCACTGAAGATGACAATGACAGGACCATTGTGGCAAAAACTGCAGATAAATTATCGAAGCAGTTATCCAAGCAGCACAGATATTGAAAAATAGCCCTGTGCAGTTCTTTACAACAACTTAAAATCCTTCTGATACTTCAGTGTCCACGTCACTCTGAGAGACTTTTTGGATGCTGGACTGTGTGATTATCTTTTATGAACTGGAAGGCAGAAGTGATGAAAACTTGTAAGGAGAAAGAATTATCCTTTTTGGTAGAATTTAATTTTTAAGCCTTTATGTTTCTACATTTGGCATTTGCTCATGCTGCCTTGTGGGTTTTAAGTACTCAAAGTAAGCAGGTTTAGAGATTTACATCATTCAGGAGAGGGAGCCAAGAAAGTGCTGGTGCTGTAAGGAGAGGTAACAGAAGTGTATTTTTTTTTCTTTGAATTTCCTTTGAATGATAACATCTACTTGTAGGAAGGGACATACATTATTGAAAGTTTCATCTTTCACATGGTAGATAAATCTGAGGCATTAACCACATCTGGTTATCAAATAACTCGTGTAACTTTGCAAAGGAATTGTAGTATTAAACTGCCCTGGGTCTATTGTGCCTGAAGGGAGAAAAAAAAATTCAAATCCTTGATGTTTGACCTCTCAGCTTCTTGAATGAAAGAGCACTTGAAGGATTCCTGACAAGGGCCACAGCACACAGCCTGTGGCTACGGCAGCACAGGGAGATGCCCCCGGAGCTGAGCAGAGTGTCCGACCACGCCCTTGCTCTTGGTCCACCAAAGATGGGGTGTGCCTGGGCTCTCCCCTTCTTCTCTGGGATTTCAGGTAAAAATCCTCTCCTTTGTGGTGCTTCAGGAAGGCTGGCACATCTGGCAGGGTGGGATGGCCTCCGGTGTGGGAAGGGTTGCTGGGTGGGCGCCACGTTCTCATTCCCACCCAACAGCAATAGTTCGCGTGTCAGGCATTGGGTTGGGGATCCTTTCACAAGCACAGATGGAGGACAACAAAGAACTAAAAATAAAACAGCTTTGAAAACGCGAGGCAAATCTGAGCAGGATGGCCTGAAACCTTAGACCCGTGAAGAAGTGTTCACAGAGGGCTCGCGGGTCCCTCCCCAGCGACGACACCCGTGGGGGATGCGGCATCCCCCGGTTTGGGATGTGCTCCACAGTCAGGGGGAGGTGGCTCCTTCATGGGGGTCCTCCAGGCTTCCCCAGGCTGCAAAGGGAGAGAGGCACAGCACGGGGAGGGCGGGAGGCCAGGGCAGGACTGGAGCAGGATGGGTGGCGGGGATGTCCCGGGGACCGGACCGAAGCCGCAGCACTCGCTGCTGAGCAGGAGGTCACAGAGCTGGCCCCGAGCCAGGCTCACAGGAAGGCTGAGAGGCTGATGGCAGCCTTGTTTACAAACCTTTTTGCTTCTACACTCTCTTCCCTAGCTGCTCCGAGTTTACACTGCTTAAAAAGATGCACTGCACTATGTTTTATCTTTTTAAATTCAAATAAATCCCGATGTTTTGTTCTTACAAGCCATTTTTTTTTTTTAGGGAACTCAGTACAAGGGAATGCTCTAAGCAGACCCATCTCAAGTCACAGATCGTCTCATGACACTATTAAGTCCTACAGCTGATCCAAAGTGGATTCCAATTAACAAAAGCAATTATTACCCTTGCTGCCCTTTATTTAACCTGATTAAAACTGTGGCTCAGGTAAGTGGAAAGCAGAAATCTGTCCATGAAACATTATAAATAGGAGTTTCCTGTGTCTTTAAACTCACAATACACATACGGTAGCTGAAGTATCAAGGGAAAAGAATGGCAACAGGAATGCAGCCATCTCCCCTCACAGCCCCTCAGTGATCGATCCTTTCTCGTATCATTTCACCCTTCTGTCTTCTCTGTGCTATGCTAATAGCCAGGGCCTTCAGCTGTCTCTGGTTTCTGAACATCACCTTAGACTGAAAACCCTTTAGACGTTTTCCCATTTGAAGAGTTTATCTCTGCCAGGGAAAGAATTCAAAACATACTGTGTTTGACTGTTTCAAATTGAAAATTACCTCATCCTGTAGCTTCCTCTCTTGTTCCACATTCCAGTAGTCCTGGGCCGTGATTGCGCAGCAGTGATGAGCACGCTCTTATCACATTCAAGTCAATAAAACAATTCTTTCTTGTTTAATAATACTTAAAATTACTGAAAAATAATTGAGGATAGCATCTCAGGAATGGAGGGAGAGAGAGGTACTGGCAAAAGTACCTCAAAAAAGAGAAAAAACAGTAGTAAAGCATTTCATGCACTTATAATATAAACACCAATGTCAGGAGGGTTTGTCCCAGACTCTGCAATGCCCCCAGAAGAATATTAGCAATTGTTCTCTCACTTCTATTCTGAGTTTTGGGAAAGAACTCCTGAGCTGTATTAGCAGAGCAGTACAAATCCCAGGCTTCTGTGTCCCTTGTGCCGCGTGCACTAGGTTGTGCTGACAGGCTACAGACAGGTCCAAGCCTCCTCCACCTGTGTTTTCTCCGGAGTTCCCACCTGTACAGCACACACACAGGGCCAGCAGGGCAGTAAATACACATATTACCACTCTTCTCACCCACTGCTGGCCCACAGCAAAGGCTATTCCCTGCAAAACTGGAGATCTGCCTTTCCTGCTCTGATAAAAGATGAAGTATGCAACATTGGTTGGAAAAAGAAGTGGAGCACAGCACAACAGGAGGGAGTGTGACTTTGTGAGAGGACGTGGGGCACAAAGGACTCTGGAGCTCTGAACCAATTTGCACAGTTCTGCTGTTGAAGGTCAGGTGAGGCAGGGCTGACCTGTCCCAGGTGAGGGCCCTGACTCTACCCTGCACATCAGCTCTCCCCTTTTTGTCCCCTCAAATTTCAGCTGGCAATCTGTGCTGTAGGCCAGGGTCACCAGGACACTGCTGCAGCCCCACTCTGCACGCTCACGTGTCCAGAGCCATTGCCTTTGTTCTTCCTGGTCCCTGCCCAAGACTGCAGCAAGTTCTGCTGAGGATTCACCTTCAGTGCCACTCACAAATGGAACTGACTGACCTAAAATTAGATAATAAAATTGTTTAACCTGCAAGAAGTAGCTGGTGTTTCTCCATCCATCCATCCATCCATCCATCCATCCATCTTCATCCACCTTCATCCTCTGTTTGGATGAAGAAACAAAGCCCCTGGTGCTGCATTGTCTCATCTCTGCCCAATAATTCCACAGCTCATAATGTCGCAAATAAAATTTGCCTCATGAAAACAAGAGCTTCCAGAAGCTCGAGTCCTTGTACCCCAAGATATGAATTAGGACAACAATATAATAATGAGAGCATAACATAAACCCCATAAACCAAATTCTAGTCCCTAGGCTAGATAGTTATGAAAGGGGGCAGACTCCTGAACTGGAAAGGAGACAGCAGATTTGCTAAGGGTTGAATCAGAGTGGGGAAAAATATAAATGATAGATATACTACAAGTTGTGAAAGAGCTAGAGCAGCTCTTTTGTCAACAAAGAACTTGGAAGACCAAAGCAGACTGCCAGAAACAGTCAAAAAGTATTTCTCAGTCCTTTGAAGTGCCACATTTAATAGTTTCTTATCAACAGAGGTTGAACCCCAGGAAAGGCAGGATCAGCATATGGATGTTGCAGCTGACTCAGAAGGTGACCCACTCTGAAAAGAGCCATTGTGCTGTGACTGAGCACAGAGACCTGGCTGCTGTCTAAGGAGACATAAAAACCAGACCAAGGAAGAGCTGCACATGCTGTGGAGAAAAAAAAGATGCTAAACAGATATTTTTGTATCATACTCAAAGTCACTGAACCCATCAGAACAGCCCTGTAGTCGCTGACCAATTGCTTAAGCTGATTATTTATGTAGAACCATATCTTCTAATTCCACCAACAACAGGGCTCACAATTCCAGTGCCTGAAACTGAGGAAATACTGCCTGGCTAAGGGAAATGCCGAAATATTTTCAACATCTCACGCCAGAGCTAGAAGCTGCAGAGCAAAGTTACAAGTTGCATAAGGTGGGCAGGTAGATGAAGACACTTTGGGGACCAGATGCCAGGCCAAGTCGAGTAATGATGCATTTTGTAACCAAAATCACAGCAGAATTGTGTCAGTGCCACCAGGGGAGACACAGCCCAGCAGAGTTGTCACAGCCCACGGTGTCCTGTGACTGAGATGGGGCACTGGGGTAACTCAACTTTCAGCAACTAAAACCTCACCCCAGGCTGCCTGCAGGACACAGGGCAGCAAGAAATGAGACAAAAACAAGTCCATGTCACAAAATGCTGATGGTGCAAAGGTATTCCAGCCTTGCGCTCTGAGGATGAACACTTGGTTTGAGGTGTTGCTTGCAGCTTTAGAAAAACAGGATAATAAAACCCTCAAAGTTTCCATTCACAAATGTTTGCAGCTGCCTGAGAGATGTGCTCTTCTGACCCTCAGCAAAGGAGAAGGATGTTCTTCTCCAGCTCTGAGGCCTATTTTCCTTAACTTCTTCTTCCAACTTCCATGCAGGAATGTGCTTTACTCTCTTTTGGAGTGTTGCTTCATTGTAATGCCTGCAGGGAACCTCCAGCACACATGGAGACATCCCCAGCTTCATGCATGCAGTTGAAAATGAGCACCTAAAGGAGCAGGACGTGGTGAATATAAAAACTATCATGCAGAGAATCTTACTTTTAAGCACGTTGTTCCTGTTTCACAACAGAGAGTGACAATTCTCTCTTTCTTGGTAAACAGAGTGGAGAGGTTACTGAGAAAAAGCTCAAGATTAATTCAAAGTTTTGTCTTGAATGCTAAAGCAGGAGTCTCAAACAAAATACATAACAAGATAAATATAAATGAATAGGGGGTTGATTTCTTTTTTTTTTTTTTCTTTTCCCCGTGGGGAAAAAAACCCAAACAACAATAGCATCTCTTAATTAAATACTGATGTTTTTCCTCCCTTTTTATTTACTGTGGTTTCTTGAGATGCTGGCGTATTTTGACTGCTGACAAATCTCTGGTTTATGGCACAAACTACACATCAGGGCTGCCATCCAAGCACACCTACAGCCTCTCTGTGCCCCGGGTGTCTGCTGAAGGGCAGCTGTGCAGGCGGCAGGGCAGCACATCCCCAGGGAGCAGTGCAGACAGGCCCTGCCTGTGCTGCACAGCAAACTGCAGATGTGCAGCTGGTTCCTGCAGGGCAAGAACTGATGAGACACGGCCAATCCCCTCCAGTTTGGGCAAACGCTCGGGGTTTTTTGCTGTCGTGCAGGAGGTAGGTTTTCCCAGGCAGCGTTCAGGGCAGAGGAGCTTTGAGGAGCCCAGTGCTGAGCTTGGGGTTGAGTTCAGCCCATCTTTGAGGAGCAGCCCAAAAGCTGTGTTCTCTGGGCTGTTGTTGGAGTGCTCGGCGTGTGGGAAGCAGAGCTGGAGCTCTGCCCCCTGCCCCAGACCACACTGGTGGGAAAGGATGTGTGACACAGCCAGAGTCACCCACCAGCCCTCCCGCCCCACAAACCACCCTGGCACAGCCCCAGCTCCGAGCCAGCCCTGCCACCCCCCTGGTTTTAATCTCTTGGGGGAAACCAGGGGTTGGCAGCCTGACACACGGAGTCAAAACAAAGCAACAAAACGCTGGGAAGGGCAGCATGGATTGTGCCACAGACACTGGGAAAAGGAGCAGGGAAGTGATGAGAGCAAGGTGGTTTCAGGGCTCGCTGCCGCTGGCTCTGACGGAGCTGCCAGTCAGACATCCTGCCCACGGGCTCTGTCCAGGCCAGGGAACACAAGTCACAACAGAAGCCATTTGAGGGTGTTTCAGTGCGCCCAGGACACGCTTGGACAAGGTGCTGCATTGCTCAGACATCACAGGAAACACAGCAGAGTGAAGCAATTGGCTGGTAATTCGCAGGCTTCATCCTACCTGTTGTCTCTGTCTCAGGGACCTCGCTGTTCTTGGGGCTGAATGCCAACAGAAACCTCATTTCCCTCCACGCTGCAGGCTCTGATGTGTGTCCCAGCCATGTGGTGCCTGCCTGGCTGCACACAGACAGCCCAAGCATGGAGTGTGGTATCCGTGCTTCCAGCACGGCGAAAAGACAGACAGCCTGGGTGCACCTTTCACCAAAAAACCTCCATCCGACTGGAAGCACAAAGAAATAAAGAGTGAATCTCCCAGCCTCTCATTCAACATCCCAGCCTGCAAGGGTTTCCATTATTAAGCAGGAAGCTCCTCCCCATCCAGGTCTTGGTGGGTCCCGGCTGTTCTAGGTTACAATGTAAGCTGTGCCCAAAGGTATGTATTCTATCACCATCTTCACAAGCTGTTAAAGCAGGTGGGGCAATGTTCATTGTCTCCTACCATGACTCATCCTTGATAACTCCCTCCGGGAGCTATCTCTGTTCAATGGGCAATCAAGGACTCTGCCCCATGACTCACAGGTAACTCTCTCCGGACTATCTCCTGTTCATGGGCCCATCCATGCCTTACCTCATGACTCACCATCCCACTGTGAGATGCTCCGCCCAGGAGGAGGAACGGAGCATTCCCATCTGTATATAATCAGGAGTATGGAACACCACAGGCAGCCCTTACCTACGGGACTCTCCGAGGACAAGAGCTACGTAGCCGCCACTGGACTTTCCAAGGCAGAGCAGACCCTTCTACAGAACCACATCCACCACTTCAGGAGGACTGCAGCCACCACTTGATTGGACTGCTACCGCCACCCTGACTGACAGGGTGTCAGGTTGTATTCTGACTCTGTCAGTGGTTTTCTTTTGTGCTATTGCATTTATTTTATTTTCTTTTCCTATTAAATTGTATTTCTGACTCAGAGTCTCACTGGTTTGCTTTCAAACCGGGACACCAGCTGAGCTGCTGCTGGTGGCCTGTCCCAAGGCACAGCTCTGCTCTGACACCTGTGCATCAGTCTGGGACACGGGAGGGGAAGGGACCTCCCCAGACTGACTCAGCACTGGAAGCAGAGGCACCACGAGACAATTCCACTGTGCCTGCCAGCTCTGGCAATGGGGGTTTTTATATGGATGGCTATTCATTAAAATCTGGACCAGGACCAGGCAGATACAGATGGAAATGCCTTTTTTTTTTTTCCCCCCTCGTGGACTTGTTCCAAACCTGAGCTCTAGGTCCCAGTATATACCCTCTTACCAGCAGGTTCCCAAAGAGAAAGAATGGCTTACAACAGTTTTATAAATCCCAGCTGTTTAGAAAACTCAGATCGCTCACCCCACCCCCCCAAACCCATGGATAACAGCCCAAATAACATATGTTTTTTCCACTAGTGACAATGCACAATAGGCAGAGATAACCAAGGATACTACACTGTGTAGTAGTTCATTTACGAGTGAACTTTTAAACCCAATTCCCTGCTTTGTTACACAAGCTAAGCACAGCTATTACACTCCAGAATTACCTGATATCAAGTTATCCCAATGAGAATTGGCACAGAACAGCAAACAGACAGATGCTCTTCCATACAAAAGGTCTGACATGAAGAAAGAATAAATGTTAACTCCTTGCTTGAATGTTGAACTTCTGTTCCCAGCTGTAGTAAGCAGAAATAGCAGCAACTGGAAACCAGGGGAAAAGTCTTAATTTTTTTTTTTTTTCATCTTTATTTTGGAGACCTTGTCTACCTCTTTGGTTGGCTTCATATGCTAGTTTAGGATTCTTACTCCCTGCAGGATAATAAATATGTTCAATGTAATAAATATCCAGAAAAGAGAAGTTAGACACATGTTTCACAAAGAAGCTTCATGCTTAATTGAGGTTTTTCTGTGTCAGTAGAAATCAGGATTGAGACTTTTACACGGCCCCCGAAATAACGATCAGATTGAGGAAAGAAGTCAAGAAAATGATAGATTTTCCAATCCCTGGAACAGTCAGACATGAGGCTAAAAGGCTCATTAAACACATTTCTCCAGAGAAAGGTGCAAGTGCTTTAAAAGCACCAGGTTTTCAAGATAATTAATGTGTCTTTTTACAGGGGGAAAAAATCTCAGAACAATATTTAAATGCAGGAGGAACGTTCGCCGCAGCATGCCGCCCTGGATCCTCACACAGGGACCGGGGAGCACCAACCATTACCCAGCTGCTCGTGTGCTGTGCAAGGGTTTAACGAGCCACAAAGTGCGTTTTGCTCTCTTCATGGATCACGGAAGCAAAAGTCCTGGGGGTAAAAACGGCCTGTGTTGTTTCTGCCGCTGTGAATTGGGCCCTCAGGGGTATATTTTCACCGCAGCTCATGTGGATTTGGCTGCTCGAGTCCCATTGATGTTGATGGCACTCATGAAGCTAAAACCCCACCAAGTGCTTGCAAATGTGTCCCTCGGTGTCTGTAAAGCATCGTTGTCTCTTCAAATAAAATTGACCGACCCAGCCTGGTGGAGGTTCCCGTCCCCAGCCAGGTCTGGAGCGCTCTGGGGATTTGGGGAGTGCACAGGAATGCCTTTGGGAATTCCTGCTGCACCTCCCTCTCCAGCCGTGCTTCTCACGAACTGGATCTGCTCTTCTGGGTCAACGTGGCAATAAATGGTGCAAGAAATTGTAAGAGATGATGCCAAGTTCCTTCATACAGGTCTAGAAGTGTCACTCACCCTGGGCACAGCACGAGTGTAATTCCAGAGGACCACAGAAATGTAAAATATGAGAGAAGACACAATGACGTCCCCACCCTCTCCTTCATGTTGTGGTGGGAAGAGGGGGGAGCTTGATAAAATCTGTCCTTTTGCAGTGAATTGGCACACTGAAATGTCTGACAGCAACCTGAACTCGAGCAGTCCCATTCAGGTTTGCAAAATCTTTTTTAAATTGTTATTTACCTTCACGTTTTACCAGGAATTAAAGCCCAGCTATTCGCCTGCTTTCCAGTTTGTCATCATAGCCTGTAATAACCAGGATATGAGACAGGTTAATCATGCCTCCAGTGTTGATTGTGTGCTACTCAAAAGGGCTGACCATCTCATGAACTGCTTGATGTGGTCTCAGGTCTGTGAGTCCGTCCTGTATCTTAGACCAATTTAAGGTTCTCGTGCAGTGCTAAGACCTGAAAGTAGTTGGAAACACAC
>VXAD01005274.1:210337-315704 GCA_013399195.1 Dicrurus megarhynchus | reverse complement strand
AAAAAAAAAAAAAAATCACGTTTGAGGGAATGCTGAGCAGGATAGAGAAGGAAGAAGAGACAGCGATGCCGGTGTTAGGTTAGTGGGGTTTTTTTAATTGCCCATTTGTCAAAGTAATATGCATAGAAAAGTCCACATGGGGTACACACAGTATGGAATTGTCTGCTTAAGCCTGTAGTGAAAGAGCTCATTAGCACACAGAGAGTATCAGTTACTGCCACAAGGAGACCATAATTGGGCATTAAAGCTGGAAGGGATCGTTGCTGGAAGAGCACGGGCAAGGTGTCGTTAAAGGGGAAGGAGAGCACCCTAAAGGATCCTGGGCTGATCACAAGGAGCAGAAAAGGGGTACCCAAGTCCCCTGGGACACTGGGATGGAAGGAGCCGAGGCCAGCAATGGGGGATGCAGAGGCAGATGGGCTGAAGCTCATTGGGGTCTCAGTTCAGCTGCACAAACTGCACATGGGATATCCGTGGCATTTCTTACACCTCTATCTTTCGTTTTTTACTGTCTGTTTCAGCTTTCTTCGACATCACACAGCAGTACAGAAGAGCAGCCAGGAGCTGAGGCCATGATCAGGCTCAGAGCACGTGTGAGAGTCACCCAGGCTGAGCTTTAAATGTTTGCAGTGCAGGAAAATCCATGGCTTTCCCTTCAGTTTCAGGAGGGACTGTCAAAGCTTCAGCTCTCAGCAGTGAATCCTGCTGCACCCATCAGCCCAGCCCCACTGGGATACAGCCAGGAACAGCCAGAGGGCTGGAACCTCAGGCAGGCACAGGACTGACCCTCCACAGTGCTGGAACATCCTTGGCAAGGCACAGGGGTCCTAAAGGGGTGCCTGGCCATAATCTGTGGATTTTGATGGCCTTTGTGGTGGAAAAGCTGGTCCAACACAATTAAGAGCTGGACCTGAATGCATGTAGTAATGCTGAAAACTCCTTTAATTTCAAAGCAACTCACTGCAGTCTGCTTTACAACTGGAGACAAACTTTAATCTGTACATTGCCTTTACTTTCAGACTTCTCAAATATAAAGTGTTTAATTGTGGAACTTTATCACACTGTTAAATTCAGCTTCCCCCTCAAATTTACAAATAAGGTGCATATTTTTTTCACACAGTTGCCATTGTGGCCCTTCCCGTTTTTTGTCTGCACAAAGTCAGGGTTTTATGGTCATTTAATTCAGCTGAGAATCTGCCACCTAGCACCACTTTAATAAAAGCAGAGATTATTCCTGTTTAACGCAAACTACTCAATTCTGTGCATGGCAGAGATGGAAAAGAGGAGGGAAGGAAAAGAAAGAAAGAGAGAAAGAGAGGAGAAAAGAAAGTAGGAGGGAAGGAAGAGAAAGAAAGAGAGAGAGAAAGAGAGAGAAGGAAAGAAGGAAAGAAAGAAAGAAAGAAAGAAAGAAAGAAAGAAAGAAAGAAAGAAAGAAAGAAAGAAAGAAAGAAAGAAAGAAAGAAAGAAAGAAAGAAAGAAAGAAAGAAAGAAAGAAAGAAAGAAAGAAAGAAAGAAAGAAAGAAAGAAAGAAAGAAAGAAAGAAAGAAAGAAAGAAAGAAAGAAAGAAAGAAAGAAAGAAAGAAAGAAAGAAAGAAAGAAAGAAAGAAAGAAAGAAAGAAAGAAAGAAAGAAAGAAAGAAAGAAAGAAAGAAAGAAAGAAAGAAAGAAAGAAAGAAAGAAAGAAAGAAAGAAAGAAAGAGAAAAGCTGTTTTGTGTGGTAATGCACAGGATTTCCTTAAGTGAAAACATCCTAACCGTGGAATTCTGATTCCCACAAACATTTTTACATTTCTTAAAAATCAGATTTAAAAGAAATCATTGTTTGTTCTCTTAAACTGGTTAATTGCATTTTAATTTGGTAATTGGAAGCAGATCCCCAGTGCCTTAACTCCTCTATAAGCATAGCAAATATACTGGAACAGGAGATGCACTTCTAAGCTCCAGATATGTCTCACAAGGAATTTCCAATTATTTCTCTGATAGATGCTTAATTCATTTGATGTAAATGAATATTTATCCTCCAAGGAGAGGATTTTTTTTTTTTTTCTGGCAGTGGCTACAGTAATTCTTTAGACATTTACTGAACAAAATTTGTCACTGTTTAACCTTCTTTGCAAACCTGAAGCTCGGAGCAGCAGAGCCAAAGGCTGGCTATGGGTCAAAAACCTCTGGAGTGCACTCGAGACAAATGTCTGGAGTACCTGGGGTCAGCTGCAGAGCAGCAGAAAACTCATACAATATTTACATTTTGCCATGGTGTCAGCAAAAAAAACATGTACCAAACTGAGGAATTTCAAAAGAGCTTTGGTGTGCATTTATTTAACACCCAGACTGAAAGCTGTGCTGGGGACCAAACCCAAGATGAGTGGCTTATGTGAAGCCTTGATAAGTCAAATTATCTAGTGTGCCTTTTTTGACAGAAATTTGAAATCTATCCCTGAGTGCAATTTCCAACATACCAAGTTTATATTTGTGAGGGTTTGTTTTTATTTTTTTCATTTGCTCAAATCTATAAGTGAAAAGGCAGATTTTGAGTAAAGTTTGCTTTTGAAAAATGCCCCAAAAAACCCAATTATTTTTCAAAGATCCAGACACTGGGGATGGGATGTGTCAGGAGTACCAGTTCTGCTGCAGACAAGCCCATGGCACCTGGGTGGATGAAGATCCCATCCGTGCCAGTGAGAAAATCCCACTCTTCCTAAACTGAGGGATATCTCACCTGGGATGGTAACAGTGTAAGTTTTCCTCCCTTTGACAAGGAACCTGGACAGGGATCGTGCTTCAGAGGAGGGACAACACATCCCCATGTTCTCCCCAGAGTAATAAGCCCTGGTCTTCTCAAAGCCCTCTCTTTGTTTTCCCCAATCTATCCCCAAGTAAATGCTGCAGCCACGAGCCCTGTGGTGTGACCTCTGCTTTGCAAACAGATCCTTTATTTGTGTCGTACCCACCTACCACTGTGGGCAGAACAGGTTTTCCTCAAGCTGCCACTTCCTGGGTTGTTTTCTTTTTTTTTCCTCTGCTTCTTCCAAGACTTTACAAGCTCTTACGGAATGACTGAAGCACTTGGAAACTCTGTGAGACTCTTCTGGAAGAGGTGTGAGAACATTATTAATCTTGGGCTGGCACAATAGCCCTGAGGTTTGTCCTTCCCCTTCCAAAGTGAGAGAATTAGCTGTCCACCCCAAAAACCTTATTTTGTGTCCTGTTCCAGCCCAATCTGAGAACGCCGTAGATGGGGCTTTTTGTGGCAGATGTTGCAGTAACCTCGCTCTCGGTATTTCCAGACAAAAAAGACAGATGTGTCCTCCCAGTGCAGGTAAAGTATGGCCTGTTGTGTGATGTTTACTGGAGGCAGAGAGGCAAAAAAGAGAAGTTTTGGAAAATGTGGTTGAAGCAGCTTTTTGGATCAAGAGGCTTGAGCTGTTTGAGCATATTCTCTTCTCAGGAAAAGACACAGAACCCCTCCCCTCACCTGCTATTAAAATATGATTGTCTTATGGGAGAGGGAAAAGTTGTCTTCACAGGGTTTCCTTGTTATCGTTTTCATAAATCTTATCCTTTTTTTCCTTTATTAGCATTTTTAAAATTACTTCATGCTATTGAATAAATAATTAATTTTATTCATTACCATTTGTTTGCCCAGCTGACAATGGTCGTAGGAGTTCTCTCTGACCTTTCAAATCAGTCTCTGCTCCCCATTGAGACCAGATTTGTCAGCTAAACCAGTAAATTTGAAAGCCCTGTCTCATGTTCTGTGTGCTTAACGAAATGAATAAACAGATAAACTCTACCCTGTGATGGGTTTGATTAAACCTTCCACATTTCCTGTCAAAAGTGGCTGTCCAGGGATGGATGAACAGGTTCTTCCAAGGCCCTGATTTGATATTATCCCAGTACTACTGCTAGAAAGGAGCCTCACTGGGACAGAACAGTCTGTGATTAGATGGATAATTTCTCAATTCCTTTAAAAAACAGCAAAAATATGTCTGAAAGGGATGATATCTAGAAGGTCATGATCACAAGTGAAGGAAAATAGTTAAGGATCTCCTGATGAAATGCCTTCAATAAGGTCTATGCCACCAAAAAAATAAGATGTTGTAAAAAGGGAGGCAGAATTTTGAAAACTCTTTCTTTTCCCCCCCAATTCAAATAAAGAGCCAAAACACTCACCACTGGAAATTCATATATGCACCCAAAAGTCAACAGGTAGAAATAAATGTGTTCCTTTCTAATTATTGACACTGAAACCTACAATGAAAATGCATTGTAATAAAATTACTATTTCTATTACTATTACTATTTCTTCCAAGACTTTGTGATAGCACGCTTCTTGCCAGCTCCTCAGAATCTTTTCCAGCAAACATTAAATTTATAAGAAGGAATTACTTTTTCTTGACGAATGTAGCGAGAACGAGAAAGTGACAAAGCTGAAGTCTCTTCCAGATGTGTCATTGGAAATGGTAAGGTTTTGGGTTGGTTTCTTTGTTGTTGTTCTCTAATTAGCTCCTTTAGTATTCTCACATTTCAGTGCCTGAGGCACAAAGCACCCAGCAGAACAGAGCTCAACACCTGCACCTTGCTCACCCCTGGCATTTCCCTGCTGAAAATCCTGGGCATGGATGGAGGGAACTGTGGAGCTCTGCAAGTCTCCAGTGCTCAGGCTTTAGCTGTGCCTCTCCTTCTTTGTTCCCACAAACCCATTGTGATTCAGCTGGAGCTTTGGGCACTCAGCTTTCCAGCACACTGTGTGTGGCTGTATCTGCACAAGCCCTGTTTGTTCCAAACATGAGGGGGAAAACTATCATTGCAGGCTTTGTGGGCAAGTGGAACGTGATCCATGGAAGCCTAAACAAGGATGCTTGAGGAGAGATGAGGGAGAGATTTGTGTATCATAGGCTTCTTTTTGTTGTTTGATTTTGCAAATTGTTTCAAGTCCCTGAAGGAAGGAAGTTACAACATGGCCAAATCCCCTTGGATTCACTGTGGGAAATCCACAGGGACTTCTGGGCCAAGACAGATTGAATGCAGGCTTTGATGCAGGTGTGTCAGTCAGGAAAGACAGAGTTGCATGTTAATACACAAAAGACCCAGCAGAAGCTTCACTTCTTTTCTGGCCTGAGAAAAGAAACATTCACCAGGGATTACATGGCTCATTCCACACAGTCAGCCAAACTTTCAGACAAACTCCATCGGAAACCCAAAGCTCCGTGGGTTTGTTCAGTGTGGACAGCTCTCGGAGCCTGTGCACTGGGACAGGCCCTTCTCATCTCCCGTGTCCCTTCCCGAGAGAAACAACAATTCATTGGTGAATTTAAGAGTACCCAGCTGTAAGATTTTTCTTTCTCCCTGCCTTCTGTCTGGTTCTGCCCAGGACAGAGACGGTGACGAGACAGGACGGACGGGACGAGAGATCTCTGAAGTCAGGTCTTAGAGCATGAGTTTTATTGTAGAAGGGCAGGGGACCTGCTAGGAGCTGCCAGACGCAGCTCAAGGCAGGTCAGAAGGCAGAGAAGAAGAGTNATACTCTCAGCATCTTTTGCTAGGTACTCATAATTATATGGTTTTCTTATTTCATTGAGCCCAACACCCAGCCCAAAGAACCCTCCCAAACCTGGCTGCTGTGTTGGTGGAGGAGGGTGGAGGTTCAGCCTCCACCCCCGGAGGAAGTCCAGCAGGGCGATGGACTCCAAAATGTGCAGTCTCAGGGTGTAAAAATTACCATTTCACACCAATGCTGGAAACCAGAGTGCTCATGCCTGCCTGCAAATCTTGTGTAGGTGTATCTTGGTCTCCTTGAGGGCACAAATACTGGTCATGGTGTCTCCATTCAAAAGTGCTCACTCCTCATTTCCCTCCTTTCCTCCCCTTCAATGATTTATGCAAGGAGACAGAAAAGATCAGCTGAGTTCCCTCTTGTTTCTTGGCTTTTCTGTCCCATCAGCTTAAGATGTCTTGAGCAATGCCTTCTGTGAATTATTATTTTCAGCCTATTCTACCTCATTAGGAAGCTTTTTTCCCTTGATAAAAATCCCAAACCCTCCATTTCTTATTTCCACCCCATTATGCCCACTTATCCCCTTACACAAGCAAGTTTTTGTTCCCCAACTGCATCTCAAATCCCTGTGTCTCAGATACCAGTTTCATACAGAATAGCACATATTCAATTAGCTTTTTTTTTCCCCCTCTTCTGGAAAAAAACTTTTAACCTACAGCTTGACTCTGGTTGTATTAGAGGAACAAGGGAATATAAAAATGGCCTCACCTGTAACAAAGTCCTGCAGCAGTAACTGCAAACAGAATCGAGGTGAAAATAAGAAATTTTGGGAGTTTGCAGTCACATAAAAGCTTCCACTAATTTACTTGGAAATTATCTGCAGAGTGCTTTAATTCAGCTCCTGATTTATTCGAGTGAGCAGCAATTTCTGAGAGCTGCAGCATTCAGCATTGTTGTTCTGTCAAATTTCACTCACAAGAGCGTTTGCATGAGAAAAAAAAACAGGTTTCTACACCTCTGCTACTGGCACAAATTCAACCCCCAAACCCCAGTATTCCCCACATAAAACATACCTCAAGTAGGAAGCTTTCCATCAGCTGATCTGTCCACACAGCTTTCATCCAGACTCCCTCAAACTTATTTTCTGTTTGTGTCCCAGCTTCTCACTCCCCTGTGGCAGAAGGCATCACTAAAACTTCTCAAACTGACAACTCTGAGTCTGGTGCATGTGAACACAAAACTTGAATTTATAAACCAAATTCATAAACCAGAGTTTATAAACTGAGTGCTAAGCCTGAATGATTATGATCTGTAAATGCATTGTCAAAAGGGTGATTCCCATTATTTTATAACCCTAATTTCTAAGTCTGAGCTCTGTTCTAAATCTGAACCCTTTAAATCTGCCCTTTCAGAATTAACTGTTTTAGAAAATAGCTGATAAATAAAAAGTATTAGCAAGAAACTCCAGAAAAACTCATACTCTTTCTGTCACCTCAAGTAAATAATAGATAAAGAAACCTATTCATCTGCTCTGACATTATTCTTCAGTGCATTTGCTCATCATAACTGTTTTTATTAACATTAATAGACATTATTCTTCATTTTCTTGAAAATAATTCACCTAAACCTTAGGAGGACCGAGCTTCCTTTCAGAGCTGCTTGTGGAAAGAATGAAAGCACTCGAAACTTCGGAACCTTGACTCATTCAAAGGTTTAGTACAACACAATTTCACATTGATTCCTTCTATTTTCCCCCTCCATGGTCAAGCCAAATTCACACTGATGTCACCTGTAGTACCTCATCAGTTGACATAAGACACAGTGTCCTAAGATTTGTAAATATTTTCAACCATGTCAGACAAGTGACTTTTAGAGCAAGTGGAAAACGCCCAGTGTTGCCCATCAGTGAGGTTCTTTCAGGGTAAAACTTAGACAGGGGGGAAAGGAGACCTGATACCCTGTCCTTATGATTTACTGGTGTGAGAGAGCACAAAACACTCCATCTTCAAAACATCACCTGTCTCCCTCCAGCCTTCCTTGCTTTTGAAAGCCTTCTACAGTCTGTCACCTTCCCAGTTGGCAAAGTCAACACAACAATTAAGAAATTTAAGAAAAAATCTGGTTTTAACCGTTTTGTTGTTGTTGTTGTTTTGGTTTTCTGGGGTTTTTTTTGCAGTGGTCTTTCCTCCTGTGGCTTTAGCAAGGATGCTGGGTGCACCCTGCTTGGATTAATCACAGACAGAGCAGCTGAGGTTGAAGTGAGCACTCCCAAAGAAGCACATCCACACACTCCTCCTTCCCTGCCAGCTTTACCCTCCTCTGTAAATCAAGCAAGAAATAAACCAGATCCCCTCTGCCTTCTGCTATCAGTGCCGTGGATAATCCCCCCCTGGTAACAATCCATGTGGCCAATAATCAATCAAAGGGAGGGGATTAACAGCAGTGAGAAAATGCACCGTGACAAAACACTTTTCCTTGCACCCTCGCTCCTGGTCAGAAAACTGTCAGGACAAGCACCTTCTCAGGCTAATTGCTGACAAATGTGAGATAAACAGCCTGCTATCACAACCAGCTCTCCTCCCTTTTTAAGAGAAGGGATGCAATTAAAGCCTTAAGTATTAAGCAGAACGTGACATCCGTTTATTGTTCTTGTTGCACACAAATGGAGCTTTATCTCATTTCATACACCAGATGCTGTTGTGAAAGACTCACACTTGGGGAAGAGGCAGGCCTGGAAAATTATGGGTGAAGAAGTTATAGGAAGGAAAAGAAATGCCTCATTTTATTTGTGAGCTGGCAGGTTCTGTGGCAGCACCTGGCTGTGGCAAAAGGTGTGGGGTGAGTCCAGGCTGCTGGGGCTTGGAGACACAACAACTCACACTCAGGAGTATTTCCCTCCATAAATTGCTGGAAGAGCTGTGCTTGGCTGGAAAAAACATGTGAGAAGAGAGAAAACACCATATTGTGAGTGCAACCAGCATTCCACTCAGACTCTCACCAGAGAATTTTCTTCAGTGGGCATTGCCCAGCGATGTAAGGCGAGTTCTGCTAATTATTTAGGATGAGCCAAAGATGAAATCCTGGTGTTAACTCTTTGAACAAAGACCAGGGATATTTTCCCTGCAGTCCAGCAGGCACAATCAGCTGCTCCTGTGGCTGGCAGCCCCTGAGCTGTCATTGCTGTTACAGCACACTGTCGATTGTGCACAGCAGCATTGGCAGCCCCGTGCACTCACGGGGGTCTCAGCCCTTGGCCAAGCACCCCACACCAGCCCCGGGCTGTGCAGAAACCCCTCCAGTGCCAGGATATCCCACAGATGGACAAGAACTCATAGCTTTGCATATATATTGGGTTGGAACTGGATGATCTTTAAGGTCCCTTCCGACCCAAACTTTTCTGTGATTCTCCTGTTATTAAGAACAGTGATAAGTGGACTTTACCACTCCTTAGCTGTGGTAACAACAATTAAAGCAAGCAGTCTGTTCTTTCATCTCTGAACATCAGGAATTATACCCTTATTTCACACAGCCTGACCCATCGTTGCCCTTCATTTCATGTATTATTAATCAGACATTCAGAAACCTTGTACCTCTAATTTTCCCTGACTTCCATAACTTCCACTTTGTGATAACAAGGAGAAAAGTGGCTAAATATTATTGAGCAGACCCTTGATAAAGGAAATATAAACTTTGCAATGCCTTTTGCAGACTTCACCTGCAGACGTGGATTAAGCCTGCAGTAAAACACTCCACTTTTCTAAATGTAAATGGTTTTAAAGCTTTAATTTCTTGAGAGCCTTTCCCTTGTAATGATCTCTTTGGGTCTGCCAAAAGTATTCGCTTCAGCGGGTTTTGTCCTGCCACAACATAATATACATCCTAAATGTAAAAAAAGAAAATCAGAATCTCTCAGATCAGTGATTTTTTTTTTCACTATTGTTTGCAAGAGGGATTTTTGTACCTATTCATGGATCATCTGATCCTGCCAACACCAGACAGGAGTTGCTCTGCTGGAAGAGACAAGGCCTTATCTCACCCAGAAACACCTCCCTCCCTGTGAGCACAGCCAGCAGCGGCTCATCCTGGTGCTTGCAGATCGCTGCATATTCGGCAGGTGGGCTTCCCCTCCTGCAGGCTGAGCTCCCAGCAAAGCATGGTTTGTGGTGATTTATATTGTGGGATGATATCGTGGATTAGGATTTTCTCCTCCTTCCCCCCCCACCCTTGTCCAAGGCTTCCATTAACAGCAATCCTTTGGTCAAACACATCCTCCCCTGCTCATGCTCAGGGCAAGATTCACACATGTGCTGCTATCTCTTGCCTGGGACCCAAAATGAAAGGCAAAAATTGTATTTTAGGGATAGGTGGTTTAATTAATGCTGCAAGCTCCTTGGATGATGCTGTTTTCAATACAAGGATAGAATTTCTTCCAGCTTGCATTTATTTTTGACAAAGACAATTGTCCTCTTTGCACCTCCTGCTGCCAGCCTGTAGTTCCAGCTGTCCCAGGCTAACCTGTTTTCTCGTGTGCCATGCTCTTCAAAAAACAGGCAGAGATGTCCCTCCACACATATATTTCTTTGGAAAAGAAGAAAAAGAAAGAGGTTATTTGCTTCTTTAGGGTCAAAGGCTTTGGAAGTGAAATAATCTGAACCAAGTCTTAGAAGGTTATTAAAAAAAATAAATAAAACAAACAAACAATCAAGCAAAGCCTGCTGCAGATGGCTGGGAGCAGCACCTCATTTTTCATTATGGGGGGTGGCTGGTGACTTTATTTTTCTTGGCCCTGAGAAAGACCAAGCATTCCTTGGGCCATGTAAATATCCAGCTACGCCTCACTCAGTGCGAGATGAGCACATACATTAGCGGCTTTTCATCAGACACATGCGAGCTGCTCTGAGGCTGAGGTTTCAAGGGGGTGGGCAGAGGAAGGGGTAACAAAGTTCATGGGAACATCTCCAGTCCCTTCCCTTCCCAAAGCAGTCCCTGCAGAACGCTGTTAGCAAGGTATTTGTGATGCTTCCAGGGCAAATCCTCGGGAGCTGCTGTCTCCTCTGGTACCTTGTCACCACCTGTGGCCACTCTGGTCCACTCCAGAGGCAGACGTGGCCAGCCCAGGCCACCCTTGGAGACAGTTTATCCCCAACTCTTGCTAGCCAGGGATGGGCCCAAGGTTTTGGGAATTCTCTCTGGGAGGACACAAGGCCGTTCACCTCGGTGGTGGCAGCTGTCACAGAAAGCACCAGGAGCAGAGCCAGGGAGAGCAGGATGTGACTTTAGGTCATCATCTGGTGAAGCGGCTGCAAATCCGGCGTTGGAAACACACGCTGCACTGCCAAACCAGAGAGCTGCCATTGTTAAATGATATCACAGCTGGCCGAGAGGAGCTCTCCTCTGGTGGGCAGAAATGCCCCTCCTGACTGGTTTTGAGGATGCATTCCTCCTCCCCGTTGTTCATTGTCTGAGTTAACTTGAACTGCCTCTCCAGTCTGCGGTGTGAGATCCAGAGCCCTCTTCCTCGTACAAAGCACGTAAAACAAACGAAGAAAACAAAATTATCAACACCAGACATTTCCCTGATACTTTGAATATGTAAAAAGATGTTATTTTTGAATGGAGTGAAAACATTTTATCTGGTAATTCCAAGTGAATGCTCGTTTTTCTTGAAAAGAAGCATCTGGAACCCCTAGGCACCTCTGCAAAATCCAGCCTCAGTTTAAATGTGGTTGTTAAAATCAAATTTGAGTGCTTGGCAGTCCTTTCTTCCTGGAATCCCAAGAAAAATCTTATCTGAGTATGAGGGCAGGAGTCAGAAGGCAGTAACAGAGCAACTGACTGAACAGTTACAGCTAAATTTTGCAAAATGTTCTCCTCAACAACTTTCAGGATACAATACAAAACATTTCCCTTGCATTTTTTTTCTAAGCATTAGAAAGTTTAGCCCAACGAAGGAATTGTTTTGCATAGGTTCTCGTTTTAATCTCTTGGCTTTGTGTTCAGGAAGACCTAAGACAAAGACAGCTTTTAGTGTGGATGACAGCACAGGAGGTCCTAATTACACCTGGGGAAAAACAATTCTTGTCTTTCCATGAACAGCTTTTTTTAAAAGAGGAAGAAAATAAGCTTGGGCTGAAAAGACAGATCTTTGGGCATTTTTTTTGTTTTTTAAAAATCACTCTGAAAACTTCACATTTTGAGACAAGACACCTCTTTCATTTAGCTCAGAGGATCTGAACTTACTTAATTAGAAAAAAAAAAAGAAGGGGAAAAAAAGGCAAATCCAAAGGTTTTCTTTTTAAAGGACAATATGCTTTATTAATTAAAAAAAAATTGTTTAATACGTTTAAAAATTTTAAAAACCGTTCAATTTTTTAGCTAAAGTATCAACTCGATTTCCCTGCAGGTCCACCCTGTGAAAAGCAACTTTTGGCACTTGTATGATTACATGGTTCTATTCCTGTGAGTAGGGCCACAGATTCCCCGATACATCCCTAAACTAAGACCACACCTGGTGATTAATTAACACCATTCACATTAATTGATCTAGAGCCTCCTTGGTGGTGTTGTAGGAGGAGCGCAAAGAGCTGAATCACAACAACCCTTTTTTTATTTCACTCCATCTCCATGCCAGCAGCCAGATGTCTCCTCTTCAGAGCTGGGTGGGTAAAACATGGAGAAGTCGTGGGTTGAGATGAAGACGGTTCCATAGGGAAACCAAAGCCGTGCACACAAGCAAAGCAAGACAAGGAATTCATTCCCTGCTTCCCGTTCAGCACCCCCAGGAGAGCAGGGCCCCTCACCTGCACCAGCGACTGGGGAAGACAAACGCCATCCCTCCCAGCACCCCCCTGCTCCCTGCTCCCTGCCCTTTCCACACCGAGCACGGTGCCCAACGGTCTGGGACGTCCCCTTGGTCAGTCGTGGTCACCTGTCCTGGCTGCGCCCCCCCAGCCTCCCTCCCACGCCCCCAGCCCCTCCCCAGCGTGGCCACAGGAGGGGCAGGAAAGGCCCTGGCTCTGGGTGAGCTCAGCACTGACCAAAACACCTCTGAATGACCAGCCCTGTGCTCAGCACAGACCCAAACACAGCCCCACAGCCGACACTGGGGACTGAACTCCACCCAGCCAAAACCAGCACAACCCCACAAACAGCTGCAGTGAGCTCCCGGCACCACAACCTGGCTCTCTCTATCCTAGGTTGTACCAAAAAGGATCTTTGCAATGAGAAGTCACACCCAGGTAGTGAAAATTGGTGTTTTCCCTTTAAATGAGAAGAAATATAACAATTCCCCAGCATGGCAGACAGGAAAGGAAAATAATGTAGGCGTGTATGTATTCTGCTCTGGGGTCTTAAGGATCACAATTATAATGGACCTTCAACTGAGAGGTTTGCAATCATGCCCCAGAAGTTCCTGTACTAATAATTACATTTCAGAATGCCCCTTGATCTGGATTCAGCACTGAAAAGAAAAGATACCACAACCAAGGCAGGGCACAGCCCAAGAACTTTTGTTATTAACATCTTCTTTGTGTTTCCCTACAGCAACTCCTCTTATCTGTCCAAGGAGCCAAACCCATCACACCGTAAAGAAGATGAGTGTTAAGATGGCAGGAGGATAATCTCACCTAAGGGACAGAGAAAAGGACACAGACCACAACCAGGAGCAGGAAGCAGGAGGGGAGGACCCATGACTGAAATGTCACCAACAGCAGGAGTCATTTAACAGCACTGACAACGTAACATCAATAGTAATAAAATAAAAATTAGTGCTGCATCTCCATTTCCCTTTCCCCACAATATAACTCTTCTTCTGGCTTGATATTTGAAAGCTGAGTTGTTGTGTTAGTAATCAGGAGAATCGTGAGAACTTAAACAAACCTGTTTGGTGAGAAAGCTCCCTTCAAAAAAATTAAAAACAAAGTAAATTCTCGAGACGAGAGACAAAAAGAGAGAGAAGGAGAATAATAAAAGTCAACTGAGAAGTCTCCAAGGGAAAAAAAAAAAAAAAAAAGGAAGACTTAATTATGCACTAGTTTCTTTTCCTAGCATGTTTCTTGACTTGGCACAGCTGGAAAATGGAAAGCTCACTGCCAAAATATCAAATGTCCCTGGTGTGGGCTCAGTGCTCGTAAAGTTATGTGTGTGTCTTTCTCTCCCTCTGTCTGATTGCACAGAAAGATGAAATGAAGGACTCAGCGAGATAAATACTGGCAGCTGTCTGGAAGCTCACTGCAGCGGGCAGGGTCCCTCGCAAGGAGCCACAAGGGGCTTTTTCAACTTTCTTTTGGCCAAGGAAGCAGCGAATTCTGAAACCGGGTCTTTCCAGAGGACACTGCTGTCAAGTCCCCAGGTCCACTTGCCATTTTTTCAGTGATAAATTGCCATTCTGTGGACATGCTTCTGCTGAAGGATGTGCCACAGAGTTAAAAGCTGTTTTGTTTCACGAAGGAGTGGGCTTCCCTCTGCAGCTTGCAAACAATGAGCTTTCTGTACCGTCAGTCCTATGACAGGGCTGTGAAAGGATATGAAGTTTAGCACAGAAACAGGCCCCAGGCTCTATGGCACAATTCACCCATGAAAATGCTGACCTTTTCCATTCAAATATTACACAGAATTTATATATTTAAATTGGGATTACATACCATTTTTGAAAGAAGCTGGAGTCCTACGCATGATAAATCTTCCAGATTTCTAGTCTTTGGGACCAGGAACAGTACTTTTCTGCCCAATTAGTGTCTATTTCTTCAAAGAGAGCTTCCCCAGACTCCATTTAATTTGGCTTACAGTCTTTTGTGACTTCACTTCCTTTTTCGCTAATTGACGGCAGGGAATATTTCAGGCTCTAACAGCTAAAAATAAAAATAAGAACTATTGTTATTTGTCTTTAGACTTGCAAAGATAATCATATATACTTGTGACACTATCACATAAATAAAAATATAGTTTCTAGCTAGTAACAACTGACTTAGTCCTGACCATATCAGCATGGGTCTTAATGTGATGGCATGGGGCAGGGATTTGCAAACCAGATGTAAATAGTGCTGGGATTTTGTCAGNGGTTGGGTTGGGTTGGAAGGGACCCTAAAGCTCCTCTTGTTCCACCGCCTGCCACCTTCCACCAAACCACATGGATTATGGTGCTGGGAACAGGGAGGAAACACCAGCTGGAGCCGTGGCACTATAGAGGGGCCGCTTTAGGCACAAAACAGGTACATGGTTAAGTGTATTTTGTATAAATGGTAATGGCTGGCTGTGCGGCCTGGCAAGGCCACATCACACACTGCTCCAGGCACAAGATGAATCAGGCTGGGGTGAATTAACAGGATTCTTCAGCACCACCAAAATGCCCTTGGAGGCACCCACAGAGGCTCCTCCCTCCCTCTGCTGACATTTTTACAGCCTCTGGTTTCCACTGGCTTGGCGAGTTGCGAGTGCACCGTTGGTAAACATTCTAAACCATAGGAAAGGCTGGTCAAAAGTGCCTTTCCCCACAATTAACAACGTCTTTGGTAATTACATTTGTTCTTGAAGTTCTTTACAGAAGGCTTTCCCACCATTATTTGCGACTCTTCTTTATCCTCTGTCATGTGATGGTTTTATTGTAGGAACGTGGGCTTACCCCATTATGCATAGCACCTCCCACCAACTCTTGGCTTAGGATGATGATTTTGTTCATATTTTCCTTTTATGTTTCGCAGCCATCCCTGGCTTTCTTCCACTTGAGCTCTGGGAACAATGATGGAACTGAAATGCGCAGAAGCCCACTGAAATAGGCAATCTGCTGACAGAATAAGATGTGATTAAAGAACAGTTTCAAGAGTTTCAATAACCCATTCTTCTAAAACTTCACAATACCACAAATGGGATACAGCACAAATTGTCTGAAAAAGAGGAGTGAAAAGATCAACTGGATTGCTTTTGGAACCCTGCAAATGGATCAGACCCTCAACCTGTTTGCATTCTGCAGGGGAACATGGATCAAACACCTTGAAATGTGGAGTTTACCGGTTCTTCATTGCGTCTCAGAGAAATTCCCAAAGAACACCACGTACATGGACAGATGGAATACAGTGAGTGTGCTTTAAGTGGTGGGTGTGATGCCCTCAGGTTATAGCTGAGACAACATTTGCAGGGAAGAGCCAATAAAATAGCTGAGGTAGCCAGTTAACTTACAAACCCAAAATCTTTGCCCCTTTTTTTTCTGACTGAAACTTTTAATATTAACTCTTCACATAAACCTGATGCAGATGTAAATTTATCTCAGTCAACAAAAAATCTTGCCAGAAGAAGAGAGAGACAGGCTGGGTTAACAGCATGATTTATTTGTATGTCCTACCTAGAAAAGTTCATTCAGATGGAAACATCCACACCAAACCCATGAATGCAGTAGAGTCATTCTGCTTCCTCTGAAATATGTCAGGAGAAGCAAGGGGCACTTTGAAAGGAAAACAGATAAATACTCTGTTTCTTTCACCCTGAATTTTTTTCCCCTCCACTTTTAGAAGCCCTGGATCTCCAGCATAAAAAAGACACAGCACATGCCCACCTATGACTCTTCTCACCCAGCAGAATTATCCAGGATTAAAATATAAGACATGTTGAAAACCCTACAGGCTGAGAACACTGCAGACACTGAGCTTGGGAGCCTCCTAGTATGAAGATATTTCCAAAAGAGGAGATAAAACATGCAGGGAGTTCTAGTCTGAGACTATTTTAAAAAATAAATAAATAAATAAAAACCCAAACCCCAGAACCAAATGAAACATAACCTGCAGAGAGAGGAGTTATCCAACACTAAATGAAGTCAGCATCAGTATGTCTCAATGTGTGATCACAGCAGTGACATTCAAAGTGAGCCTTTGTCTCTGCCCAGAAACACCACAGAGAGACAATAATAATAATAATAATAATAATAATAATAATAGTAATAATAATAATAATGATGATGATGATGATGAATTAGTCATTTCACAGACTCCAACTGGAAATGAAGGGGCCTGCAAAGACTGCCAGAGAAGAGACAAAGGGACCTGGGCTGTTGCACGGGCCCTATCCTTGGGTTTTGTTTGGTTTTGGGTCCTTGATAGGAGCCTTTACACCATGTACAGGTGGCTGCAGAGGTTTCCTGGCCCACCAGAAAGGGTGGTGAGGTCTTGAGCTCCCAGACAAGGACCACCTTGGTGCCATGGAAGCAAAAGGGATTTCTGGCACTGGATTTAGCAGGTCAAAACTCATCCCAAAGGGTTTCCACGGTTCCAAGCACACAGTGGTGTTCCCACCTCACGTAAGCCCTGCAGCCAGGAAATCAACAAAGACTCACCCATTTTACCAGGAGTGCCTCCCAGTCCTGTGTTCAAGACTTAAATGCTTAAAATTTAAAAACAGAATCACTACAAAACCAGTGAAATATCAAAAATTTAGGTGGGATTTCTTCTGATGTTCTTGATATACCGTTTTGAGAAGCAGAGGTACTTCCAGGCAGAATCCTAAAACACTGCAAAAATAAGTAAGAGAAGAAAAAGAAGAAAAGGTGCTACAGTTTGCATGTGGTAAAGATGATTATTGTTGATTTTTCTACCCAGGGACACCAAAGAGCCAAGCCTTACAAATAATACTGCCCACAGCGGAACCTGTGGAAGGGAAGGTTTGTATTTGCTTTTTTTCTCATGCAAAAAATAAAACGTATTTGCTTTCCTTCTGCTGTAATGTAATATTTTTTAAGTGCTTTTGCATTTCCTCCAAAACTTAAATTATGAAATGTGATTCAATATTAGAAATGGCACACCATTCTAATCCTTTTAAATTTCCACACATATTTTTGGCTTAAAATTGTGGCAAAAATTATTAATGCTTTGTTATAGTAGGTCATTACAAATAATACTTAGCTTTTTATTAAAAACAAAATATTTGGAACTCTGAAATTGGTATTGTTTTTATGAAAGAACATCTTTTATTATAGAGTGCAGGCAGGGGTCTTCAGCACACTAAGGTTTTTTTTTTTTATTACCACTAACTTCTTTTTAACAGTGAAGGTGTGGCTTGGGAAGATTAAATCTGAATTTTCTCTGAGATAATTGCATTTCTGCTCCTCTGAGATGTCACCACGGAGAGGTCTGGGACACTGCTGGGGTGTTAAATAGAAAGTGTGCAAATTGTGCTGATATTGACCAAATTGTGGGTAGAAGAGGCTCCACTTAATCGCAGTTCTTGTTGGTTAAATCGCTCCCCTGGTGGCTTTCAGCTGTTTTTCGGAGCGTGGCCCTCCCGAAGCGCAGGGCATCCCCAGGAAGCTCCAGGGGATGGTGACTTTACCTCGTGAGCAGGCTCCACCTTGAGCAGGAGGTCTCCGTGTGCTCCCCTCCTGCCCGACGAGCTCCAGCGCGCTCAGAGCGAGGATAAACAGCACAAATCTGCCCAAAAACCTTCAGGCACACTTCCCTCCTCAGCAATCATCTCCTGTGTGACATCTCAGCTGGGATTAGACCTTACCGTGGGGTTCCCTTCTCTGTGTGTTTTACCGAGGGCGAGTAATTTTATATTTTTTTAACGTCAACGCCGTCACTTTCCCGAGCAGCTCCTGAATCAATCAACATTTCAGCAGTGTGGGGGGACAGGAAAAGTCAGCTGCTCTGCTCTGGCTTTGAATTAACTCCTGCCCTGAGAGACTGTGCTCCCCCCAGGGAATCGCCCCTATAAATACAGAGAACTTCTAAAATATTTGTACAGGATTATATTCCATTTACCCAACGTGCTACAAATCGTCCAGCTACATAGTTCAGGCTCATTTCTGAGAACAAGGATCAAACTTACAATTAAATAGCAGGAGCATTGCCTGCTTTTGCTGCATGGAAATGTGCAAGAACAGAGCACGCAGGGTAGGAATGGACTGTGTAACACGGATTTACAAAAATACAGGTTTTAAGGGATGGGATTGAAAGGCCTCTAGAATGACTTCGAGATCAGTTTTTACTTCAAACACATAATTTTGACTTCATTAGTAGAGAAAACAGGCTCTCAGTAGGAAAACGGGTTGCTGTGAATGTCATTCACATGTAACTTGTGCACAGTATTTTTAATTTCATGGATTAGAGATGTTTCTCCATTCTGAAGAAATTTTCATTCAGATCAACTGAACAAAAAAAAAGCCCACAAACAAACAAACAAACAAACAAAAAACAACCAAGAAAACCACAGGAAATTGAATAACTGCACGGTGACTAAAGCCCACCAGAGTCATTCACCACAACCTCATTCACACTTTTATTCCCTCATTGCTCTTACAGCTCCTTCCTGCAAGAGGAAGAATGTTGGATCAATGTTCTAAATGTGCAAAAGGTGGGATTTAATCAAAGCTTTGCATGCACTGAACTGGACAATATTTGGAAAACCAACCTGAAGGAACAAATGTTAAAAAACAAGTTTAAAATGTCAAATGCAGGTGTAAAAAGCAGATAACATAATTTATACTGCACTGCTAATATTATATATAGAGAGTATATAAATTACAAGCTATGATATAAACTATGTATTTTATGTTAAATGTTATGTACTACTCCATATAAAATGATACATTGCAAATGACATGCAAAATAAACAATAATTAATATAGAAATATAATAGCTATAAATTATGCTTTAATAGTAGTTGTATATTATTAATTAATATGTAATACATGACATGTAAAATGCAATATTTAATATAAAAATTTATATATTACATTGTAATTATTGGAGTCCTAGATATGCTACTGTATATTATACACTATGCAATATTATTATGTATTATATATTTTATATTGTAGATAATATATTATGTATTATTTACGATGACTTTTGCATGGCACATAATGTATTATACAACATACATTACTGATCTAGTTTATTATATATAAAGTATAACGTATAATAAATAATATATAATTTATGATAATAGGCTTGCTTAATATAGCACAGAGGCCATAAATTCTCTAATGACCCATGGAATGAATGCTGCAGTAAAAATAATCTAAGTTGCAATTCAGCAACCCAAAGATGAAGTGAAACCTCACAAAGACGTTAAGTTCTTGCTGAAACGTGCTGCTGAAACTTGTTCTTTGCAGGGAATAATGCCTTTCAATTGGAGTGTGGGGTTCTGCAGAGGAATTTCAGAAGGGCTGGACAGTGACAGAAGGAGATCTCACAGATTAGCTGTGTTCATACAGGATTTCAAGACAATGTGGTACGAATTCCTTCAGAGCCAGGAGGCAGCTGGCTTCCCAAAAACCTCTCTGGTACTGCGTGGAGCTGTGCAAGGCGGGAAATAATAAAGGCACTCTGGTCATGTTCACTTCTTTAATTCATCCTCAGCCGGAAGTCTGGCAGGGACCAAGTGAGTGAGGGTCCTGCTCTTGGCCTCTGAGGCTGGGTTCAGACAATCACAGAGTTATTTTAGGTTGGAAAAGCCCTCTGAGATCATCTGGCCCAACCATTCCCCACCACCGACCCATGTTCCCAGGGGCCACATCCACACCCTTTTTGAACACTTCCAGGGACTGTGATTCCATCACTTCCCATTTCAAAGCCTGACAGCCCCTTCAGCCCTTCCTTAGACACCTCCAGGGATGGGCACTCCAAACCTCCCTGGGCAGCCCCTGCCAAGGCCTGAGCACCCTTTCCATGGGGAAATTCCTGCTGCTGTCCAACCTGAGCCTGCCCTGGCCCAGCCTGAGGCCGTTCCCTCTCCTCCTGTCCCTGTTCCCTGGCAGCAGAGCCCGACCCCCTCGGCTGCCCCCTCCTGTCAGGGAGTTGTGCAGAGCCACAAGGTCCCCCCTGAGCCTCCTTTTCTCCAGGCTGAGCCCCTTTCCCAGCTCCCTCAGCCGCTCCTGGGGCTCCAGCCCCTTCCCAGCTCCGTTCCCTGCCCTGGACACGCTGCAGCCCCTCAAAAGCCATGGGGATCCATCCACCATCTCCACTGGTTTTCAGTGTGTGCTCCCCATTTTTCGTCTGCTGTTGCACTCCCAATTCCATCCTCAACACCTCATGGAGCACACACAGCAGGAAACTGCTGGGAGTAGGCAAATTTTACAAGGAAAAGTGGAACTTTTTGATGCTTGTGATCTCTCCTTAGCAAGAAAAGCTTCTTCCCTGATCTCTAACCATTCCTCTGAGGGCACACCTCAGCTCAGGTTAGCCACCAGCTCAGGATGTCATGGTAGAAACCCTTGCTACGGTGCACTGAGAAGTCAGTACCAGAACAAACCCATTCCCCCAAAAATCAATATCAAACCTCCTCCAGTTCCCATGACACGAGGTCAAGAAAAGGCAGAAAGCTTCAGAGAACTCCCTCCAGGATGTTTGTTCAGTCAGGGCACAATCCTAAGGTGTTAAGGGAGGTTTTATTTGGCTGGTGCTCAGCTAAATTCCTGTTTATCCTGGGAACTCAGGATTTGTTCTACCCGCAAAGAAAAGTCTCAAGAACTAAAATAGGAGCAAACACTGATAATTCATCTCATTCTATCACTGCTGTGTCAGAAAAGACAGTGCAGAGCAAAGTACTCTTCAAATTATGTGTCCCCGGCAGCCTTATGAAAATTTGTTGATTTTGCTTGCTATCCAGGTCAATTATTCCAGTTTGGTTTTAAAAAGTAAAAGGGGAACTGAAAGCCTAGATAGGCTAAGCAGCAGTGGGAAATTCTGGGAAGAATTTGTCATAAGAAACCAGGAAATGTACCTTGAACCTATGATCTTAATGCAGATCACTTTTACTCTGATCAAGAATCAGAGAGTTTCAACAATTTATGTAACACCAGGACAAAGTTGGCCTCAAAAATGCTGGAATAAACTCTTAAATTAAAGGCACTTTCAAGCTGGACAGAGTGGTAAGAAACACACTGTAAAGAAATAATGCATCTTGACTGAGGAATGGATAAAAAGACATCTCCTTCACAGTTAGGATATGTTTTTTAAAAGTGCACTTAAAGCATATCACTACCAGGCCTACAGTTTCCTTGACAATTTGGGGTGGGTGGTTAACCTGAACAGAAAGTGATAAGGGGTGAAAATGAAATGCAAGAGAGAGAAGAGAAAACCCCGTAAGTCCACATCCATCCCACCTCTGTGGCTCCTGTGTGAACTGCTGCAGGGGGGATTTATTCACAGCAGCATTTTGCCTCAGTCAGTGGCTCCATGCCACCAGGCCAGGCTGCTTCCCCCTGCTCAGCTCAGAGCCGCTGATTGTGTGAGGAGCAAAGAAACCACAACCCAAAATCAGGGGCAACACCAGGACGGGTCACTGCAGTCTGGGTTCTGCAGAACTGAGAGGCTGGGAGTGATTCCCTGCAGGGCAGGGGTTGGAGGGGTCAGCTCTGCATCCCAGCAACCTGAAACAGAGAATCATCAGATTATGGAATGGTTTGGGTTGAAAGGGACTTTAATATCATCCCCTTCCACCCCCTGCCATGGGCAGGGACACCTCCCACTGTCCCAGGCTGCTCCCAGCCCCAATGTCCAGCCTGGCCTTGGGCACTGCCAGGGATCCAGGGGCAGCCCCAGCTGCTCTGGGCACCCTGTGCCAGGGCCTGCCCACCCTCCCAGGGAACAATTCCTGCCCAAGATCCCATCCAGCCCTGCCCTCTGGCACTGGGAAGCCATTCCCTGTGTCCTGTCCCTCCAGCCCTTGGCAATTGTCTCTCTCCATCTTTCCTGCAGCTCCTTCAGGCCCTGCAAGGCCACACTGAGGTCCCCCCAGAGCTTCTCTTTTGCTCATTCTGCCCCAGTGCACGAGTGAGCCAGAAGCAAACACAACTGTGCAGTGAGGAAAACTTGCAGAAATGGGACATTAATAGCTAAAAAACAAACGAACCAAAACCCCCAAACAATTAAAAGAGTCAATTGCTTGTTGCAGAAGCCATTTAAGAGGCTCGGAACAGGTCCGGGGAGGGTGAAGGAGGAGGATGGAGGAGGAGGAGGATGAGGATGAGGACCACAGGCTGTCAGCATCCCCCCGGGTGGGGAGGGAAGAGCATACCCCCACGGGAGCTGCAGACCTGCGACCCACGCCTGCTTCCTTGCAGAGCCACTTGTCATTGTGCTCTGCAGTAAAACCCCTCCAACGAGAGCAAAATAATCCTTGTGAAGTGCCTTGATTCCCCTTAAAGGCTTTCGGCGAGATGCAAGGCTTTCGTTCAGGTTTCAGCTGCATTTCGGAGTGGAGCTGTGCACTCGAATCCCTTTATTCCTGGTTCGGGGGGTAACTCTGGTCTAGCCTGCCCTCTAGTGCTGCATGGGTCCGGCTCCCGGAGCCAAAACCATCGGGAGCCCCGGAATCAAAGGGTTCGGGGTGCCGTGGGCAGCGTCTTTGGATGCGTCTGGGTGATGTACCAGCACCACACGTGCCCTGATCAACGCCCTGCCACGTCATTTCATTGTTTAAATACAATTTAAATTTGCCCGGTGTTATAAATGAAACGAGCCAATTTCTATAATAAAAATAAAACAAATTTGTTTATAGAAAATTTGGCAGAGTTTTTGGATAAAAAGCCACAATGCAGGGAAACAGCTCCGAGCCCAGGTGTCGGCAGCTGGGTGACAGACAATCTGACAGGGTGTCAGAGAAGCTCTGTTCACCCCGAGGTCTCGGAACGGTGAGCTTATATAGAGTTTATTTCGCTGGGGGCACCACTGTATTCAGAGTCCAAAGTCTAAAGATATTCAATTTGGGTCTTCGGTTATTCCAGCGAAAAACAATGTCCTTCCAATGAGATGATGAAGTCTTGATGAAATCTCGTCTCCTTCCAGGAATAGATTGATGTTCCTGAGATGTTGCAGATATCTTATCGTGGTGAGAATGGCCAGGTGGTTCCTCTTGAGATGGCCCATCTCCTGCTCAACCACGACTATAGTCCTGATAATTTCCTTCTCGGAAATCTTTTCAGCTGAGAGAAAACCCCACATTCTTACAGGAATCTGCCCCTCCAGCGAATGTGGTTTCATCATGTTTTGGGTTTGAAACAGGAATATCCTATACATGTATCTCAACGTTAAATGGGTATAAACTTTATAGGCACGAATTAAACACATATTTATAACACCCGGGATGGTGGAAAGGCAGCCTGTAAGTATGGGGTCACGATTTAGAGGAACTGGCCTCTCCTTTTTTCATGAAGTCACAGTTTTGCAAGCCAGCTCTCTACAGAAATCCCGGATTCGGCCCCTGCTGGCATAACACAAACACAAACATGTAATTTTTTCCCCTGCCCTTACGTAAAGGTTGCCTAACCACTCGTGCACATCTAACACAAAAGGTGATAGTGCTAAAAATCTTGCACATAATTCATCAAGAACATGTATCAGTGTAAAGAGGATTTTGATTTATTATATCTCAAGGTTTCAGTGCCAGGGCTGTGGGTCTAGCAGCACACAGATCTGCAGTATGGCAGTGACAAGAGTGACATAAAATGGAAGTAGATAGCTGGAGGAGCAAATTTCTGAAATCAGGAGACACAAACACACACATTCCTAAATTAATCAGTAAAATTTTCAGGGGGACAGCTCAGGTGGAAAATACTTCTTTCCAAAAAAGGCCCTGTTTTGTCAACACATTTACATTGAGTTATGCACATTTTTCATTTTGTTCTTTCCTTATCAATACTTTAGGAAATCATTTAAATTCATATATTGTTGCCAATTTCTTACTGTTGGTCTTCTTAGCATAATGAAAAATGTTACTTTCATCAAACTAATGAATTCTGTGATCAGTTCAGAGGTGGTTTCACTAGTGTTTTCGTTATTTTTATATAGTATTTACTATAAAGCCACATATATGTATATAGGCATCAAGTCCTTTTGAAAATACAAAATGGATCCACTGCAAATAATTTGAACTGAAAACGCAACCTCAATGTTTGATTTTTTAAGTGGGTTTTTGGACCATCCAAAGAAGGACAGATTGTTTCCAGCTTTTGCCAGGGAAGCAAACTAGCACACGTAGTCACTGGTCCAGGGGACTCTGCCTGCTCCAGATCCTCTGCTCCTGCTTCAGGATCCACGACAACTATTTCCCCTTTTCACCAGCCAGACGAGTGAAACCCACACCAAGAACCTCCATCTGACCTTGTTTCCGCTGAAGAAATGAGATCATTTTAAGTGGAAGTGACTGACTTCAGCCTGTCCCCTGCTGCAGATGGTGGCCCTTGGGCCAGGACCTGAGCCAGGGGTCCCAGGCACAGCCCCTCTCCCACCAGGACCCACTGTGACCCCACACCACCCTCAGTATCCCAGCACTGTCCCCCTTGCTGGGTCCCAGGCTGCTCCCACGTGTGCCAGTCAGCTCCTACACCCCCTGAAATGCCTTTTGGGGCGGGCAAATATGGGGTGGGCATTTTCTGGCAGGCTCATTTCGACTGGAGTGGGATTAGGAGTGTTCATAGCTGCGGGTTTCAGGAGGAGGGAGCAGAACAGCCCCAGCAGCGGGGCAGAGCAGCCTTCACTCAGCACAGCCCTCAAGGCCTCACCCAAAAAAATGTACCTCTTAGCCCTCCACCTGATATTTCTCCCTCATCCAAGGGGAGAAATAAGTTCTTGTAACATATGTTCGTCTCCCCAGGTCTAGGGAAATGGATCTCAGCTGGCCGTACCTGGATTTTGCTGCTCAGGCACCGTGAGGTTTTCGTCATCCTTCCTGTAAAACATCTCCTTGGGTGCAAGTAACAGCCAGAGCTTGGTCCCTTTTGGGGAAAGATTATACAAACACGGCAAATATACAGAAGAGCAAATTTCATTGCCTCAGAACTGACCCTCACAGCCCATCAACTCCTATTCTTCTTTTCCCTCAGCTGCTTCTCCACCCCATCTTTTCACTTTTGTCCCTACAGAAGCTCCTGTCATCTTCATTTCAAAACATACACACACACATGTCAATGAGCTTCTGAACTCTGGAGGTGTGAAGGCCCTTGCAGGACATCAGCATCTTCCTTATGCTGAAAATCCCGAATGGTTGAAATTCCCAAAGGGTTGGAAATCCCATCAGCTAGGGTTATAAGTTGATTCCAGCTGTCACTAACCACTAATTCTGACAGAAATAGGACGAAAATCGTAATTTCTCCAGCACCAAGAGTAGTCATCTAGAGATCTTGATTTAGGACCTCAGAGCATGGGCTGGAGCTCCACCAGACTTTTAAAAACAGTGCTTTCTTTTTGCCATAGCCTTGGACAGACACAGCTTCTTGCACACAGGTTTTTGAGGGTCAGCAATGTACCCTTCCTTTAATGCAAAATGTGGTTTAGACCTCAGCACAAAATTTGGGAGCCGAGTCTTTAATCCTGAAACTGATAATAACTTTGAAAGCACTGACAAAACTGCTGTCTTTTTCTGCCTTTTTACAGTTCACACATCCCATAGAGAGTATTAAGGCTGCTGACATGAGAGGTACTCTGGAAGATTTTCAGAGTGTGTTGCTGACTGGTTCTCTCATCCTGAAAGTGAGTAAAACACATCTCTGTGACTCCTTGTCACTATCCTTCTGTGCCTCCTTTCCAGCAGGCATTTTCAAAGCAGGCTTTTCTACTTCCCTGTCTATTTGTTTTCTTGAATCTTAGATCATTATTTGCATTCTCCTGCTTTCCTCGGGTGACAGACAGATCTGAAGTCAGATTTTAAATACTGGAGAATAACATCAAGATCAAATTCCACATCTATGTTGCACACTGTGTTGAAATAACCATGGGCTAATAGGAGCCTTACAAATGAGCTAATGAAAATCAGCCAAAAGACAGAAGAGATGAGGGAAAAGGAATCTATTAGCATTATCTGGAAACTTAATCTTGAATTTTGGCTGCCCTTTTGTCAGGTTAATATAATCAGATAAGGCTGTGAAAATACTGATAGTAATTAGCATCTTTAACTTGGAATAAATGAACAAGTAATTCAATACTGGAAATGTATTCCATTTTGTCTCTATTTGTGCAGAATATGACAAAAGATTAACTATCTCCAAGGTTGCCCAGTTGCAACTGAGAGCTATTTGTAATAATGGGAAGACTGTGGTATTTTATGTCTCAGAAAACAGTTATGTGATTTCTCCTGTGCTGAGGTAGGGTGATATTTCATGCACAAGGAGTCCCTGTTTGATAAATCACGGAGCATAGCTGGCTGCAAAATTCCTTTACACCTCCAATAAATCTCCATCAGGGCAACTACTGCCACAGCGCTCATTTTTACGTTCTTTGGGAAAAGAGGGGAGCTTTACAATGAGGACATTATACATCTGATGTATTTATTTGTTTGTTTATTTGTTTGTTTATTTCCTGCATTACAAATCCTTACTTGCAGCTCGGGGAACCCTGTGCCCCTCTTGAACATCTGTCATTCCCATGAACTCAACTGGCATCTCCACGCTGGCTCCTTGTAGATATTTTCTGCTGTGATTTGCCTCCTTTTGCTCAGTGGGACATACCCAAACCCTTTTGTCTCCTCTCAGGCCGCCTCTTTGGTGTCTCCTGGTGAAATGCCAGCTCCCACCTCCAAGGTGCTGGAACAAAGCTCTGTCTCCTCCCTCAGCTCCCCTCTCCTCCTGGTCACCCCTGACTTTCAGGCTCATGGCTGGGATAAGGTCAGACATCCTTCCACATCCCTTTTTGCTCGTCCTTTCTGGCACAGCACTTCTCTATCAGTCTCAGCTTTTTGCCTCTCAGTCCTGCACATGGCAGTGTGACATTTTCCCAGCACATGAGACTCCAGTGGTCCTGCTTTCCCATCACACATGTTCCTGCTGACCTGCAGGAACCACTCCTGCATCCCACTGCTTTCCCATCCTTCACAAGATGTTTTTCTCTCTCTCCTGCCACAAGATTCATTATTTTTAGCTGGTTTGGGGCATTGACTGTCTTCTCCTCCTTCTTCTTGTCCACATGTGTGGCTGAAGACCCTTCCACTTAGGTGTGACACTGTCACATGACAGTAAAAGATGTTAATGCCTCAAATTAACACCCACATTTAATTATTGTGCACAGACTGAGTATAGAAAGGAGACTTTTTCAGCTGCCAGTGACAAAATAGACTGACTTCCTCATTTATGAAGCTGTTGTTTGGGTTTCCTTGTCCTCAGATCTTCTTCGTGAATTTAAATGTTAAAAGACAGCATTTGTTGAAGCAATTCAAATGGAGGTTTCCTGGTTTTTCAGCAAACACAACTTCAAAATCAGAATTTGTCACTGATGAACCCAGTTTCAGGTTTGGCTCTGTTCCACTGTGCTTTTCTTACAGAACAGTCAAAGAGCTGGGGGAAGACGGGGGAATTTTATTTTAATTCTTGAAATGTTTATTTTTTAGATAAACCTCTTGATTCAGCAGAAAGCACGGGAATAGAAAGCTCACATCAAAGAAAGAAAGCACAACTAGAAGAACTGCACATCTTGTTCTGCTTAATTCTTCTCTGACCTTAAAGTTCCCAGCCTCATCTGTACCTGAAAGAAAAGCACTGCACGTGTGGAGGTGTGATCCACAGAGGCAAATCAAGGGGATATTACGAGATGCTAAAATCAAACTGCAAACACAGAAAGCCCAGGTCTGATAACCAGGGCCTGGACTGTTGGGATCCTAAAGCTGCAGCATGACCTCATCAAGAGGCTCCTCTGCTCCGGCGTGCTCGCAGCAGTCACACCTCATTTATCCAGCCAGCCCCTGGCAAAGCCAACAGATGTGATAAAAGCAGAGGCTGCAGCGCAGCAGATGGTGGACACGGAGCTGGCAGAACTCTGGGGAGACAAGCTGATGGGCAAAAAGCACCAGGCAGAGCCCAGCAGCTCCAGCAGATGCTGCCCTGGCACCTGCAAGAGGCTCGTCCCCGCTGCCTCCGGTGTCAGGGAGGCTCGCCCAGGATGGGGGTGGGCAGGTTCCGTCCATCTCCTCACACAGGAGAGATGCCACTCTGCCCAAGCCACTCTGGGCAGCCCAGAACCCTCCCAACATGTGCATGTTTGCTCCCTGATGTCGCTGCCTGAGCTGTCCAGACCCCAGACATCTCGTTACACCTCCAAAGGGCGTGTTTGGGGCAGCCTCATGCACACAGTGTCCTCTGACTCCCTCTGGGCTGGGCTGCTGCTGAACCAAGGAGCTGATCAAGGAGGTTCTGTAGAAATTAAGTTTTCTGTTGCAAGGACGGATGGTGAAAAACTGCAATTGTAGCTCTGTCAGGGGAAAAATATTATCTATTTTATTAGTTTGCTCCCCCATGAGCAAGGCTCATCTGCTGCAACAGCTTCACATTTCCATATTCACACAGTAGAATCAGAGAATCATGTTGGAAAACACCTCTAAGATCACCAAGTCCAACCATTAACCTAACCATGTGTCCCTTAAGCAACTAAACCCCTTTCAGGCAGCATAAAAAGGGTGACGAGAAAACACACAGCATACAGTCCTAGGGTTTCAATGCACCTACCTGTCAAAATCAAAATTTGAGTTAAAAATGCCAAGCGCAGTGAGCAAACTCTGGTATAAGTTGCTAGTAAAAGCAGATTTTTATTGACTGTGTCATCCAAGGAGCTGAGCAACCAGGGATTGCAAGTGGGATGCAGCTGGGTCTCAAGAGTGAGATTTTGTGTGAATACAAGGAGAAATTTTGCCGTGTCCTTAGCTCCAGCCTCCAAAACGCTCTTCCAGAAAACATCAGCCTGCTTCAAAGCAAAGCTCAGAGCTGATGGTTTTGATATGGCTTTCCCACAGCCTTGCTGCACAAAATAAAACTCAGGAAGCAATGCCTCGGAAGATTCCAGGGCTTGCAAAAGAAAACCTCTTCGGGTGTGTTCACAAAGCCTTCTTGTAACACAAGGCAGAGAAAGCGGGTCAATGCGAAACACAGAGAGCATTTTCTCGCAGCCCCCTCTAAAGCAGATGAAAAGCATAAGTAGATTAACACCTGTGCATCTCTTTCCAGAGGGGAGCAGTTATGTGGAGGTGACATTAAAACCAGCGAAGGGTTCAGCGTGACGTTCAAGTTTCCAGAAGTGACTGTTGGAAGACAGGAAACAATAATGTTTTAAGAGGTCTGTGAAAGGGTCATTGTGCTGGTGTTTCTCCACATTAAATCACACATTTGTCAGTGCGTCTGTAGACCACAAACCGTCCCAAACTTTCTTAGAGCTGCAACCTGGAGTCCGTATGGTAAAAGTTCAGCTCCCCAGGAGCCCACTTCACAGGATACCTTTCTTTGTTAAAACAAATATCCCGTTACATATTTTTCCTACGCAAAACAAAAGCGATTGTTGTCTCCACGAGACCCACAGCGCTCACCTCAGGCTCCAAGAGGGAGATGACAGCAGCCTGGTTGTGAGAGCCCTTCACTACAGCAAAGACATGCATCCCTTCAGCTGCAGAGCTCAGGGTGTTTCTAGCTTGGACCTTCAATGTTCCACAGTCACTTTTGCTTCAAAACTTCATGTACGCACCTTAACGTATGAAAGTGTTGGTTTGTTTTTCTCCTGGGGGAAGCTGAGTGCAGAAAACCCAACCTGCTTAAAATAACAAACTGGAAGTAAAAGTAATCACTGAAAGGCCAAGCTTGTCAATGAATTAGTTTTCTGTGCGGTGGACCAGCACACAATGTGCCATTATTTGCCTGCCTGTACATTCAGAGGCAAGAAAAATGAAAAGAATCATCCCTCTTCAAGTCCAGTGGCTTGGCACTGAAATTGCAGGAATGAAATAAAGTGCAAGTAGCTGCATTCTTCCCCAAAGGCATCACTGTACCCCCCATGCCTTAAATACAGATGTCAATGAGCCCATGCAGACCTAACCCCTTTCTGTCTGCTCCCCTTAAAACACCTTCTGGTTTACTGACCACATTTAGACCCTTTGGCAGTCTATAAAAAGTGCTACATGATCTTAGCTGCACTAAAACCAGTCAGTTATACCCTATTTCACACTTCTGGTGAAAAAAACCTCATTTCCTATGGAGGGATTGTCAAAGGTGCCTGAGGGCTGGATCGACAAAGTGATTTTAAGATCCTAAGCCAAATTTCCATGCACAGCTGGCATCTACAAATGGACTGGATTCACAAAGGGGATTTAGGTTCAGCTTTTCAGCAGCTCTCTCCTACCAGGACCCATAGATTTGGATCTGGTGTCCTCATGGAGCAGAGGAGGAGCTCCACAATGAGGAAAAACATGAGATGAGAAGAGTTCAGAGCACCATCCTCTTCCCAGTGCCTGACCATTACAGGCCAACAAACCCATGGCTGTTGACAGACGAGTGGCAGAACCCTGTGCCACGGGGCAGGGGCTGCCATAAACACACAGACAATTCCCCCACAATGGGAACCACGGCAGGGAAAAGCACAGAAGTACATTTTAATCTGTGCTTTTCACTGGGGATGCCAAAAGAAGAACCCCACACTCCGTCAAAAGTGAAATGCTCTTCAGTGCTGATGTCTCTGGAACTAAGCTCTCAGACTTCCAGCTGATGCAGCCCTCCCACTGCAGGTTATGTTTATCAATACCTCCAAATTCATCTGTTACATGGTCAGCTGACAACCTTCCCAAATGTTATAAATTAAATTTGAAAACTGCCAAGGTAAAACCAACCAGGCCGTGTGGAAAGGAAGTACTTATTTCTGTGCATTAATGAGAAGGGTAAAGAAAAGATAAAATTTACTTAGCTCAATAGGATTCTACAATTAAATGTTAATAATGTGCAACACTTACTCTCTTAACATCTGCCAAGAATTATCTGTTTTAACGAGACTTAGCACAGCTTAACAGACTTAATTGTCCCACAGAGGAACCATTTTGAAAAAACAGGTTCTATTTGCCAAGGTTCATGCTAAGAAACTATCAGAATTTTACTGGAGGCTCCTGACTTCAAAATCGAGTCACTCCAGAATGGGATTCCTCAAAAAATTGGGGACCAGAAGTCTAGCCAGATACCACAGTTCACCTCAGATCCATAGCCCCCTGCACTCCCAGAGTCTCCTGGGAACACCAGAGAGGGATTTATCTCCCTAACTTCAGTCATGAGATGAAAGAAAACCTTAAAGCACCTTTTTTTGTCTTCCTTAACTATGGAGGATATCTACGGTGATTAGACCAGACACACAAGTCCATAACAGAGCAGTGAAAAGTTGAAGTGTCCTGTGTCCTGGAGCCTTCCAGGATAATTAACTCTACATCTAGATGGTGACAGGCTGAATAACCCTCTCCATATAATTTCCTCTACACATTGCGTGGAGGAGGAGTCTGGGCCAAGAGGCAAAGCTCTGAACGAATATTCTGGCTGAGGTAAGATTGACTGAATTATGAGCTCACTGCTGCGTGAGGGTGTGCAGAGAGGAGCTAAAAGAAATAGGAGCAAGGAGGCAAGAAAGGAGGCCAGAGGGGAATACTCAGGGCTAGCCTGGCTGTGTTGGATGGCTTGGGCAGGTACAAGAGATGCTTCTTGGAAACATGAACCGTGTTCACAATCCCAGTGCCCTGCTATGGCAGAAGAGAGCCAGATGGCATCCCACAACAGGCACCCAAAATGCTGCAGGTTTGGTATGACACAGGGTTGTGGAAAGGCACAGATTTTTGTCAGAACGGTTACATTTCACACTTTAATCCGCAGACACTGTAAAAACAAGAGACTGGGTTTTATTCCAATCTGCTGAGTAAGTCCTATTCCAAGGCATTTCCAAGAGCCACTGAGCAATATCCTATGGAAGGGTTATTACTTTTATATGGCTTAAAGCCACGAAGAGTGGGGCAGTTTGGAAGTGTGAGAGCTTCTCTGATAGGCTTCCTTTCCCCTAGGGGATGAGTAATCAGGGTTCACATGACACCAAATTTAAAGGGTCACGAATTTAAGGTGCCAGATTACAATTGCACTGAAAACACACAGCTGCTTTCACCCAAGAGCTAGCTTATGGGTTTTTTGCCTATTTTCCCAGACCTGCCATTGACTGGAAGTGACTCTAAAAGAACAGTGCTGCTCTGAGGCAAACCGACCATGTAGCTGAGACAGTTCTCCTATCTGATCATCTGAGGGTTTTTATCAGTCAGCCAGAAAGATGTCAGCCCTGCAGGGGATGAAATGTGTGCATTAATTTCTTTCATGCTTTGTCCTTTGCTGCATCAGGAAATGGGAGCAGCAATCAGGTCTGTGTCGGCGGATGGGCAATTCAGCTCATGTCGCATCTTGCAGCTACCAAAAGTTTAAGAGGTTGAACCCTGACCTGTCTTCTGACCGGGCAGCTCCAGAGCTGTCAGACACACTAAAGCTCTCCTGCACTGGTGTAGAGTTTAAAAATGTTTTCTAAGGAGTCACTTCGTACAGCGATCGCGTCTGTGGTACAAAATGAATTCAAAGAAGGAAATTCACATACCAGAACAACCCTTGCTGTTTCATCTTGTGCATCAGTCAACAATAAATCTGAGATAAAGCCACAAGAAGCATGAAGGATTGCGTGCAATCACTGGAGTGTACCCCAAGCTCTAAAAATGCCCCCTCGTTCACCTTTAACGTATTCAATTCCCAACCGGCCCCGGTTTGATTCTCAGCTGCAGATTTCCTTGACCTCTCAGTCACTTTGTCTCAGGCACTTTGTTTCCATTTGATGATGATGGAATTAATTTGGCCTGTGTGCTGGGATGCTTACTTACTGGCTGAGACTCCAATGGCTTGAGAAAAATCCCACACAGCCTTGAACTTGAGCTCTCTTTTCATGAGGCCCACAACAGCAGAGCTGAAAAAAATACATGTAAGCAGGAGAAAACCAAAGAGCGGTGACAACTGCAAATCTGCCCAGCGGAGAGGAGGTAAGAAGGATCCTATAACTTGGCCCATCATTTGTTTATAGTGTGCATGTCACTGTGAAACCATCCCAGTGAAGGGATTTAATAATTTCTGTGAAAGGATGTGGATCTGCTTCAAAGTAATTTTCTACCACAGCTACTTCAGGACCACCTCTATGTTCTGCCCTTTCTTTTTAAATTTTGCCTTCCTTCAACAGGTTGGCCAGCTCAACAGTGCAGAAAACGTGTTGTGTCTGGTTCTTAGTTGCAGAGTAGAGATCTGTGGAAGTTTAGGTCCTTGTTTAGAAAATATTCAAACCTGCTGTGCCCAGTTTGGGTTTCCCAGCTTCCTTTCATTGCTCCCTTCAAACACTGAACCCCGGTGATTGCACAGCAGCAGAGATAAAATATGAATTTCCCAGAGAAGCTGTGGCTGCCCCAAATGTCCAAGGCCAGACTGGACAGGGCTTTGGAGCACCCTGGGATAGTGGAAGGTGTCTCTGCCCATCAGGACTACCCAAAACACTAAATGTAGGCTGGTGCTGGGATTTGAGAAACAATTTGTACTGACTTTTGCCAGTAAAAAAAAAAAAAAAAACCAAAAATCACCAATCACTCTGTGGCTGACAATGAAGAAATGAAAATTTGTGTTCCAAGCTTGTTGAGAGTAGCAACAGCTCTTCAGCATCTCGGGAAAGGACATGGAATCACAGAACCGTGAAGGCTGGGAAAGACCTTGAGACCATCGAGTCCAACTGTCAACCCAGCACCATCCCTGTGCTCACCATTAACCCACGTCCTCCAAAGCCATATCCACACGTTTTTGAACACATCCAGGGAATCCCCCTCTGCCATGGGCAGCCCGTTCCATGAAGAAATTTTTCCTGCTGTCTAATCTAAACCTACAGTGCCAAGAGTGAGGGCAATGTTTTGGTGAAATAATTGTTCTTTTGCAAACAGCAACTTGCTGCTTGGCAGTGAGTGGCACTGAAGTGAAGTTAATGCCAAAGCAAGGTGAGATTTGTACTTCAGATCACATAAATTGGTTCTACCCCATTGAGGATGACAGAGCACTGACAGCACACAGAGACATATCCAGCCCTGCTGCTCCCTGCCACAGCAAGGACTTCAGGCAGACATTTTCTGTCTGACTCAGGTTTTGGATTCGTATAAAGTTAAAAAAACAAACTGCAGCTGAATCAAAACTGCTGCATTTCACAGGGCTTCTAAGAAAGCTCTGGGGATTACTCCTTTCTTACTATTTTGACATAGAACTTTACCTCCAAGCAGCTTCTTTAAAAAATAGCCTAAAGTTTGCTCAAGGAGTAACAAATGTTTTGATTAAACCAGTCTGAGCTTGAAACCAAAGTATAAACTCAAGAAGTATATGTAGTTTCAGATCTCATATAAACACTTCAAATGGATTTTTAATTGAGCTCTCTTTATTCCCTCTCACTTCCTTGAGAAACAGACTATTTCACATTTTAGAGGGACACCTTACAAAAAATAAGACACTCGAGGTGTCCACAGCCACAGTTTCAGAGCTCCGTAGTAGAAATGCATGTTTCTGTCCCACATATACACCTGGTTCACTGGTAGGAAGGATTTTCACACACAAAGGTGCACATTACATGGATGCAGCGTGACTTTCTTAATCCTGAAAGCGCCGGTGTGTTTCGCTCCTGGTGTTTTCTTTTTTGTCCCTGGGACAAAGAATAACACAGAAATGATTGCTTCCCCACCGTCACCTTCTGGGAAAAAACGGGATTCTATTTCAGTGCCTGGTACAGGGGGGCCTTGGAGAGCTCTGCTGTGATGGTGTGTGAGCTGAGTTTATTTGGTCATATATTATTCTCACTTGATATTTACGTGCTGGTGTACTGTGGGAGAAATTAATCACACTGCATTTATCAGAGATAAGCTAATCCAACCAAAGCCCGAGGTTTAGCAGGCACAGAGCTTCAGAGGACAGCAGTAAATTATAACTGGATTTGATTAAGAGGTAATTAGCTAAACCTGTTTACCTTAACCTTTGCTGCAACTGTTGTTTTTACTAGGAGAAGAGTGTCATTAGATTGTGCCTGGGATGCAAGTTACGGAGCCTACACCACTTCTCACTGTCCAATTTTCATCTGTTATTCAAGGAAGAGGGAGAAAGGTCAGGATCAGATTGCTATTGTACAATCCTCCTGAGATGAGAGCAGAAAGTTTCCTTGACAGAGACAAAATAAGCCATGAAGAACAGTAGTTTATTTTTCAGTAGGATGGAGGGGGAGTCAAAAGAACACATGTCTACAGCCCTAGACAGACTTTTGCAATAATTCAACTGTCTCAGTAGATTTGAGAGCCATTTGAACTCACTGAGCATTTTGCAGAAACAGGGAAGAGTAATGCCAATTTGCTGCAGACTGCAAAGAAGCACAGCTGAGAAAAGAACTGGGTGAATATATTCTCCAGTGCACTGCATTTTCATAAATTATTTCTAAACGTATTCACTCAAGAGGATTAAAAGAACCATAGGAAACCAGGCCTTAAATTGCTTTATAGTCATTTAATTGACCAGTTCAGATAACTTAGTTAAAATAAGGGTTTAGAGCAGCCTGAACTCGTGGCTTATTCATAGCATTCACCTAATTTGTAATCACGTTTGAGGTGTAGATTTCTGTTCCTTGCCTGAGGGAACATCAGCTTCACAACAGAAGGCAGATAAAGCAAACGTGGCTGCTGAAGGACAAGAGATAAGCTTGGTTTACAGTTTCTTGGTTAAGCACATAGAGATTTAATTCCCCAGTTTTGATTCCTAGAACCATTCCAAAAGAGCACTCCCACACTCTCAAATAATGACTTTTACCCAGCTTGAAACACGATGGTGGCTTCAGATCACATCTTCAGCCACAGGTTTTCCCATGAGCTCCCTTACATCCCAGAAAAACAAAGGAGGTTTCCAGCAAGCCCACAAGGTCTCACCTCAGCCAGGCTGTTTTTGAGTGAGAAGAGAAAGTTTCAAAGCTTTAAAGCATTACCCACCCAGCAAATCTTTTTTTTTTTTACTTACCCCCACAGGGCTCAACCTCAAAGATCCCAAGCCTGTACTGCAAAAAAAGGCAATTTCACACACCGTTCAGGCACTTAAGGGGGGAAAAGGATGCACCAGTTATACACATGCCCATGTAAGCTTAGCCATAAAGCTGGTGATTTAACTGCAGTTTTCTACCTGGGAACAGTTGTTACTGCTCATCTTTGCTTTAGCCTGTCCAGCTAAGAAGAAAGAACTGTAAAGTGTAGCCTGGTTCTCACTCGAAGGAATATTCCTTCAGCAGAAAAGTGTTATGGGTCTCCCATCTGGTTTCCTGAAATCTTATTGGCACCGAAGGGGACAACTACATGAAATATGGTAGATTCTTGCAAAAGAAGGGGGTTGATTTGCTGCTTCAGGAGTTACCTGTGCTGTTCAGCCTTTGTGTGGGCTGGGGGAAGCACTCCAGACCTCACACCTGGGGGTTTGAACAGCTCCTGACTGTCCCAGGGAGATGAGTTTTACATCGCCTGGCAGAGTGGGCAGCCCAGTCTACACCTCCACTGAAGTGGCTAAAGCTGAAATTCCACATAGGTATTGGGAATGTCAATGTTTCGAGCCACAGGAAAAGGTTTATAGGCTACAAAGTGTATACTAATATTGCTAAAATTTCTCTGAAACAGAGAACTAGGTGCTCTGTCTTCTTCCATCTGTAGGGGTTTGTCATTCCTGGTCAGATTTGCTCTTCAGTGGAGCCTCTGGACAGAGAGAACAGAAAACACTGGAGATAACATGTGTAATGTTTTTTTATTGGGTAGTTTTCTCCTATAAGTCAAAATATGAGACTAAAAGTGAAAGATTGCCTCTGTGTGTGCACGTGTACAATTGAGTCTTCTATGCAGGCAGTAACTTGATTTCCTCTCCAGGTGGAACTGACTAAAATTCACAACAAGAACAATTTGGAAACCAGGGGGTTTTAAGCATTATAAAGAAGCCAAATTCATCTCGAAAAGTAGTTTTTTTTTTTTAATGAAAGTAGGAATTTCACTTATCCCTAGAATTATTTTAAGCATGAAAATTCAAAATGTCTTATTCTGAGCTCTCTAAAAGAATTAGAAATGTTCATAAGTCTCACGGGTGCCAGGTAAATTGCTGATATCTCACAGGCACTCTCTTCTCCTCAGGAAGTGGCATAAAAGTCACTTGATATAAGCTCAGTTGCTGAAATGCTGTGATTACAGTGATTCCTGCCAAATTATACAGGCCTATTTTTCCCTTGATGCAAGATTTTGGAGGGAGGGAATCATCTTTTCGTTCTTGGGTTGGAGAGCACCCAGCTCAGAAGTGTTCTTGCTTCTGGCCAGTACCGTTGCACAAATAAAAACAATAAAAGTTTTTAAAAATAAAAGAAATATTATAATAATATAATACGGTTTAAAATACTTTGTAATTCTATAATAAAAATGCAATGAGACTGTCCCTTTGGTGTGCATTTTGCTATGACCAGACATGAACAAAAAATAGGTATCAGTACAAAGTTAATATTGCTGTCTTCCAACCCACAAGATTAAACAAGATGCTAGCTCCAAACCTTTTTTAAAATTTTTTTTCGTGAAGCAAAGCAAATAATTTTGAAATCAGTTGTGTTTGGATAAAATTCTGTGTTCTTAGAAAGGCTTTCCTAAGTCCTGGCATCTTTAGTGGAACAGAAAACCATGCCAGTATGACAATATTAATAAAGTCCATTAAATACGGCCAAGACTTGATATTCATCATAAACATAAATGTTTAGAGGCAGAAGGGTAGATTCATTTAGAAAGAGAAAAAGTTTAAATGTTTTTTACATAGAATTTTATCATTTAAGGATTTAGAGTTAGTTATTTTTTAGGCTATGTGGCTCAAATGAGGAGCTTTTCACTCATTTTGAAAGAAAAAGACCTACCATTTTCCATTAGATAAATATAAAAAATCTGGTAATAACTACAGAAGTGAGAAATAGAGGTTGTGAGTCCGTTTGTGTGTGTGTCTCTTCTCTTCATCCCCTGTGCAGCCAACTGAGCATTCAGAGCACCAAAGATTACCTTTTGTGTCAGCAAAGCATTGTGAGGGGACATATTTTGGCTGTTCATGAAAGAGGTTTTGATTGGAAGCAGTAAGACATTTCCTGCTGGTTCCCCCTTTTTTATGTGTGCTCAGCTTCCATTTTTCATTTAATATTGTTAATTATTCCTCACATTGGATGTGTGAACTGCATTTGCAGTTGTTCAGGTCCTTTGAGTGTGTGACTTTTACAGACCCACGCTGGAATTATTTCACTTTTTCCCTTGCATCAGCAATTTTGTGCTGGGTTTCAAAATCCTTGGATGCTTTTATTAGGCTTCTTTTTTTCCTTTGTAAGCCAGATCCTTTAAACAAGATTAGTCAAGGCTGAGCCTGTGCCACTGGCTTCCAGTGCCAGTTCACGGGGATGTCTGGTGGCAGAGCTGGTTTTCATATACATTTGCACTGCTGTTTTCCACCCAGGAGTAGGAATTGCATTTTCTGTCATATCTCCACTTTTTATGTACTGTTTTAAGGACTATTTATGGAACAACATCAAGAAACTCCTTCTTGCATCAAGATAATCACCAAATGCATTATTTCTCTCACTTCTAGATCAGTGATTTCCAAGGGCAGTCAATGGTCAGAACAAAACAATTTAATTTTAAATCATCCTTAATACATCTTGCCAGAGGTGTTGGATATTTTACACACAGAAATTCAGGCACATCATAAAAGCATGAGAGAGCATCCCATCAGTCTGGTGAGGGAAAACCCCAGGTGCTCACCAGTTAAGGGTTCTTGAATTGAGGAAAATCAGAAAAATTAAAGTAGGTGGTGTTGGGCAAAGAAAAGTGGCTGTGGACTTCCATGCAGACACACACCTGAAGCTTTCACAAGTCATGGGCGTGGCAGACAAGGTAAATTATTGGTTGCAGTCTCCAGTGTGCTTTATTTGGTACCTGAGGTCCAGGTGATCTGGTACTGCATCTGACTGTGCTGCTGGTGACTCCAGGGGGAGGTGGACGCCTGTTGAATTTAGGCAAAACCCAAAAAAATGCCTGCTGAATTTAGACAAAGCCTGAAAACACCTTTAGATCCCATGAAATCTCTGCCCATGTCTCAGAGAACCAGGTGCAGAGACTCTTGTGGATGCTGTGGGAGAACAGTGTGAGCTGCAAGAGGAACTGCATCCCAAAACAATAGCTGCTTTAGGCATTATTAAGTGTTGGGAGAAATCTTGTGGCTTCCTGGCTTCCAGGACAGTGACAGCACCGTCAGTCTCCTATTTGCCATAGCAAATGTCGTGCTAAGCTGCATCTCTACACCTATTTTCTGAGGGCAAGTCTCATCCCACCCAATTTCATTCACTGAAAACCCACAGTCTTGCCTCAACCAGCAGCCTCTTCTTCCTCTGTGGTCAGAGGGAACAGACAGCCCCTTCTCATGACTGATCCATCCTGCCCTAAGCCAAGATGGGTGTGAAAAATCCCCTCTGGAGGTGTCTGCTTCTCTTCTCCCAGTTCCCAGCCAGAGCAGCTCAGCCCTGTGACCTCCCCTGGCACGCCAGCAGTGTCTTATGGGAATGACAGACTTACTAAGAGTGGAAAAGTGCTCTGAGACCATTGCTGGTCTGTGCTGTCAAGCCCACCACTAATCCGTGTCCCCAGGTGTCATATTCACACATCTTTTGAACACTTCCAGGCCTGGTGACTCCACCACCACCCTGGGCAGCCCATTCCAATGGGCTTGTCAGCCCTTTCAGTGAGGAAAACATCCCATCTAAACCTCCCCTGGGAGAAATTCAGGCTGTTTCCTCTTGTCCTATCGCTTGATGCCTTGGAGAAAAGACTGACTGGAAGCTCTAAGGAAAGACGAGCCAATGCATGTGGTAAGAGCTCAGGGAGAAATGTTTTCTCTCACAATCCTTCTCATCCCCAGAAATGTCCCTGAAACGTCACAGTGATCAAGGTACCTGTCCTGGGTTCCAGCTGCAAGGAAGGATAGGAAAAATTGAATTTCTTCCAGGGTATCAAAATTGGACTCACTCACTATTTTAAGACGTCTCTGGTGTGTCCCCTCTGCATCCTTCTGCCACTGCCACTGTATGGCACATGGGAGCTGCTGCCTGCCCTCACCCCACAGCAGAGCTCACAATAAATACTTTGGGCCAGCAAACTGGGTGTAGTCAACTCTGGCTGATGCCAATTTTTCCAAACCTGAACAATCACTACTTACATCTTGAAAAATCACAATATTCTGCAGCAGCGCACTACAAAAACTTCAGAAAATCACTCAGCAAGCTTAAAAGGATGTTTAAAATCCTCTCATTTGCTAGCAAGGAGAGGGTGCAATTAATTCAAAGACTTGTCAGACTGCAAGCTGGCTTCAGGCTTGGTCTGAAGACAGCTTGTTCACAGGCAGGGCTTTTTGGACTGCTTTAAACAAATATGTTTTGTTTCCCACTGGCTTTCCTAGATGTAGAACTCAGAAATAATAATAATAATAATAATAATAATAATAATAATAATAATAATAATAATAATAATAATAATAAGTGACACATTTTTAAGCAGTCTGGCAGGCAGAGATGGGATCCATACTAAAAAGTTGCTCAATATTTGCACTCAGGCACATTGCATAAGTGGAGTGAAGTTCCAGGTATTTCAGTCCCTGAGTTTCAGAAGTGTTAGTCAGACTCATTCTCCTAATTTAATTAAATTGCCATGAGAAATTTCAGGGAGGGTGTTGGGAACCACTATTTAAGGAGCTGTTTTAATCTGTGTTTCCAAGGCATTCTCTATCCTAGCCTGGTCTCATGCAGAGATAAAACCACTGCATTGCTAAATACAAATATTTGTGGGCTTTCACGATTCTTTGCTTTTTGCTCCAAACCTAATAGAAGAGAAAGCTGAGCTATGAGTTTGCAAGATTTTATTGTTCCTTTCTTTTTTTTTTCACCCCCAAAAATGTAAAGACTCAGCTGTAAGCATCTACCCATCGATAACATTTTTGAAAACCAAATCTGAGTGAGTCGTGCAGGAAAAAAATACTCCTGGCAAATTTAGGGAGTTGAGTTCCACTCGTGTAGGTCCTCTAACACGAATTTATTTTCCCCCAGCCCATTTCCCACCCATGTCCCTCCACATTCCTCTGAGCCACCAAAGGCTCAGAAAGGGAAAGGAAACATCCCTTCCTACGGGAAATATTCCTGTTTTAGGAACTGCCACAGCAGATCTGGTGTCTCCCTCACCCTGTCTCAGCACAGTCAGAAGAAAAGCCGTCAGTCACAGATGGTTGTTGCCCAGGTCATCCTGAATCACCAAGAGAGCCCCAGTGGTCAGCAAACATCTGGAGGGTGTGAGAACAGCGCCGGGGGCCTGACTCCCACCTGGCCAAAGGGAGAACACAGGCACAGCTCAGGGCACAGGAGCTGGCCAGAGGCTCTGTTGGGGTTGTGTGGGTGGAGCAGAGCATCCAAACCAGGCTGCCTGAGGGCTCCTCCACTCCGGAATCCTCGGGGTGTAACCACAGGGAGCACAGGGAGCAGATCTGGCTACCCAGGCCCCGGTCAGTGGTGCCTTTGCTGCTGCAGCGCACAGAGCTCTCCTGCTGCCTGGAAAGGCACCTCCTCGTGGGGCCCGCCAAATGTGTCCATTCTTGTGGTGTTTTGCTGCTTTTTGCAGAAATCAGCTTCCATGCACTGAAATACAGGGCATTTCAATCCTTCCCTGCACTGCTCAGCTCTGCTGCCCGTGTCAGCTGAGCACAGGTTCAGGCTCAAGTTTGGGCCACATTCCCTTTCCTTCCCATGAACAGACAGTGAAAGGACGTGGAGAAAGGGTTTTACACTAAAAGAGGAGAGATTTAGGCTCAATGTTAGGAAGCAGTTTTTTACTCAGGGGCTGGTGAGGCCCTGGCACAGGGTGCCCAGAGCAGCTGGGGCTGCCCCTGGATCCCTGGCAGTGCCCAAGGCCAGGCTGGACACTGGGGCTGGGAGCAGCCTGGGACAGTGGGAGGTGTCCCTGCCATGGCAGGGGGTGGCATGAGACAGACTTTGAGGTCCCTCCCAACTCAAATCAGTCTGGAGTTTTCCGATTCTTGTGGTATTTCTCTGCTAACAGTGATTTGGTGAGGCTGTGTGGTACTGTGGGAGGCTGGCACAAGAGAAAGGCCCACTTGGAGGGTGCCGTGCCCAGCTGAATTTCTGGACACACCCAATGCACAGGGAAAGTAACGAGTGTAAAAATAACTTATATAACAAAAGCAAGCCCAGCAGGTTTCTTCAGTGTCACCATTCAAATCTGGCTCCCCCCCACCCCTCTGAGGACAGCTCCATGGTGTCTGTTCAGAGGAGGTTCTCAAGTCCGTCCTTGACAAGGCTACACCCACATCACGGGTGTTACGGCTCTCCTACCACCCTGACAGCATCCACTGCTGCAGGTCCATCTGCCATCTTACACTGCTCAGAAACAAGCTCTGATCTTTTCCTCCCCATCTCTTCCTCTTTCTCAGCTTAACTTCCAGCATCATCATGGGTGATTCCCCCACCTTCCCATCAAAATTCATAACCTGAGCACTGCTTCAGTCCACACTCTGCCCTTCACCTGCCACCTCCAGTTTCAGAACATCTGAAGATTTAATCTTTCCTGCCTATATCTTACTCAACACTTATCATCCTGGGGAAGGTCTACATGCAGGGGTGGTGTCAGGCAGATGCTGACTTTCCAAGGCATGAGGGAGCTCAGCCTCAAAACCTATGAAGTCATTTAAGGAATTCTGTGCCTGAGCTAACACAGCCTTCTCTCCTGCCCAGACACCTATTACAGCTTTTCCTCTGGCCATGGCACCAGCTCTGTCACTGTAACTCACACTTCTTACCTCCACTCAAAATATTCCTGCTGGTGGTCATGGCCTGGTCCTCCAGCAGCAGCAGCATCCTCTACATCCTCCTCCTCCTCCTCCTCTTCATCAGACATGAATACCTTCTTGCAGCCGTCATGCCTGACATCTCATCAGACAGAAAGTGGGAAGGAGTTGTAAAGTTATATGTCAGACCCACGGTGCTCAGAAAAAAGAGTGGGACTGTCTTGGAAAGCATGAAAATAATCAGTTTTACAGCCACCTCCTCACTGCTTTGGGCCTCGCAGTCATGGAGAACTCAGGCTAAATTCATTAAATGTGAAATTAATGAATTTGAATTAATGAATTAATGAAAATTAAATGCCTTACAGGGCACTTGGCAGCAGCTGGATGTTTCAAGGTTTTGCTATTTAAAAACTCACCCTTCAATTGATTTAGAAAGCTTTTTTTAATTTTACTTTTCTAATATTATTAACCACAAGAAAGTGTGTGTAATGTACAAGCAAGCAGCCTGACACACTAAGAACTTGTTAAACTGCAGATTTTGAATCTCCTTAGGTGAAACAGTTCACTACAGCATAGAATCACAGAGTTCCGGAATGGTTTGGGTTGGGAGGGACCTTAAAGCCCTTCCAGTGCCACCCCTGCCATGGCAGGGACACCTCCCACTGTCCCAGGCTGCTCCAAGCCCCAGTGTCCAGCCTGGCCTTGGGCACTGCCAGGGATCCAGGGGCAGCCCCAGCTGCTCTGGGCACCCTGTGCCAGGGCCTGCCCACCCTCCCAGGGAACAATTCCTGCCCAATATCCCATCCAGCCCTGCCCTCTGGCACTGGGGATGCCATTCCCCTTGTCCTGTCCCTCCACGCCTTGTCCCCAGTCCCTCTCCAGCCCTCCTGGAACCCCGTTAGGCCCTGGAAGGGGTTGTAAGGTCTCCCCAGAGCCTTCCCTTCCCCAGGCTGGACATTCCCAGCTCTCCCAGCCTTTCCTCACCGCAGCCAGGGTGAAAGTTAAAACCAAAGAGTATCGTCAGCATTTCCCTCATTTTCTTTTTGAAGGATTAACGGCCGCTGCTTTATTTGTTCATGCGGAGCTCCCAGGTCCCTCAGAAGGTTTGAGGAGAGTTTGTTTCCCTTGCTCCCGCCTCCCTGTCCCGGCGCGCGCGGGGTCTGCGCTGCAGGCCGGCGTTGCAGTGGGTGTGCGGCCTTGGCTGTGTCTCCAGGCCTGGAACCGGATGAGTTACTTCACCACGGCTCCTCATGACATCTCGGTAATTAATGCCCCGGATCCCACTCCATCTCCCCTCTGAGGAGCGTGGCTCTGATTTAATTGCCTCATAATGCATACTCGAAATGAATACTTGTCTAATTGTCCCTAGGCAGATCCTTGGATGAAAGTCTGTGAGAAAGCGTATAGGCCGCAGCGCTGAGTGAGAGCCCACAAAGCACAATAAAGCACAAGCTTGTAACTCTTTGTTACTCTCTAGTACCATCAAAACAATAGATTTGCTTTTTAAGATATTCAAGAAACAAATTAAAGATAAAACTGTGCTACATCCTCTGTTTCCTCACCGCCTCAGCTATACAAAATTAGATCCTGAGGCGGAGTTCATGGAATCGTAGGATCATTAAGGTTGAAAAATATGTTTCTTTAGTGTAACAGCTTCCACAGGAAGGGATAAAGTTTCAAAGCACAGTGTGATGCTTCAGCTGTGCAGTTTGTGGGGCAGAATTGTCATTCAAAGGTTTTTAATAACCCTGTTAAAGGGCAAAAGTCCTGAGTGAGGTGAGTTACCAGAGATTTGAAACCTGCAGCAACAGTGGTGTTCTACCAACAACCTCCAGCCATTGTGCCAAGGCTGCAGATAAAGAATGCACCCATGGAAGTCACACTGTAAACGAAAACCTTGTGAACACCAAAGATTACAGTCCATTGTTCAATATTCAGTAGGATTCAAAATTATTCAAAAGCGTACTTGGCATCTCTGGTTCTAAACGTTACCACAGCTCAAAGATTCAAGGCCTTTCTCTCCAATTAGTGGGTGAATTAGGGTTATAAAATCACTTATTGCTAGCTAGTTTGTTCAAACAAGTAATGTTGTTTCCATAATTTCTATGCTACAAAGAGTTCCCTCTGGACTGGCTTCTCTCTCTGCCTCCAATCCTACGCAGAATATGGGCCCAAGCTCGCCCCTGGACCCTTATTTTTGCATTTGGGGGTAGAAACCAACATTAAAACTCTAACCTACAATGCAAGACCAGACTAAAGACCATGGTCAACTGCTTACAAAGGTTATTAACCAAGTAAAAGAAAGAAAAATTCACATTTTCATTTCAATTTTTTGAATATTTTTTTTTCTTAACAGCACACCCAAATGTTTCAGTTTTAAATACCTTTTTGTTTGCTGGCTTTTTGGGGGTGAGAATAGGTTAAATTAAATGTGAATTAAACTGCTGTCTAAGCTAAAAAAAAAAAAAATATTTTTTTTCGCTTCACTTGAAAAATTCAAATGTATCTAGGCCAAATGTATCCAGCCTTATACTCCCCCAAAAAATTGTGTTTTCAGCCTCTCCGCCCATCTGTAGAGAGGAAACACAACCATTCTTCCAGCTCTTCACAGCAAAATCCAGCCTGAGTTTTAGTTCCACCTCACAACCATGATTAATAGTGAGATTCCAATACACACTCAGAATTACGGAATTGCCCAGCTGATCCCTTCAAATCCTTACATGGATGATGCAGCTCAGCACAACAGATGCTGAATCATAGAAAAGCACGGAGTTTGAGTGTGCTGCTCCAAACCCACTACTGCCAGCAAGTGCAGGTGACAGGAAAACCCAAATTCAGCCCATAACTTGATCCGTGGTGCAGATTCTGGTGTTGAGTGATTGCACACCTGGGGGCTCTTCTGAAGTCATGATGCAACGCCCCCAGATTGCCACAGGAGAGCAGCTTTGGGTGCTGCTACAGTGCAGAAATCAAACTTTCTTAAACCACATTAATTACAGATGTCTCATAACAGTCTATATCCTCACAGGTTTTTTGTAAGGGTGTTTTTTTTTCCTTTTCAAGCTGCTTGAAAATCTCATTTATCCCCACGTCACACATTTGAAATAAATCTGCTAAAAGGTAAGCTTTTATTAACATGACCTTGGTAACTTTTCAAGGAACTCTGTGCATAATATTTAACAAGAAAACAAAACCACTTGGCCAGGCTCTCTTTTAAAAACGGACCAAAACTCATGAATTAGATTTGTTGGTAATTCAAATGGCAGAAATATTATCCTGTCTGCAGTCTGTTATGAGACATTACATATGCTCTGCTGGGAGTCAGATGAATTTAAAGAACAGAGCTTGTAACTTCATTTACTTCAAAATGCAGTTCATGCAGAGTACACATGTAATGTGCACTTACTGGGATGTTAAGTGCTAGAAATGAGCTGTTGCTGTGACTTGGAGAGGTATGAGGGGGTTCTCCCCCACCCAAAAACAGGATTTTGGCAGACATTTCTACTGCAGTTGTTTCTACATGTGCTGGGAGCTCACAAGAAAACCCCAGGCATTCCTTCAGCCGGGAATTCAAAACAATATGCAAACACCAAAACTTTGCTCCCTAAATATGAACACCCTGATGGGAGCAAAAAGATGCTGAGCAACACGGGCAGAAGAACACAGATGTTTTTATTTCTCAGCATTTTATTTATTCTATTTTTGAGGATATATTTGACTGTGACTCCATAATGGTCTGTATCTATACTACCTTTAACCCAATGTCAGATCACCACCTCATCAAAAAATTGCAATTGGGAAGGGATTTTTTAAAGAAAATGGCGTGACAATGGAGGAGTCCCCTCCAAATAAAACCAGTGTGGACAGTTTTTCTTTTTTCCTTTTAGAGCTTTCTCTAATAAGTCAATTCTCTGCAAGAATTTTCTATAAAAACAAATTATTTTGTGTTGTAAAGTACTGAAATAATGTGGATTGAGAAAACTTCAGATTCCTATATTGCAAATTTGTTAATGAAGCTATTCCTAGCAATTAAATTAAAAAATAAATTAAATTATTTATGTAATTGAAAAATTAAATTAAAATTTTAAAAGACTTTTTAAAAAGACAAAAAATTAAAAAGTAGTGATGAAATCTTTGTTCTTCTGAGATGCAAAAACAATTGTGATTTTGCTTTTGATTTCATTAAAATTTAGAAGGAAAATTTCATTTTTTCAAGGGGAAAAAAAAAGGGAAGTATTTAATCTCAAGTCAGGTCTCAACCTTTTAAGGAACAATGAAAATTTAATTTTTAATCTCTTAGCTAGTAGGAAGCATTGTAAAGCTGTGTACATTGGAAAAATACTGCTGCACAGTAAATTGCTACCAACACACTAACCTGGAAAATTAGAAAAGAACAGTTTCCTTTAAGATAAAGAAGAGAGATTTTACAAAACTCCTGTCTTTTTGTCGACATTAGAACTAAGTTATTTGGTCTTCTGTGCTGCTATTCTTATCACAGAGGGAGTGGTTGTGGGTGACAGTGTTATCTTTTTTAATTAGTTACCTGGAAGTAGATTATTTAGATAATCTAAATTATCTATGCTGTGATCTAGGCTTTAATTTGGTTTTGTCCATTCTGAAGTTATCTAAAATTACATTGAAAGGTCTTTATTTAAAAGACAGTTTAGATAAGCCACCCATTTTCTCTCTCTCTCCTGAAACACACAGGTTGTGTCAGGTTTCCTCTCCACAGCAAGAGCTCCATCTCCGTTATCTGACAGGTGCTGCTGACCTTGGTTAGAGCAGGGACGCTGTTGAGGGGTTCTGCATTCAGACCTATTGGAGCCCAGAATGCAGAGAATATTTCTCTGCCTGTTTTGAAGAATAAAACCCCCTTGTACATCAGCATTTCTGACCTTTGTCCATGGAGAAATCTATATACTCTATATATATATTCAGGGAAGAATTAAAATTTACACTGGGATCTTATGTAAGATTGGCACAGGGTAAAAAATCTAGACTTTTTAGGGTTGTTAATATAGTAAATAGATAAAAGCAAAAAACTTCAAAATGGAGGAAAACAGTTGCCTTTTAGACCTTCCTCTTCTTCTTCTAGTACTCCATATCCTGCAGTAAAAGTAATTGGGAATGATTGGATGACAACTTTCGCGGTTCCTGCTGACGTGACAGGGTGAATTATTGAACATTGGTAGAAAAAAGAAAATCTCTTTAGTTTTAAGTTTTAATTGGATAATTCACCTTTAAAAGAGCTTATAATCAAGATTAGCAGCAGCCATTCTTGGCATTCTTTGCTCTGTGCTATGTCTAAAGCCCGGCCATCGGCTATATTTCTCTGATAAGACTTAATAAACAGCTGTCTTCAAGCAAGGAAGGCTGGAGGTCCCGTTTGTCTCTGCGTCAAGCAAAAAGGTCTTAAAATCTGCCCCATCAGGGGAGGTATAATTAAGGCACGAAACGTGTCAAGACCCTCCAACAAATCAGGAGAAATTCCACCACCGCTATCTGAGACGCACCTCCAGTAGAAACCCAGCAAGACACAGCTGGAGTCGGGAGAGTTCCCTCACACAGCACAAGGTGAAATAAATGCAGCTGGATCCTGAAGCAGTTTGAGCTCTCTGGAGAGGGTGGAACCAGAGCCCCCAAAGTTGCAGTTGTTCTGGCACCACTTCTCAGCTGAACTAAACCTTTTACAGTGCACAGTAGTAAGGTGCAGACATTACAGATCCCTGCAGATCTCCCTTCAAACAAAATTCCACAGGAAGCACAGAGCATTTGTTTCCCAACACACACGCTCCAACGTGATTTAGTCTGGAACATTCTACAATTTCTGCTTTGTTTTCTACTTTTAAAAATTCCGCTGGGAAACTCCTGCAGTCTTTCCTTGCTTCGTTCTCCACCCAGCTAAGTCATTACCCAACTGTGAATAAAATCTACCAAAAACAGGTACAGTTGTCAATCTACGTAAGTCAGGTAAAGTTATACTTCTCTTGACACTGTGCAGAGAGTTAATATTTCATCTGGAGAGCAACCTGTCCTCTAGTCCCCTGGAAAATGTTTATGGTGTTGCACAAACCACAGCTTTCTGACAGGCACCCAATATCAATGGCATAAAATAAAGAAATCAATATCTTGAGAAAAAATTATTACCATAATTTTTCTTGTAATCCATATATTGAATCATACAGTAGATTACTATTCACAGGAAATGCCAGACAAAGAGCAGGAGTAGTTATGAGAGAAACAGATGCTATTCTGCAAAGACACTGTACTTGGCAGTAGAGAGCTTTTCGAGAACATCTCTGAAGAAGGAATTCAAATATGGTAGAAAGAGCCATCAGGAGAGAAAACAACCCAATTATAAACAGAGATTAAATTATTTCAATTTGCTGAGATGAGAGAACACTCTGAGGATTTGGAAAAGCTACAGTTTTACACCAACCTGGCAGGTGAAAGAGACGAAAAACTGTAGGTACTGCAAGAAATAATGTCTTATACAGCAGGAAAACAATTCATGTAAAAAATCTGGTGACACCATGGAGAGATCTGTGCAAATATCTTTTGAAATGTGCAGGGACAGATGCGGGGTTTTAAGGACATATAAAGCACATGTGCATAGAATTATACAAAAGGGATTATGGAGTCACTCAGTAAATCGATGGAGAACTCGTCTGCAACACTGGCTACTGCAAAAGACTTAACAGAAGGGTCTCAAAAGAACGGCGTAAAAATCATATGGAAAGGGTTCCATGAAAAGAGAAACTGGAAATATCTGGCACGTTTGTTTCAGAGACGGTACTCAGGGAAGATAACTGATAGACACATTGCAAGAGTGCATTGACTGAAAGAGTGTTTGCCTTGTGTTTTCTCACAATAATTATAAAACCATAGACTGTTCAATGACCTGGCAGCAATTAATTAAAGGCTATAATACTTTATTTCATACAATAGAATAATAAAGCTGTGAAATTCATCGTCACAGGGCAGTACTGCAGCCCAAAACATACCACAGGTCCAAAATGCAAACGACTTCCTGCAAGCAATGTCATTGCCTGAATTGATATAAAAAGCAGCAGAGCCACTCTTAGCAAGACTCTCATTCTCCTCAGAATCACAGCCACTCTTACAACATTTTTAACTGGTCACACAGCTAATTGTATATCCCTACGTCTATAATGTAGGCACCTAAGGTTAGACAGTTACTTATGAACCCATCTGAGCCCACTGTAACACTCCAGGCCGAATATTATATCTTTATTATGCATTACAATTAATAACATAATGAAAATATCTTTTTTCCTACCTTAAAATTAAAGATAGCCAGTATTGATGTTCTACATTCACCACAGAGAGTGAATAATTTATAATGAGTACAGTAGGAAGAAAGGAGTTCGAGTAAAAAAATTCTTAGATTAATCAATTTATCCTCATTTTTTGTGTATGAATTCTAAACCGCCCAGACCTTAAAACCTGAAATTCTATGATAAATTATAATTAGGTGTGGGAGTTGGTTCTGTTGTTGTTTGGGTTTTGGTTTTTGGGTGTTATAATATTGAACCGGAGCATTCTGTTTGATGCTTTGGAAAATCAGCAGCAAAATCCAAGCCAAATTTATTTTACTGGACATGCACATATCTACACTTGCTCACTAGTCAAAAATTATTCTGAGAGTACATTTCTTCAGTCTGGCCCTGGAAAACTCTTCTTATGCATTCAAATGTTACCTTACACAAACTTTCCCATAAACTGATTCCAAATTTGTCGAGATTACTTGGCAATGTACCTATTCAGCAGAAAAGCTGAGCAAATGGGTGCAACACATTCTCAAAGAAAATTCATTTTTCACTAGACGAAAGACTCCAAGAAAATGTTGCAGTATTCACCCACGTGATCTTGAGCTGTCACCCAAACTGCATAATTGCACTAACTCTTGTCCGAGGGACCTCCCACTGGGAAATGCATCTCTCCATACTAATGAAGCCCAGCACAAAGTGTAACTTGGGCATTTGCATATTAATGGGGCTTTGTGCACGAGACTGTTTATTCAGCATGCCAGAAACACTGAAAAGAAGGTGTTAACAGAAACCTTTAGCCAGAATGAGACAGGGTTAATTAGGACATATGGAATGGGATCTGAGTAACAAGACACATTAAAATTAACCCTGTTTCTCTGGCTGTAGCGGGACAAGGGAGGGGGTGGGGGAAATCCCTTCTTTGACCCACACAAAGGCCTTTTCTGCCACAGGATTTAGGGGCAGTATTTTCCCACTGGCACAGCTCCACCAGTGGCTGGGGTATTTGCATGGAGGAGGTGATGTGCATCCATCAGTCCCTTCATCCCTTGTCGGACTCCTCCCAAGACCTGCGAGAGGTTCGAAACACAGGGATGATCCTGACAAGGTGAAATTATCTGTAAAAGTAGCAGCAAGATATTTTTGGCAAAACAATATGAGTTTCAGGCCAAATCTATAAGTATGTGCTCTGACCTGCACATTATACAGGCATTTTTAATGTTAAAGCACTTGAGGAGACCTTGAGGACAATCAGGGACTCTAGTGAAGAGCCTTCATCCATGCCTGGGTCTTCCAGGATTTTTAGGAGAAGATAATTGAAGGGTTGTTAAGATTAACCTAATGTCATAGTGAGAGGAAAGGCAGAATAAAATTAACAAAATGATGCCTGAGTCTTGTAGCAGCACAGTTTGATAATTCCATAATGGTATTTCAGACTCTGTGCTATAAATTTGTTTCAGGACAGGATGCAAAAAGAGCTTTTTCTTCCCTTTTAAATAGACCATGCTCCATGACTCTTTCCTTGTTTAACATTTTTTCCTAAGTACATTAAATATACTGCTCCTTGCTAAGTTCTGTGGATAATGACTTCACCCCAGGGCCACAGAAGGAATAGTTGACCAGTATTTCCACTAGCTCTGTTCTCAGATGTTACTGCCCTCTTTGCTCACAAATCAGTAATCGATTACTACAATCAAGGCAAGAGCAGAACATTTGGTTACTCCCTAGTTTGGTATTTCATACTTGCATTTCAGACCTTGAAAAGGCCTTTTTTTTTCATTAAAGCTTGTTTCTTTTTATAGTCTACCAGTTGATTTAACAAATACTATAGCTCCTCCCTATAAACTTTTTATTTCTATTCTCAGATCTTCCTACCCACAACAACACTGTTACTACCATATTTCAAAGCAGATTTTAAAATTGGATGTTCAGTTCCTAACAGAAGACTGATGCTTTTCTCATCACATCTGGAAAGGCTTTTTTAAAAAAAACCCCACGGTTTTATTTTCCCTTTTTATTCTGGTGTGTGGCAGCAAATGCCTAGGTTATTCAGTGTAAGCAGAACTGCATCTGAGTGATTGATAAGAAGCCTCTGCTTGCTCAGAAGCAATGTATCTGTCATCCTGGAGGAAGCAAAATGACAGAAATGACAGCCAGCATGTAGGACGAGGATATCAAGAGAGCTGCTGTGTTTCTTGATCATAATGCCACTGAAGTGGAAAAGAAAAAAAAAGAAAAAACATTGAACTGAAAGATCCAATAGTCACAAGCATCTCTCTTTTCAGCACAGAAGCAACTGCTGCATTGTTCACTTAAAAAAAAAAAAAAATTAAAATTATGCAATGCAAAAACAAACTCCTGTTAGGAATGGACAAAGGCAGGAACACCTTGCTCCCAACTCTGTGTTGTACAAAGGGCTCAGGGCTCCGTGCTGTAATGCGAGGACTGGCCATGGTGCCATCTGTGGGGAATGCTGCTATTATTCCTGCACGGAATATTCTCTGGGCTAGGCCTGTTGACATTTAACTGTGTTGGACCAACTGGAATCACACTTACACTGCAGAAATGGACGTGACAGAGAAAATTGTGACCACGTTATTTTTGGGGCTGTTATGTCAGCACGGAGAACCAGCGCCTAAAATGTGGAAAAGAAAGTTTCTCTGTTTCTGACAACTGCCTGTGTTTCATGGCAGGCAGGATGAAAGAGGCAAAAACGGGGTAAGATCACTAAAAGTGCTCGGCCCAACTCCGCCGTAGGCACTGCGGCTCGTGCAGAGCAGAGCAGGAGCTGCCTCCAGCACAGCTCTACCTACCAGCCACTGTTCACATGGCAACTCCCTCAGAGGCACCAGAAGTCCCACTCGTTTTAGAAAACCTTCTGTTCTCCCAGGAATGAAAGGCATCTGTCATATGCTTCCCGTGGTGGTGGGTGCCTCGGCAGCAGAACAAAGGAGGCTTTTTGCCCCAAGAATGAAGCAACAATAAACCTGCTCCCGTCTCTCCCTCTGTGCGGAGGGCACGTTTCCTTTAGATCCAACGAGCACAGCACCAGCAAACCCCGTTCAAGGCTTGTGCAACCTTGAGGCGTGTGGCTACTTGAAGAGCAGGAGTTATGGCAACATTTGTGGGGAGCTCATAACTGCAGGATGGAGGTGATTTATGGGCAGCACTGACAGTTGTCTAGGTTGCTTGCCATGATACAGGCCAGTTGCACTTGTGATGGATTGAGGTCATGGAGGGGGAGTGGAATAGGTCCTGTCATATATCCTTCATCAGGTTTTCATTTGTCTGTGAGTTAGGGTTGTGGTAGCAGTGGGAAAAGGGTCTCATCTGAGTGTTTATTTTTCTAGCCTGAAGGGCTCTGTTCCTCAAACACGCTTGTGTTTGATACCTGAAAAGGAGACATCAGCATGAGGGATTTGTGACTCTACTCATTGACCTGGGCTGCCAGTCAAATTTCAAAAGTAAAATCCAAGGCTTGGAATCTTAAAAAAAAAAAAAAAAAAAAAAAAGTACTAGACAGAGCAGTACAGGTCTTTGAAGAGCCACACAGACCAGCCTTTGAGCATGGTGTACCCACCACATGTGTGCCCCATGCAGATGCTAGGTCAGTGTGCTCTGCTCAGCAGCGCAAAAACACCCAGAAAACCTCTAGAGAACAGATCCATATTACACCTCCACAGAAAATGCCAACAGTACTACTCAGAGTTTGCAAAATCAGGCCCTTCACTTGTTTCTGGTGGGTGGAACATTTAATTCACTACTCTGCCTCACACTCACACACTAATAAGCACACACAGGCACCAGTGTTCTCTCAAATATCTTGGTCGCAAAATTATGCCCAAAACTCAGCATTCCTAATTTCTAAAGTGCCACTCCCTCCAGTGACAACTAAATAAATTTTAATATCTAAAGAACTTTTTTTTTTAAAAGCAGATAACCTCCAAAGCTTTAAACTGATTCTGCTGCTTTATCTTCTACAGCAGATCTGCCATCCCACACATGCACAGATCAAGTGGGAGGGACAGTACTTTCAGCTCTGTATTCCCCAAACCAGCCTGGGAAAGCCAAATAAATTTAGGAACCATGGGAATGGTGTGCAATCACCAGAGGCTCCAGCACTGCAGCCCAGGAGCTGGAAACAAGCAGTGGATGGAAAATGTGGGTTTGGCACTTCAGACATCTCTTAGTGAGGGTGTGCTCAGACACGTGTGTGGTGAGCTTGGTGCAATACCCAAGTGAGACCCTTCTGATGGCACACACAGCTGGAGAATAACCCTTAAAATATCAGCCTGTGTCTAACATCTATCCACGAGGCTTTGCTCCTTCTTGGGCTTCCCTCAGGGTAGTGAGGACTAATTAAAACCGGTCCCTTTTCCACACAACTCTAGTACTCACCCAGAGCTCCTCACAGCCCAGGTGTGCTTCGCTCATATTAATGACTTGATATTAATTAAGACTGAGTAGAGGGAAGGGGGTGATCTCTCATTAGCAGCAGACACGAGGTGGTGAAGCTGCCACACGCTGCACCGGTGTTATCCTGAGCTTTCTGCAAAATGGGGGGGGGGTTTCCCCCAAGGCCCTCAGAGACTGTACCCAACCCTTCAGCATTAGTGACCAACAGCCCCCAAAATCTTCCTGACATCCTGGGGCCCCTGAGAAGCAGGACGTCTCCTCCAGTTCACACAGAGGCAAAGCCAGAGCATCTCTGCTGAGAGCAATCGAGCTTCAGCTGTGCCCTGTCACCTCTTTACACACCAGATCAGGGATTTGCTACCTAATTAGGCAACCAGGGAAATATGAAAGCCGAAGCAGCCAGGTATAAATAGGAATCCTTCAGTTACTGCAGGAGCTAATAAGGCCTGAACCTGCTCTCATTTGTATTTTATCAGATAAATGAATGGGGGTGGGGGGGGGAAAGACACACAGTTTAAACATATGCTTCCAATTTTCTCAGAAGTAGTAAATGGAAAATACTGCTCTGTCATTAACCATTTTCATATTTATTCTGCAGTATATAAGGTTAGAGGTGGGTCATGTTTCTGTGGCAACTATTGTGGAAACAAAAATTCTTTGTGCCATAGTCTTATGTTAATTAAAACTTACAGCATAAAAACACCTCAACTACTTCAATACATTTTTAGTTATTTAGTTCATATTCAGGACTGAGTTAGTGATTCAAGTCAAATATAATCTGCAAACCTCAGAGAAAGACGTATTAGGATTTCCTCAAAGAGAGTTACCTTTCTTAGCTTCCCTATTACACGAGAAACGTGAGTTAAAATGCTCTTTTTTAAATAAAACGTCACCACTATTAACCCAAATGGATTAACCCAAGAACCTGCCAAACAAAACCAAGTTGGCTGGGTTTTAGGTAGAGAAATTAACTTGTAACAATGCGTTCAAAAATCTGTTCGCTTTCTTTTTAGAGAAATCAGAACAGATGTTAAGGAGTCTATTTTCTTTTGGCCTGCTGGTTTGGGGCTTTTATTTCTTTCTTGCAGGAAAACAAATCCTTTCTATTCCGCAAAGCAAAATCTCTGTGCTTTATCCAACATCTCTAGAGGTTTATGCCTTTTCAACTGGTGGCCCAATTCCCAGGAGATTTCCAAACCTCTGAGTTGGTTCCCCAGCTGTTTCTGTCGTCCACTCACCTGCTCCCAAAGTCACAGTGTCCATACCTCCCATCCTAAAACAGTTAGTGCTGGATGGCAGATTTTACCCTGATACACTCTAAGGGATACCAGAAATCTTGGTGACAACAGAGCAGGGAGAAAGTGGTTATTAAGAACATTTTCCTGTTCCATTTATACAAACATATCCACTAAATAACACTGAATTTTTTGTGAATTTGTGTTGAAAACTCCTTATTTGTGTATTTCTGAGAATTTAGTACTCAGCAACTGATCCATAAGAGCCACGTTGCACTATTACACAAATTCCTTACTTTTAATTTGCTGTGCTGAGATATTCTGGAGGCCATTGTAGTTGATGGTCACAGGGATCTGTCTGATTTAATGTCTGTAATTCAGGTTACTGTAATCCTCCTGCAGTGGTATCAGTTATTAGATGAGATTTAATCGTTTTCATACACATGGGTTCAGGAAGCCTCTTCTTCCTTAGACTGACAGAGCAAAGGAAACTTTAGGTTCAGACTTCCCTGAGACAACAGCTACACCCTACTCAGGGGAAGCTTTAACATTCCTTTGGGTTTTCACACAGACCTATGAAAGGCGTAAGATTTTGTGGGTGAAACAGCTTATTTTTTGGACCAAAAAAAAAAAGTTAAAATCCTAGTAATTTTTAATTCTCAATGCCCCCATGAAGAAAAAGGGAACAGAGACCATGTCCTGAGGCTGTTTTCTTTGGTCTTCCTGGGGTTCTTTTCACTTTCTTTTGAAAATCTCCTTTGAGACAAGGAGATATATGACATAACGTTGACAAAACTGTAAATCCAGTGGTGATGTCATCCAGGAAAAATTCCAAAGTTAGGTACCAGGAGCTACCCTCTTTGCAATGCTGGACAGCAAGATGTTCTCGGGTGGTTGCTTGCACTGGATATTTCATGCATTTCTTATTTGCTAAAGTAGGTGATCATCAGTTTCCAATGACTTGTTTTGACCTTATTCAATGGAAAATGAGGTGCTATTTCTGGCATGCTTATGGACCTACTGTTCAGTCCTAAAAGTTTTGCAAGAAAAGGGATAATAAATAGTTATTCACTTCCACTGAATAGCTTTGTAGATTATGTGCTGAGGGCAGTAACAGCTGCTACTCGTTACCAAAAAGGCCTCCTACCATGTGTACTGCTAACACACCGAGCTAAGGTCAAGCCGAGTAGCAGGTTTTTTTCCCCAACATTGTTTAAAAGCTTTTAAATAAAACCATATTAGAAATACAGTCACCTCTGGTAACTGATTTTCAAAAGCAAAGTCAGAAGAGCTGCGAGATTTTTTAAAAATCTTCTTTGTTTCTGATTTGGAAGGCTTTTTCTTTTCTCTGTTAAAGGCTCCCTGTATGCTGCTAAACTCTGGAGATTTTTCCTTGCAGTTCCTGAAGCCTTTTATAATCTCTTCCTTTTTTTTTTTTTTTTTTTTGTAACTCTACATTTTCTTCACAGGAGCACTACCATAATCCAGATAATTGTTGCGAAAGTTTACACACTGCTAATTTTCCTTGCCATGCACAGAGCAGGGCTGGGCCATTCCCATCCATGTGGTCCCAGGTCTGCTCCTGCGTGGCAGGGCTGGGTTTGGACAGGAGGAGGAGGGCATCCTCAGAAAGCAGAGCTGACCCCACAACAGTACAGAGAGCAACAGAGGAGGACTGTGGCTTCCCTCTAGAACCATCTTCTAGATGCCATCACATCTCCCTGGATGAAGGCTTCAGGAGGGATTAGCACCTGTCCCAGTGGAAGCTCATTTAGGGGCTGCCATAATTCACAAGGTTGTGCAGCCTCTTGGAAGCAAGAACCACACTCCTTACAGAGGGTCCAACCCAAAAGATACAGCATAAAATCCCCTCTGTCCTCGGGGTGGTGTCTTTTTTGTGAATATTATTGGTTTTCCCCCTTTAATTTGCAAGGAATGTGTGAAAATAAAGCGATCCATTGCACTAACTGTGACAGAGAAAGGAAAAGCTCTTTGTACTGATAGGAAAGAGAAAAATCTGAAGCCACAGCTATGCAAAGGATAACTCTGCTGTGGTTTCTGATTAGAAAGGGTCTTGTAGAGGCTGCTAAAATCTGTGTAAGCAAGTAGAGATTCTTAACAAGGCTGCCAGTGAGTACCACTCCCTTATGACCCATGACATTACTTCTTCCTACATCAAAATCCACTTAATGTTGATATTAACACAAAGGTTCATCAATTTTTTTTCCATCATTCCCACTTGGTTCTCAAATGGGAGGAGGGAAAAAAATTTTTATTGACAAAGCAGCAAACATTTAGATGTAATCTCTACCCAGTCCAATATCACTTTTCTGTGGGAAAAAACCAACCCAACCACAAAACTCTTTTGGCCCATATTTTTCTGCATTTTAGTTTCCAAACTGCAAAGCCTTACATGACAGAATTAGAAAAGCAGAGAAGATGTGTAATACTTTATAAGCTTCTCAAGTTATTTGCATCTCCAGTAATTTCTGTAGGACTTTCATTAGTTATCACCATGTTTTCATTTGAATTCAAATTGTTGTATACACAGCTCCAAATGGTTTAGTTCACCCAGCCATGACTAGGCTGGAAAAATTGTCATAAAGGGTTGGATACCAAAAGAAGAGGAAAGAAATGGGGTAATCTGTTCTAATAGAATAAATTATTTTGGGGGGCAGGAAAAAAAAAAAAAAAAGAAGAAAAACTTGTCATGTCAGGGAAGACCTCTCCGAAAGTCAGTTGTAAGCCAATGTAAAGGTGAATTAGCGATCCACGCTTTAATAGCAATAAGAAATTTATTTTTAAAAGTAACTCAACAAAGAATAAGATATTCCCTTCTGGTCAACAAATCTCACTCTAATGGAAAAAATGTGCACTGCACTGTTTTTAATTGCAGAAGTCAGCATTGACTTGAAAGTCCCATGATGCTGGTTTGGTAAAAATCCCCATAAATCCCTGAGGTTTATCTCTGCCATCAACTTCAACATGAAAAAGCACCACAAATGGAAAGATGCACCAAAGCCTCCAGCCTTCAGAGCAGGCTCCAGCAAGGAACAGGCTCCTGTAGGACTCTGGGGTGTTCTCCCTGTGTTCCTCGGCCTCTGCTCAGCTCTTTGCACCACCCATCTCCCACTCACCCCCATGGGGCTTCACCAGTAACCAAGGGAAACACAAAGGATAACTGGGAACGCCCCACGAGGGAAGGCTTCTCCCAGTGGAAACCTGGTTAATAAAGGAGATGGAAGTGAAATAAATACTTGTACCAAACAGGGGCACTTGGTGGCAACAAATGCGGAGATAGCCGGGTGATAGAGGTGTTAAGCCACGAGGGTTAACCAAGAGATAATATAAATAAAATCCTACCTTATGACTTTATCCAATCCCAAATAAGGATGATGTCTTGTCCATTACAGGACAGGAAAGAGGTCTTGTGTCATCTCATTGCAGAAGAAGATATTGCAGATAGATATTCTACAACCAGCCTTGGAGGGTGTTAAGGTACAAGCAAGAATTGTTACTTCTTAAAACAAAAACATCAATAAAATTGAGGGAATAACTGAACTCCTTACACGTAGAAAAAAATGACCTTTAGCAAAGCTCTGAATGATGATGCAATTTCAAAGGTCTAGGGAAAAAAATAACATTGTGCTAGAATTTAATAAGCACACACAGCATACCACAGGAAGTCACAGCCAGGTTAGCATGATTTTGATCTAAATGAAATGTGTGAAAGGCTGATATGAGAGGTATTCGCTTAGGAAGCAGCGGCGTAGTTAAAAGCTATGCCAATCATCTTAGTGTTATGGGAAATGCATTTGGCCAGGAAAAAAAATACATATTTGTTGTGAGATTATAAATATGACTGATAAAGGTAAATGTATTCGCATTACAGAAGCAGATGCACTACAGCAGTTGACATTCTGCCCCATGCCCAGGGCATGAAAACTTGTTTGTTTTTGGCCACAGCTTTGCAGCAGCCTCTTAACAGAGGAAATCCATGAGGAGAAAACAGCAAAATTCTTCCTAAGACCTTTATGGACACATGATGTGGAACCCTAATCAGAAACAATGTCACACATTTGCCTTAGGCTGAAATACACCCCCCTCGCTGCTGCACCCTACCCAGAAACCGACAGGCCCATGGTTATTTAATTTTCTGGTATCATGAAAAGCCACCAGGAAAGAAAATAACAAAGCATAAAAGTGCATGGAAATCCAAGCCACAAACCACAGTACATCTCTCAGTATGCAGCAACCATGTCAAAATCATTTTATAAAAAAGTGGGGGAAAGGCTCGCAACCTTGTTAAGAATTTTCACGGTCTAAATCTTATTTTCTTTTTCCCCTGTGAAACTTCACCGGCACGAAAGATTCTTTGAAAATTGCTTAGTACAGGCTGGAAAAATCAACTGCACTATGATGAATCAAGATACCATAAATATATTGCTAATCTATGTGGTTTGGAAATTCAATTAGAAGGAGATTACGAATTAATAATTCTTGCATTCCACAAAGCAAAATGTGTTTTCCTCTAAATATCCCCAGAGCACTCTTTCCAGACATACCACAGCATTCAGCTCATGCAGCAAGAGCGTGTGGCTTTATTCCTATTGTATGAACTGTGTTACACTCATGTTTCATGGACTCTCACCAGTCTCTGGGTGTCTTGGAATTCCTCTGAGTTTATTATGTGGGAATGAAATACTGAGCACGTCAACATTTATTGAAAGCAGACAAATAATTTATTCCTTTCCAAATTTTACAAAATTATTATATTTTTGGACAAACACTTTTACCAAGTACAACTTCTACACAGAATGGTTCTAGACTCAAGAATATTGTTGAAACAGCAATTGTTGTGAAAATTACTCAGTTACAGTCTTCATTAATGATTGAGCTGGATCTGAATTACACATTTTCTTGGAGATCTGCTGATTCTCCTTTGAACATGGGAATTATTTTCCCTGAACATGCTGTGACCTTCTTCTGCACCTGCCTTCACCTTCACAAAAAATATTCATCAGAAAACATTTTTTGGTGCTCACACGGTAATTTATTTTTATTTATTCAATACTTCAATTAACTGTCTTTTGAGGTTGCAAATAGGGTCCATATGTCTGGAGATATACACACTGATGATTTTTCTTGACATATTGAAATCCCAAATTCCAAATTCTGCAGCAGGAAAATGGAGTCAGGAAGAGTATCAGGATTTCAAATTAAATCTTGGAGAGAGAATGAGGTAAAAGCTTTCAAAATATCTCTTTCCCCCTCTACACAACTGAGCAGTTCACTCGAGAGGGAAACCACAGAGTTGCTGAGCAGAGGCAGATTGGACTGTGGGAGGAAAATTAGAAAGCAACGTTTCTCCAAAATGCATTCCATGGCCAAAAATAAACGTATTTTGAACTTAAAAAAATACAATGTAGAAGTACTGAGTGGGCCACAGAGCTCAATGTTGGCCAAGCACTCCCAGATCTGCATGCAGAGTATGCAACATATCCCCTGGAAATAAAACGAGACCTTTCCTTGTTTCAGTGGCTTTCCAGCTGGCATTTTAAATCTGGCACAGGTGATACCCACCACACTCCACTCCCCCTGTTAGCAAACAGCTCTGGCTGTACTGGACAATTGAGAAAATAAACAGCATCCAAAAGCTGAGTTGCCATCGTCCAGAGAAGGACAAGGGCTACTAAAACAGCCATAACCTATTGCAGAGAAATGCATTTTCTCAAAGAAATTTCTTTACCGTGTTGTTAAATTTGGAGGGTATTTAAATGTGGATAAACTGAGATATTTGTCATTTAATTTACAATGAATTTGGGTACCTGTTTTCATAGATAACTTACAATTGTCAGCTGCAGCCAGACATCATTGCTCAGTTTGTCTTTTTTTCTGGCACAGAAACCAAATTCACAATGAAAATTGAGGCTGCAGGTGTCTGAGGGCTGGACAAAAGCTGAACAAAAGAGAGCTTCCCCCTCCTGCCATCCCGATGGAAGGGACACTTTCTTCTGGATCATTTAGGGGAAGCAACGACTCTGGATGTAAACAGCTGCAGGTAGAACCTGGGCACAGAATCAGACAGAAACCAAAACCACCCAAAATCACTATGGGCTCTTCCTCAAATGCTTTCAGAATGGTTAAACCCCATTCAAACCATATTATCATTTCCTGGTTTTTCTAGCAGCCATACAGCTAAACCTCCAGTTTGTTGAGCATTTCTGATCATCTCTGAATTCCACAGAGCTTAGGATAATCATTAACAGGATGAAAGCTGCAAAGTCACACCTTGCAGTCCTCCCAGAAAATTGTTTGGGTTTTCAAACTAGTATGAATATATAAAATGTCATTCCTTTCATTTACACCATTTTCTTTCCCAAGAACAATTCAGTTTTAAAACAGAGGCTTTTGTGTCAATAATTATGTGTAAATAATGTAGAGAATCATGTATGTATTCCTTCAAAATAGCTAGGCAAAGTGAATTCTATTTCATTTCAGATGTGGAATTCTTTTCTCTCTCTACCTGGTTTTATGGGAAAGGAGAGAATCATCTACCTTTTCGTTTTACTGCCCCATCATCTTTCTAAATACACTTTCAAATTTGTATGTTGGATATAAGCCTTCCTTTCTCTTTTTTTTTCCGTGTAATCACTCATAAAAAGCATAAGGTCAAGAACATTTTAAAGAACATTTTAAACTCCTTATGTTTGGGAATGTTAGAAATAAGGCAAACTGAATGCACTCATTTCCAATTAAAAATTCCTGAGCATAGTTCATTGAAAATTAAGAAAAAAAACAAAAACAAAAACAAAACAAGCAAACAAACAAATAAAACTAAAGCAAACAAAATCCCCCACAAAACTCAAATCCAAAAGAACAGCAACAAATTTAGGAGTGCTGATGGCTCACATGTTACAATATTCCCACTGTTAGAAAAGGTTTATTAAAACTATCGTCTCCTTCTTCCAGGCCACCTGCAGACAGGATTTGTGGTGCCACTGCTACACAAGGAGCTGCAACTCATTTCTGACCCCAAAAATAAACCGCCATAAACCAAAGGAACACCTGAAGACAAGGATCCTGAAAGAGAGAATATTTTTGCAGTACCACAGGGATTGAGAGATTTCAGTCTGCTTAAAGAGAGCCCATTCCCAGAGCTCACCTCCTTGGCTACGTTTTCAATAACATCACCTGCTTTTCTTTCCTTGCATAAGAGATGTACATAAAGATGGTTTCTGATGATTATGGCTTAATTTTAAAAACCTAACATTACTCATAGCAAGTAGAATTAGTCCTCCTGTTATGAAACGTAAAGGATTGATAAAAAAATTCCTTTTGCCCATGCAGGAACTCTGAGCATTTTCCCTTGCTCTCCCTTGGAACAACAAAATTCCATGGATCTTGTCAAAGCCCCACCATCCACACGTTTTTCAAACTAACCAAAAGGCACCTTTCCTCTCCTAGGGGATATTCCGTGGGTGAATAGCAATACTTTTGAAAATATAAATTAAGTACTAGGTTTCAGAGCTAGATTTAGCCCTGGTACATGGCACTGAAGATGCCAGCCTGGGTGTATAAGGATGTGCATTTATAAGAGCCTGTTCTGAACTGAAATCAGTGACACATTTCTCTGTGTCCCCATGAATCCCTTCTGGCTGACTTGTTCAGCACAAATACAGAGTAAAGTTGGCCTTGAATTTTTTATATACCTTTTATTTTCAGAAGTGGCTGAGACAAAGGATATACCTGTGACAGGAAATACCTGTACCTGCATTTTGCAATCACACCTCTTCCCAGACTGTGAAATGTAAGTATTAAAAGGACCTAGGAAAACGTCATAGGTGTCAGCTGTGGTCTTACTTTGAATAAGTTAAATCAATGTATCAATGCAGCATCCACAGAGGAAGAAGAAGAAGCCAACTTACTAACTGGGTCCCAAAAAGTTAATTCATTATATGTACATGTTTTCCACAACCAGCTGGAAACAACAACAATTTGGCATTTAAAAAATAAGCCTGAGTTATTGGGGCCTTGGCGTACAGCAACACTTCACTCCCTGAACCTTCTCTTCAGATGAATTCCTAAAAACTTACCTGCCAGTGGCCCTATATGACCAGTGTACCATAGGAATGATCTAGCAACATTATTTTTTCCTATCTACATTCAAAATAACCCTAAATACCTTAACTACATACAGCTGATTGCACAGAAGGTCATAAACTTGCATTAAGAGAAAGATTTGCTTCTGGTTACATCCATTCCACCCAAACTGTAAATCCTGGATCAGGAGATGACTACAAAACACCTGAATTCCTTTCGAACTTTATCCCACTTCACATGACATTTTAGTCATATTCCCCTGTTTCAATATTCTTACATCTGTTCTTCTGCTTTGGTTTACAATTGTTTATTTATTTTGCCTGGGAATACATTGAAAAGTACCTTGAAATGGATATTGAGAATCTGTAACCCCAAATTCTGCCACTTTCTCTATGGTCTTGGTCATGTCATCGATGAAATGGGAACAATGACAACAACAGAAAGAAATGGTAACATTCTCATGGTTAAAAAAAAATTTTATAGAATTTTTAAATCCTTACAATTGTATGAAACCACCATGTAACCACTAAAGAAATACATTTCACTAAGAAATCTTTAAAAATCACTCTGGTACGTGCAACCACTAGCAGTTGGTTTGATTACTTATAGTTACTATTCTACAAAAGCAATAATTTTTTACAACAAATGAAAACTTAAGTTAGCAGCTCTCAGTAGATAGCTCAACAAAACCTGCACAAAATGAGTTCCTCAATGTATTTGAGATAAATAATAATGCATATTAAGACAAATTATAATCTCAGGCCTTTGACACATGAAAATTATTTTTGCTGCAGGCATCCTACAATCAAACAGGAATGAAGATTTAAAAATATTTTTCATGTTCAAGTCACAGATCTTGCAAAGAAACTGGTGAAATCCTGAGTTCTGGCATGGAAGGGTCCCTCTCATGTAGTGATGCAGTGCAGCCTTATTCCTCACTGGACAGCTGGGGCAAGAAAAAGGTAAAATTCCTAAGAGATGAAGACAGAGTCAGAGCAACTGCAGAAAAGTGGATTCAATATCAAGTAGCATTGTTAGATTCTTTTCCAGTTCAAGAAAATAATGAAGTGACTCTAATAAGATGAGTCTTTCCCTTTTCAGGACTATATCACATAACAGGAAAGGAAATCGAAAACATTTGTCTGCCTAACACAAGCACAAAACATATTTAATGGCTTCCGTTCCTCTGAAACGTATTTGATGAAGGAGATGAGAAAATACATATAATTTTTTTTGTGTGTGTGGGTGTGAATCAAAAGCCTGGTGAAACAAGACTCAGGGAAAAGCAGGAAGGGAGTCACAACATAGAAGTTTGTCTTACTGTTACACACCTGCTGTCAAAAGGTATGTCAGAAAAGTTCGTAGTTCTCACTCAAGGCTACAACTCTGATTAATCTTAGCACAGCAGTCACCAACGAGATAATATATATTTCACAAATTTGAAGCAATGCCTCTGAAAAAGCTTTAACAACAGCTGGAAAACTCCCAGAAATTCAATATATGAAGTTTGAAATATTTTTAAGTTACGTGTTGGCACATACTACACAAAAAAGAGTTCCAAATCGGTAAAGCAAAATAACATATTTTTCTCCTGGTGACTACTGTGGCTCGAAAATAAAATCACTAAAAGACCACGAAGTTTTCAATGTTGGAGTGGAAGGGGATGGACCATTATCAAAAACAACCTGAACTCCCATAGTGATGAGAAAAAAATGTCAGTGAAAGGCAGGTACAACCTAGAAAGTGGCCAAAAAATAAAGTGGAATCACAGTTTTTTAGAGAACGTGTGTGACATGCTACAAATGGAATAATTTGTGTTATTTTTTTGCATGTAAATAAACTTCTTTATGTGTATTTCCCTATCAGCATATTTGCATACATCAATGTAAATGTGAGGAGCAGAGGGAAGGAAATCAAGGTCAGCTCCCTAAGAGCTGGAAACAGCATCAGAAAAACAGCCAAAAAGCACCTTTGTGGCACCATACTGGAAATATTTCTTTAGAAAACCAGCATCGTACCTTTCACCACTCTTTTTGCAGCATTTTGTCAGAAGAGACACAAGGAGTCTGAGCTCACTGAGAATTTCAAATGCAAGGGAAGGTGAACTTAGTTTTTGCTCCCAAAAAAACTTTAAACCAAAAAAAAAACCCCAAACCTAGCTGGATATAAGCACAGTTGACTCAAAATAAAAAACCAAAAAACCTATCCCAGAAAGAAATATGCATTTGATTGGCAAAGCGACAACATGAAAATGTTGATGACACTGCAGTAATCACAGACCAAAAACCAAGTCTTTAAACTTTGACTTTCACCTCATTTTAACACACCTATTTTAATGGGATTCTTGCAAAATATTAAATATGTCACAAAATCTGTATCATACACCTTTATTAAGGGAGACATATTGGCCTCTAGTGGTCTTTTTATTACTCTTACCACGTCATTCCTATTATTTTCAGGATCCCTGTTACTTTACGGATCTTTGGGTCTTGCTGAAATAATGAAACATCTGAACGAGCTCACTCGGTCAATACCTAGAGAACACCTTCTGCACACAAATTACTGTACAAATCCCACTGGAAAGACGTTGGCCACTTGAAGAGCACCAAGTCACACAAGAACCTTTGGGCAAAGAACGGCCAGGAAGGGATGTAAGATACACCCGAGGTTCCTCAAATAGGAGGAGGGAGTGTAAAGTCATTTTTCTCTTTGAAGCAGCTTATTCCTCAGGGAGCCATTACTTTAAAGGGTTTAATTACACTTGCAAGTAGCTTTCAGAATTGACTAGCTCTAGCTAACATTCATTCATGCTGAAGGTTACAGGTGTTTTTTATGGCAAGGTTCATCTTTTGCCCTGTTATACGTAACAAAATGTCCATTAGAGGCAATGTACTCATAGGAAATTAAGTGTGATAAACCCCAATTCTGAGCTGTTACATTAAACATTAATCCTTCTTCTTGCAAGTACATCAACAACAGTGGCTATCAATACCTGTTGTTACAGGTATTCATCTCAAAATAGCTGATGGTCTCCACTGACTAATTTAATGAAACTCTGCAACAGAGGAAGGTCCAAGCCCCATCCAGAAGAAGAAGAGACCACATCACTCAAGCAGATTTACTTTCCCATTGGTCTTCCCCTCCTGGAAAGTGAAATAACCCACGGGTGACAGTCGGCTTGGAAACTCTCACAGGTCCTGTTGGGGTGCGTGGAGGGGCAGGGACCCTCCTCAGCTGCCAGCCCCATCCCCCTGGGCTGCCCTGGCTGCACACACCATCAGCCTCGGGGCCCCCCATCCCTCACTGCCAGACAGCCACACCGAGATAAACTTCCCCTGCAAAGAGTACTACAAGTTTTGGAGCTTCCTGTGTTATCCTCCAAAGCTGGACCCAAGCCCTGGCACTTAAATTTAGATTAACTGTCTCACGTTTTATTTATTTACTGCTTCCTGAGTTATTAATATAATAAGCCTTCCCCATTTAAAGTCACCACACACACCCCGAAAAAGCACAACAAATACCTCTTAAAATGGCCCATTTCCTGTTGCTGTAACTGCACCTTCTCTGCACGATTTCCAGGGTTGGCATAAAGTGATTAATTACGTGTGTACATGTTAGAGAACGCACACGCCCATTGCTTTTCCTCTGCGCTAATCTCTCACTGGTACCCGAGATAAAAACTACCACAAAGTAAACACATTAACATTGAGGAACACAATCCCCTGGGTCCAGAGCACACTTAGAGTGACCAAATCCAAAGACTTTTCATCTCTGGCTCTCTCTTAGCTGTCGGACTTGGACAGCGTGAGGGTGACACTGACTTTTTTCACTCCTGCGGCAGCTCCTGTCCAAAAAATTTTGAACAGTTTTTGAAGCATAAAGGTTTAACTCTTGCCACATCCCTTTGAAGTCATTACCCCGTGTACAGCTGTGCAAGGGGAAGGCTCAACTTCCTACTTCAGTCATTCCAGTTCTAATGTAGGTATTGTTTAACAGTAAATGNGGGAGAGAAATGTTACAGCCAGGAAATGTGACCCCCCCAGCTGGGCTGGATCACTGCGGTTGGACCGATTCTGGCAAGATGCACATGAGCTGCACACAAACAGCATTTATATGTACATTGCAACCTCAAATAATGTTACATTCTGATTAGACTTATATAGATAATAATGTCTAGCATCCAAAGAAATTACCAGCAATCACCATCAAGGTCATTATTCAGCTATAAATCCAGAAAATAATGGTTTTTTCCAAACCTCCTCCTCCATTTTTTGCAGGGTTTTGTACATGCTAGAGATAAGTCTTGACCAAGTGAGAACAATGAATTAAAACCATTTTCTCTTCCAAAGTTATAGGCAAATTTGTAAAGGATACCCCAATGACTTCAGGAAAAGAAAAATCATACCCACTTTGATGTGCTTGCACTCCTGAGATACAAAGTCTATGTGCTGAGCAAGAAAACTTCATACCAGTTAATAAAGAACAGATTATAATTTTTTTTAAACCTGCTGATTTTCCATTCCAGATGCTCTCATTGTGTAATATTTCAGTGGTTCTGCTGTAAACAAAATAAGCAGATATATGGGAATGTCTGTCTGAAGGAAAATACTTATTGTCCCAGTCCTCTATTTCTACCAGGGATAATCCTTTCCTAATAAATCAAAAGAAGACATGCCTGTCGCCACTCTCCTTCAGGAAAGTCCTTATAGAAAAGGTCAAATATTGATGGCTTTGCTCAAAACGGTGTCATGGACTTCTTGCCCACCTGTAGATAAAACCTCTTTGTGTGTGTGTTGTACATGTATCCACACACATGAACCCATGCAACTTGATAAAAATAGTGAAAAAGCTATTTCCCACCCGAGTAGAACAGGAATTTTACAACTACCTCTGTAAAGAAAGCTGTCCAGAGGTATTGTTACACGGCAAATAGCTCAAAAATCTCAGACTTGGATGACAGATCAAACTCTGCCCTCTGAAAGTGCATCTACTTGCAGCAAACAGTGCTAAATGGTACTGACAACATGCAAATCATCTTCCTGTGTGGCCAATTTTATACCATTCAAATTCAGGTAACATCAGCGTGACTTTCACATCAGCAAAACTGATGAGAAGAAAACAGAAATCATGCTGATTTCACAGGGCTGAAAAGCAAAGCCCAGCCCCAATGCTTGTAACTACTATTTTTAGATTGCTAGTATGAGATTCACCTGCAAGATAATACGGCAGTGTGGAAGACCTTATTAGAGAATCTTCAAAGATTATTGCCACATACACAGGCTGCTAGATAGGAAAGGTGTCTTTCTAGTAAGATCATCAGTTTGGGGTGGAAACGATCTTAAAGCCCACCCAGTGCCACCCCTGCCATGGCAGGGACACCTCCCACTGTCCCAGGCTGCTCCCAGCCCCAGTGTCCAGCGTGGCCTTGGGCACTGCCAGGGATCCAGGGGCAGCCCCAGCTGCTCTGGGCAGCCTGTGCCAGGGCCTGCCCACCCTCCCAGGGAACCATTTCTCCCTTAGGCCAGTTTAAAGACATTCTCCCCTGTCGTGTCACTCTCTGTCCTTGTCAAAAGTCCCTCTCCATCTCCGTTGTGGTCTTTTTAGATGTTTGCCACTGTCCTTGGTGCACATTGGCCTGCAAAAGGGAAAATCCTAAATCAACTNCTCCTGAGATACAAAGTCTATGTGCTGAGCAAGAAAACTTCATACCAGTTAATAAAGAACAGATTATAATTTTTTTTAAATCTGCTGATTTTCCATTCCAGATGCTCTCATTGTGTAATATTTCAGTGGTTCTGCTGTAAACAAAATAAGCAGATATATGGGAATGTCTGTCTGAAGGAAAATACTTATTGTCCCAGTCCTCTATTTCTACCAGGGATAATCCTTTCCTAATAAATCAAAAGAAGACATGCCTGTCGCCACTCTCCTTCAGGAAAGTCCTTATAGAAAAGGTCAAATATTGATGGCTTTGCTCAAAACGGTGTCATGGACTTCTTGCCCACCTGTAGATAAAACCTCTTTGTGTGTGTGTTGTACATGTATCCACACACATGAACCCATGCAACTTGATAAAAATAGTGAAAAAGCTATTTCCCACCCGAGTAGAACAGGAATTTTACAACTACCTCTGTAAAGAAAGCTGTCCAGAGGTATTGTTACACGGCAAATAGCTCAAAAATCTCAGACTTGGATGACAGATCAAACTCTGCCCTCTGAAAGTGCATCTACTTGCAGCAAACAGTGCTAAATGGTACTGACAACATGCAAATCATCTTCCTGTGTGGCCAATTTTATACCATTCAAATTCAGGTAACATCAGCGTGACTTTCACATCAGCAAAACTGATGAGAAGAAAACAGAAATCATGCTGATTTCACAGGGCTGAAAAGCAAAGCCCAGCCCCAATGCTTGTAACTACTATTTTTAGATTGCTAGTATGAGATTCACCTGCAAGATAATACGGCAGTGTGGAAGACCTTATTAGAGAATCTTCAAAGATTATTGCCACATACACAGGCTGCTAGATAGGAAAGGTGTCTTTCTAGTAAGATCATCAGTTTGGGGTGGAAACGATCTTAAAGCCCACCCAGTGCCACCCCTGCCATGGCAGGGACACCTCCCACTGTCCCAGGCTGCTCCCAGCCCCAGTGTCCAGCGTGGCCTTGGGCACTGCCAGGGATCCAGGGGCAGCCCCAGCTGCTCTGGGCAGCCTGTGCCAGGGCCTGCCCACCCTCCCAGGGAACCATTTCTCCCTTAGGCCAGTTTAAAGACATTCTCCCCTGTCGTGTCACTCTCTGTCCTTGTCAAAAGTCCCTCTCCATCTCCGTTGTGGTCTTTTTAGATGTTTGCCACTGTCCTTGGTGCACATTGGCCTGCAAAAGGGAAAATCCTAAATCAACTCCATAGGTACTTTGTTGCTTTGCAATTGTGAATTCTGCACAAGCAAAGACTGTAAATCTGCATGTTTCCAGCTGAACCTGCTTAAACTGTAACCCTTTATAGACTGTGACCTGAGAATAATCTGAGACTTCTCTGAGGAGTTTAGAAAGCCAGGAGGGTGTCACTGGAGCTTGTGACTCAACAGGAGGGACCAAAACCTGAATATACTGCAGTAGTGGATAATAGATGGTAGAGTGGTTATGCAGAAACTGCACTGGCAATAAATCTAATAATTGTCATCCTCACAATCATAATCACTGTGTCCTACTTCATCCCCAGCCTGGATCAGCCCCAAGGGTTGCTCTGGCCCAGGTGCAGCACCGGCATTTGTTGAACATCGTGAAGTTCCAATGGTCCCATCTCTCCAGGCTGTCCAGGTCCCTCTGGTTGCATGCCTTCCCTCCAGCATGGAAAAAATTTGCAAATGGCTAGTAAAAATGAACTGAAATAATTATCAGGGAAGTTGCAATCCCCCCCCCATCCAAATTACCTATTAAAAAATCAGCTCTTTTGTCCACCTACATGGGCACTGAATTTTTAATGGAATTCTTTATACTATACGTACAGCTTAAGTTCATCAGTGCTCAAAGTAGCACTGTTGCTGAAATTTACGAATCTTCCAAAGCCATTAGATCTTGCTTTGAGACATGCCTCATTTTTATGAGCATTAAAGTGCTTTTCAAAGTAGGAACCACAGATGCTTTACACATTTAATAAATTGATCTCTCCCAAGTTTTAATTTATGCTTTGTTAAGTAGTGCTCCTGGCTCATGCATTACTCAGTCTCAACGTCTCTGCAGATTTGACTGGTTCCAGGTCAGCAGATCTTTCTCACTCCCTGTAGCACACTTCTGCTTTTTATCCTCATAACAGACACATCATTACAGAACTGGGAATGCAAGTTGTCAGGGGGGTTGCATGGCAAAGCACAGACATGTCATTCCTGTTGCTGATGCAAAAACTATACAAATATATGAGTTCTGAATTTTAAAACAGGTAAGTCTGCCTGAGGAGAATAAAACACTTATTATTCTGCTTCTGAAACTTCAGATAGAGAGAAGAAACTGAAGCTGCAAATGAATAAACTGGTGACAAACTTTATAAACAACAACTTTACATACTGTGGTTTTACTTCTTGTTTAAAACAGATACTTTAAGTGTTGTAAAATAGTTATAATTTTTCATTTACCTTCATGATCAGCACGGATTAGGTAATTATGATCAAGAGATTTTTTAAATGAAAAGTTATTTTCACATAGTCTCAGTACAAAATCAGGGTGGTATTATCACAATCAGATTTTTTTAAATTCATCACCTGGAACAATGTAGAAAGTGAAAAGCATTTTCAGGTAAGTGCAGAGCTGGTGAGGTTGCAGGTATCTGACAAACAGTCCTTCACTTTCACACCTCTCATGCTAAATATACTAATTTTCTCTATAAAACCTCTCAATCTGCAGAAAGCAGCCTCTGGTAAGTGACTCGGGCAGCAACAGTCTTATCCAGCCCAAAAGCGGGAATAAACTGAAATTGCTTGATTTTATTTAAAAGACAACAAAGCCAAAACCAACATAACTAGTGGCTGGAAGTAAGGCAAAACCCTGACAACCCCTACCTTCTGAAAGTTTGTATTTCTTTGTGTTTTTTCCCCAGCTGGACACAGGCACATGCAAGCAGCCAAGGCAATGAGTTTTCCTCTGGAATACTGGGGTATCAGCAGAAGGAATAAAAAAGTGTTGCAAGAGCCCTAGGAAAGAGACAACAGCTCTCACAGTCACTTTGAGAGGTTTAGTGAGATGACGTGTCTGCCCTACATCTTTCCCAAACCATTCCCAGGCTTTTCCCAAACCTCTGCCAGTGGTCTGTCAGGTCAGCAAGTTCCAGGTAAGGTCCAGGTCAAGCCTGACTTGCCCAACCTTGTCTTCTGCAAAGTCAAACCCCTCCTTGATAACCTCCAGACCTCTCAGGCTTATCACTGCAGACAACTGGAAGTAATTCACATTTCCTGTCTTCCACCAAGATCTTGACTTCGTTATTCTTGCTTAGCCCAGAATAAATCAGGAGGAAAGGTCTTGGAACAGGACTTAATAACAGTGTTAAATCTAAAAAGTAGAAAAGCAGGGACATTTATTAAATAATAAATAGATGTTCCCAAATTTTCTTAAGACTAAAAACCAATATTAATATAGCTTGGTTTTTACATAAAAAACAGTACCAGTTTCCTTTTTTTTGATTTTGAGTACATTTTCAGAACTACTACTGTAGTACACTTCTTCTACTACTGTATACTTTCTAGCCTGGGGTAATGTCATTTTTTCTACCCCTCTAAATACAAAACAAAATTATTTCCTGGAGTTTGCAGTAAAATGGATTTCTGCAGTTTTTCACTGAGCTTTAAACTAGCTCCAGCCTGCACAGGGATGTTCCTTCATGGTGTCATGTACACTTGGCCTTTCAAACATGAAAATGAGGAAAAAGTATTTGCCAGTCTCCAACAACATAAGGGCAATATAATCCTAATAATTCTTAATAACCAGCTGCCGAGTCCAGCCTGCCTCAGGGGAAAGGATAAAGAACACAGCACAGCTACTGACTGCAGATCCCTCCTCAAAAAATGGTGACACCGAGTCCCATGAGGAGCTTTTTTATCCAGACTTTCACGATCCTCAGGTTTTCAGGAAGGATTTTCAGCTGTCATCGTTTTCTGGCCCACGATGCACTGACAGCCCGTCAGGTCCCGCAGCCTCCACCTCCATAAGGTCTGTCTCTTCTCATATCAGTCTCAATTTCTTTTTCTCACATTGGAAGGCCAATAAAAACTTTAAAGTATCCCAGCCAAGATTATCTGCTTTAAAGATAACTATCTCAGCCCAAGTTTCCTAAACTCACTTTATACTTTGATATATGCTTTCATAGTGGAAACTGAACCTTGGGATATCCTATCCCACCATCCTATTCCAGAAACTGACTTGCAAAGTAATTAGAAAAATTGATTAAATGTCAGTAAACACCACTCTATTAAACAAAAAGGATCTTGTTTTAAAGACACTTCTGCAGTTCTTTTTTACCTTGGCATAAAACCCAGAGTATTTGGTATATTTCTGTATATCACTCCCTTTTCCAAGAGTCTTTGTTGTCCAAGCATGATTTAATTAATCTTCCTGGAAAATAATACCTGCCTGAAAAATAATTACTATCTTTTGAAGATAAGGACAGATTTATTAAAATAGCACGTCCCTCTCTAGTTCAAAATCTTCTTTTCCCATCCACAAAAACAAAGGTAAAGAAGAACATCACTTTTATACCGGAGAGAGAACATGTGCAGGAAAAGGATTATCTTTGTTTATTGACGTACTGTTGAATCCTCCACTTCTAGCTGAAAATTTTTCTAAGCACTCTGCCAGAACTCTTTTGGTGTTCTGTGTAACACAGCGCAGATGGACACTGTGACATGGTGAGTGTAGGAAGTGGCATCCATCACTGAAAAGGTCATATTCAGACTAAACTGGTCTCACTAAAATGAAACCAAATGGAAATATAAGTTGTCTGGTTATCAGTTTTGGTTTGGTCTGGGGTTTTTTTTTGTCCCTTCTTTAATTTCTGAATCCATCTGGCTCCACTAGGATGGAATCACTCAGGGGTTGTCTACCTACCACTGTCCATAATCTGGCAAGATGTGTCATTTTCTGCATAAAAAAATTCATAATACACTATTATTTTGGTGCTTTAAATCAAAATAATCTTGGTTCCTCTTTCTGGGCAATAAAGATGTTCAGAAAGAGGAAAAAACTCTCTTGGCTCCTCTGAAAAAGGTAAAAAATATTTTTAAAATGCCATACTAAGTTCTTAAAGATTTTCAAAAGTTTTTCCACATTCTTTTGAGTTAAAGATGTTCACCATTTTTCTTCCACAGCAAATTCTACCTTTTATTTCCTTTCATTATTGGAGAGAAAGCATCGTTCACCTGGAACTTCTCTGAGCAGGACTGCTTCCCTCAGGGCACTGATGAAGGTTGGTTTAAAAGAGATGCACCTGATCCTACTGCCATTGCACTCAATAGACATGGATTGGCTAAGGAAAAACCCAAAGAAAGGAAATTATTTACTTGCTTAATTTTATTTTAACATCCATCTGCAGTTAAAACTCTCTGATCCCTATACATGCCTTACTAGAAGATTTTTCCCATTATTGCAAGAATAAATCACTTTCAGTGCCGCATTTACTTCTCGGTTGATATTGTCATGAATTCAAGACTGCAATATTAAATAACTCAAAGAAAATATTAATGTTCATATCAAGTAACTTTTAATGACTATTTAAGAAATTCCAAGTACTGTTTATTCTTGTGAGTCACTGCAATCCCCAGATTGTAGCAAACTTACAGCACTGCCCTTCAAATTACGCATGGAAGGGCCAAGTATCTTGTTGATTTTGGACTGCAAGGTGCCACAGAGTTCTGAGAATTTAATGGTTTTATGTTCTGACACACAGGTGACAAATATTAGTCACGACTTTACATTTTGGACGCTGCATATCCTATTTCAAAAAGACAGCAAGTTTGGGGTATCTCAACAGTAACAATCTGTGTAAAACTCTGTCCCGTTCCACTATAAAAAGGGGAGCCGGGAAGGATTCTCTTGGTAGATTTTTCTGACGAAAAATCAAGCACTAACACAGCAATATTATTTTTGAAAACCGTTTATCGAAATAAAATTTAAAAAAAAACCAAAAAAACACAGCAAGGACAAACAAACAAACAAAGAAAAAAAACAACTAAGTGTCGGAACCCACGACATGCCTCTGTCTAATTTAGGGGACCTGACACCCCGAAATGGGGGTGCCCCAGAGGGCACTGCCTTTGATCTTTGTCCTTGGAGAGCTTTACCAACTCTGAGAGATGGATTGCAAGCCACAAGAGTGTAACATAAGCATTAATAGTCACTTTGCACAGGGTGAAATACAGTATATAAAAGATCTGATAACATGTACATGGGGGTAAAACATGTACAGGGGGGTCAAGATGGAGTCTAAAGGGTGTGGTCACCTTCTTCTTCTTCTTCACTGTCCACCATATTCTTGATGACGGGAACGTAAATTCATTGGTAGAATAGAGATAAGACAGGAAATTGCATGTCTAGAACAGGTTAGAATTAATTGGTATAAAGTTATAAATAAAGACACGTATCGTCCGCTGGTTGGATTTGTAATGGGGTATAAAAATCTCGGTACGCCCAGCTGGTGGGCAGTTCTAGAGCATTTTCTGCTGCTGGGTGAACCTGCGGCTGTGCAGGACACCGCAGCCATGGATAACATTAGAATAAACAACCTCTGCACAGCAGCTTGCGGCCTCTGACTGAGTTATGGGCAAATGCACTGAACTTATCTCACTTGTGTGCCAAGGCCGACTGAGGCCGAAGCCACACTAAGTGTTCGTATTTTGGAGGGGAGGGGTGGGAACAGGAAAAAGGAGCCGAGAGAGAGGGGGAAAGGAACACAAGACGGGGGACAGCGTTACCACAGAACCGCGGCTATTTGTCAGCATCGGTCTGGCAGACGGAGCGTGCGCGCTGCCAACCGCGGAGCGTTTGCGTAGCTGCAGCGGCAGGCTGGGCGCGGTGTTTAAAGAGCAGCAGGCTGCGAGTCCCTTCCTTCCGCCGGCGGGGAACAGGCTGCTGTGCTTCCAGGAGCGCTCCCGGAGCAGCTGCGCTCTCTCGGCGTCGGGGCGCCGTGGCTGCGGGCGGCGGCGGCTGCAGGCTGGGTGCCGCGGGCTTGTGCTNGTGTGCTCTTGGCTGAGCGCCAACAGCACCCAGCGCTGTGACTTTTGCTTTATTATCTTTGCCCCTTATTGTCCTTTATTAAACTTTTAAATCTTTAACAGGAGAGTGAGCTTCGTTTTTCACAACGGGCAACACGGCGGCGGCTGGAAACTGGGTGCGGGCGGCGGCTGCGGGTACGAGATCCTCCCGGCCACAAGCGAGTTCCCGGAATTGGCACAGCAGGGCGGAGCGGGCACGGGCAGGGAAAGCAGGACCACAGGGGAGAGGGCGAAGGCGGCAGCAGAAGGGGCCAAGCTGACCCTCCAAGCTGACCCTCCAAGGGACCCAGAGCAGAAAGACAAGACAGCCCTCGTGCTGTTGCAGCGAGCTGCTTCTGTGTGCCCCCAAACCCCTGCCCCGCTTTGGCTTGGCGGGCCCGGCTGTGGCGGGCATTTTTCACGGGCATCCGAGTACTCGCCTTCAGCAGCCGGCGCGTGGGGAGCGGCGTGTGGGGAGCTGCTCGCAGCCCAGTCACGGAAGCTTTCTCTGGGGACGGGGCAGCACAATTTTTTTAATAGAAATGTTCTTCACCTCATTTGTGACATATGTTGAGGTATATATATTGATTGGTCCCGCTCAGACTTTTAAGAAGGAACACGGCAAGGCGTGGTTGAATGTAATTTAAAAAGCAAAGTGGTTTCGTATTTATCATAGGAATCACAGAATCCCAGACTGGTTTTGGGTTGGGAGGGTCCATTAATCTTATCCATTCCCATCCCCTGCCATTGGCAGGGACAATTTCTTCTTTCTCAGGCTGCTCCAAGCCCCAGTGTCCAGCCTGGCCTTGGGCACTGCCAGGGATCCAGGGGCAGCCCCAGCTGCTCTGGGCACCCTGTGCCAGGGCCTGCCCACCCTCCCAGGGAACAATTCCTGCCCAAGATCCCATCCAGCCCTGCCCTCTGGCACTGGGAAGCCATTCCCTGTGTCCTGTCCCTCCAGCCCTTGGCAATTGTCTCTCTCCATCTTTCCTGCAGCTCCTTCAGGCCCTGCAAGGTCACAGTGAGGTCACCCCAAAGCTTCTCCTCTCCAGGCTGTTATAAACGTGCTCACGATTAAGCTTTTTATGCACATTTATTAAAGAGAATAAATTTAACTGACAATAAGAGGCGTCCTGCGGCGATCTGCCTTACACAAAACAAAGGCTGCAGTACTGAAAGTTTGATCTTGGACAGATCCATTCAGAGACTCCCCTCGCAGCCTTGGTTTTATACCGCCGGTCCCGCCTCCCGGCCGCCCCTTTCCCCGCGCACCCAGAGCATCGCGATTAGCTCGCTGATGTCTCTGATCTCCTTACGGGCTCGTTCTCCTCTTGTCTAGGGTCCTCTTACTGGTCCAGTGAACATCCATTGACAGTCCTTGTTTTCTCCCTTTATGTAAATAAGGTCTTAAACACTCCCCTTATAATTACATCATAGATATTCTGGAAGATTCCCCAGTTCTCCATTTTGTGCAACAGTCTTAACAATAAATTTATTGATATTGAACATAATTAACTGATTAGCTATTAACCTTGATAGATTTAACAATTAAACCTGATAGCAGACAAACAAATCAACTGGATCAACAAATATCTTAGATTCGCCAAATGACCAGGAGTATAATTAGTTTCATAACTATTCAATTATAAAACAACTTAACAAGCAAATTAACAACTTCTGTTTAAATGCAAAAGCCAAACCTAATCACAACAAGGCTGAACAACCCCAGCTCTCCCAGCCTTTCCTCCCAGCAGAGCTGCTCCATCCCTCTGAGCATCCTGGTGCCTCCCCTGGCCTGGCTCCAGCAGCTCCAGGTCCTGCCTGTGCTGGGCCCCAGGGCTGGACACATTAAAACATTATGCTGAGAAATTAATCAATACAATGTATCTCTGCAATTAAAAGTATTCAAAAGGGAGGGATGATAAAAATCTCCCTCACTCACCCAGAATGGGACATTTTCTGTTTCATAATGAAGTGAAATGAGGTCTCAGGCACTGGGCATAAACAGCCCATTTACTGCTTGTGGTGAAGAGGGAGTTTGTCTTCTGCGCAGATTATTATAAAATTATTTTTGTGTGCTCCATGCATTTCCAAAGATAATTTTGCATTCCGGTTGTTCATTCAAAGGGGGACTGAAAAGTGTAAAAGACTCACCATAAAAATGAATGAAATTACACTGCTCGAAGTCATCAAACTTCATAGCATAGTTAAAAAATAAAGTGCAAAGAACTTGCGAAGTCTTTTGCAGCAGTGCCAGGGAAGGAAGAAGCTGTTCTGAATCAGCTGTTGGGGCTGCTGGCCCATGACACACAAGGTGTTATACGTAGCAGTAGAAGAGAAGAAAACCTGTGACCAATTCAGTCTGAAACTGTTAGAGGAGAAGAGGCTTGTGAGGATAGGTTTTGACAAGGTTCCCTCAGGTTTGTGGGCTGTCCTCAGCGTTGCTGAAGAAAGACTCCAGGTGCCTGTACCAATGCAGGGAACCACAACTTGCTTTTAGGTGCACAGCTCTGTCTCAAGTAGCCTCAGTGATGCTATTTGCTTGTCAGTATTAACAGAGATTAATGGATTTATTAAGAGTGATCTCTCCTCGATTTGTTTTTCAGAATCAAAATAAAGATTAGCACCAGCAAAATCGCTTAATAAACCTAACTTGGCAGTATGCAGAAAATGTAATTAACAATTAAAACTAATTTTAAAAGGGTCTTTTATTTCTGCAGTGAAGTCACTGAATCACAGAATCCTTTAGATTGGAAAAGACCTCCAAGATTCATCAAGCCCAGCCTTTGATCAACCTCTACTTTGTCAGCCAGACCGGAGCACTGAGAGCCAGGTCCAGGCATTCCTCAGTAGCTTGCAGCCTTCTTCAGTTCAGAACACAGATCATCCGTCTAAATATATTTTATTTTCTTCCTGTTTCCCCTCAATCCATATGCTGGTCCCCTGTTCCTGATCCTCACCAGCTCCTGATCATTCCTCAATTCCTAAATCACATGATTTTAACAATAAATAATCCAGATTTGTTAGTATCTCTCTTCACCTTTTTTCCTTTTCAATAGGTCACTGTGCTTCCCAAGATGATGAAAATTGAACCAGGTCAACAAATTGTCCCTCATCTTTTTTTCCTGGCGTGCTCTCTACCCTCAGTTTTTTCCCAATATCTTCTGGACCTAAAAATTTACCTTTTTGTCATCCCTAGGATGTTTTCAGAAGTCCTTTGCTAAAGCCCTTCCCACAGCTGTCCAGGTGTTCAGATGCTCTCACAGTGACTCCTGTATATTCTGCCTAGGTTTTCAGCAGCAAAATTAGTAAAACTGATACTATGGGCCATGCTGTTTCTTTTTCCCCCTGGAAAATTATTCCATTTTTTCAAAAAGTGACAGGACACTGCTTTTGATGTCTTGTGGTTAATGAAGTTTGTCCAGGAGTGAGCAGCTAATCGGGGGCCAGGTCCTCTCTTTGGCTTGTAGATGCCTCTGGCTTTCTTCCAAACTCGTTACTACAGATTTACAACACTTTCAGAGTGAGAGGGACAGTTGGCCTAGTAAATCCAGCACGGCATAAATGCTGAAAAATGACAAAATTGTCACCATTTAAGTGAGTTATGCTAACTTCAGGACTTCTGGCTGTGCTGGGAGGAATGTGGAGCTCTATATATAACATCCACCAGTTTAGGGGGTTGTATGTTAGCTGCTTTTGTTACCAAGGTCTTAGCAATAAAAATACAAAATGTTGTTGTGCTCCATACAACAGACAAAGTAAGGCCTTGTGCCCTCCAGCTATGGTCTAGATCACATCAGATTTCTTCCACAAGGCCAAATCAAGTGTGTTCCCTATGTGACATCTTTCTGCTCAGGAATGAAATTCTGCCATCAGACTTTTCCCCAGGCTTCAATAGACTTCAACGGGAACAGTGTGTTCCCATCCAAAGTCAAATTTGACCCTCACAAATTGCACTGTTCCTCCCTACATTTTGGAGAGAGCATTAATGCTGTCAATAAAAGGGGAAAAAGAAAAAGAACAGTGCCAAGTTTTGCCAGAAAATTTAGCAGATTATAGTATGCAACAGCTTGGACAGGGTATGTGTTATAACTGTGAACAGGAATCACTACAAAATGAAAAGCAGTTATTTAGGGAGGTGGGGGAAGCTAGACTAACAGACTTAACACAAATATTTTGTAAAATGTGTGTTGCACCGAGCTCCACACCCCCACGGCAGGACTGCTGCTCGTAGTCAAGCTGGACCTCCTTAGGGGGGTGTTCCTACACCAACATTTCACACTGTGCTCCGTACTACACACAGAGACAGGACTCACCCATCCCGGGAGCCCAGGTGGGGAGTCTGGTGGGGATTAATCATAGAGTGGTTGGGTTGGAAGGGAAGGTGTCCCTGCCCATGCAGCGGGGTGGGAACAAGAGGTCTCTTGGATTGAAGGTGCCTTCCAATCCAAGCCCTTCTGTGATTCTGTGATGAGACTGTTGTGCTCCTCAAAGTGCTGCCTGTAGGGTCTTCTGCTCAGGAAACCTCAGCCACATTGCAAAGCCTGGCTGATTAAGGAAAACCGTTTCCAGCAGAAGGCAAAACAGGCAGAGGAAAGATGGGCCTGGAAGAAGGAGACCAAAAAAGGCAGGCTGCAGCTGCTCAAATTTCCTTCCTCAGCCAAGGGTGACAACATGGAACCCCAAGGTTTAATAGAAGTAGCAGAAACCATGATAAAATTTACCTTTTCCTCAGCAAACTTATCTTTGGTAACTGCTGCAGCACGGATGTCCACCACAAGGAAACAAATCAAGCATGGAAATTGTCACCAGAGTCTTGACCAATATTATTTGCTGGTAAAGGCATGGCTGTCCTCTTTTTTCTAATAGGAACATAAAATTCTGTCTCATGTCACACTAGCTTTGCAACAAATACAGTTTTAAAATAGTCATTCAACACTATCAGTTCATAATTTTGTTGACATTTCTTACTTTTCCCTGGTAAATTTTACAAACAATTTGTTCACAAAGTAGTTCTAGTCCATGTTTTGTCACCCTTGACAGCAGACCAGAAACTCTTTTCCAAATTTCCCAGCATTTCCCTTCCCTTCAGCTCGGAGAAGCCCAGGTGATGTTCTGCAAAGGAGAGGGACCATTTGGCAAGGGCAGTAAAAACAAGAGTTGGCAACCAACTGCCAGCAACAGAAGGGACCTTTTCAATAAACATTTTCAATAAATTCATAAATAGCCAAGCCAAAAAGAGAGGAAAAAAGTGCAGTCAGATTTGTCATGCCCTGGAGGGTAACAGTTTGATTGTTATTTACAGGACGAGAAGGATGGGGCTGGAGCTCTGTTACAGATACTCTGAAGTTTGTTGTTTTTCTCTTCCTCTGATCTCACTTACTTTTACATGTTGTCATTACAGGCATCTACACACCAACATTCTGATAGCAAGCACGTAGAGTTCTTTCAGGCAGCAACTGCTACAGCATTTTGTTGATGCTCTCTCATAGTGAGGAATTTGTACATTTTTTTTTTTAAAAATCAACTTGGTTTGAAAGCCTGTTGTACTAAACATACCAGTTTGTATGCTCAGTACATGAAATAACGTGCCAAATACAGAGTGTTGCTCCATGTAGACATCAAACCTCAGGCTACATTTTAATCAGAACCAAATACTGCAACACCAACTGCATGGGAGGAGAGAAAAATGGCAACTTTCAAGTTGAAATAGCTCATTCTTCTCATTGATGCCTTTTGCTTTGGGCTTATAAACTGAGAGTTGTGTCAGTGCAGTCACTAACTTCCCGCGTGAGAGAAAACTTCAAAACTCAGCAAGACACCCTTAGGAAAGGGATATAATTGCCAAATTAAAACACTCCTGCTCTCTCAGCCACAAAGAAAGCAGGATGCTTCAGCTCCCCAGTCAAAACACTTCCAAAGGAGAAGTGCTCAAAAAGAAAAATCGAAATACAGTAACAATAGCCTCTGATATCCATTTCCATCTCCACTCAAAGAGGGCACTTGTGGTCTTATTTCCTTATGAAGGAGTTGGAACAATAATTTTAATTAGTCTGTCCTTCAACCACAGCAGAATAACATTTTGCTAGCATTTAAAATAAAACCACAACCCATCTAAAATTACAGCTTGTCCAGCAAGAAATAATCTGAGACTACTGAACTGCAGCAAAAGAAGTCCACAGCGGGTGGTAAAAGATGGGAGAGGTAATGCTGCTTCTAAAACATGAGACTGTACAACACAGGGATGATACAGCCTGTGCTTTTGGGGAGGGAAACCATCAAGAGTATTCAGCCATGATCCCATTTCATGTCTTTTCTATTCCATTTTTATCTCATGAGTAGCTTCAGTTGTAGCAACAACTGGCTCTAAGGAGCTGCAATTCATGCCAGAAGGTTAACTCTTCAAAAAAAAAAGGAAAGAATCCAAATCCTCTGATAACAGGAGAAGCCAAAGAAATTAAAGTTTTGGCAGATGTGTGAGGAATAGGTCAAATTCATCCTTGGTGTAACAATAGTCTGCTTCACCTACATAACTACAGAAAAGAATACGAGTCACTACTTTAAACATAATGAGCAAAATGTGTTCTGCTTTTACTGGGTTGCAACTGATTCCACAGCACTTGAGATACTTGAGGGAGCAAAAACCCAAAGTCCAGCGCTGCAGATGTCATGATGATACACATCGCTTTCACTAAAGATGAATGCAATTGTGTGTAATGTTTAGAACATTTATTCAGTAATGAGCACAGGCAGTGGTGTGCAAGCCCAAGTGAGCAACCCCAGACTATCACACCATGCCTTGGAAAAGCACCAGTCTGGGCCCAGGCTGAGGCTTCACAGCAGCTCAGTTCCCCAAGAGGAGCCAATATTCCATTTTCCTGCACACTCCCCTGGTGAGCCCAGGCACAGAGATACTCCAGAGGCAAACAAAAAACCCAGGCTGTGAATGCAGGGTAATTGCAAACACAGCCAGGCATGTTCTTACTCACAGAGAAGTGTGGATCCTGTGATTCAACCAGAAACACTGGTGCTTACAGGAATTTATTTCAGTACATTGTAATATTGCTATAAAAATGGATTAAAAACCCAAATAAATAAATAAACAGATAAGCCAAAAGTGTAGAGCAGCATTTTATCTAATCAGCTGCTAATGGTTTTGCTGCTCAGACAGGGTTAATCAGACACACAAAATTATTTCCTGGCACTTTTGGAAAGCTTCTTCGGTGATGATTCCAACAATATGAAAGGTTTCAATTTTGCAGAGTTTATATTGGCCTAAAGCACATTAGGTTTTATTTTATCACACCCTGTGGGACATAATCACTCAAAAGTCTTTTTTAAGACAGCTTAGAGCAAATCTAGCAGCCCAGTGTACTTCTCATCTATGAACACTGAAACAAAGATTAATAAAGAATTAAACAACGAAGTAGAAAGAAAAACTTAGAATAAGTACATTTTGTAATAACAGCACAAGTATTTATTTTGTACATGCTTTACAGGGAGTTTTCTGATCAGAATTAGACACCTAGGAGCATTGCTAATTCTATGGAACACTGTGCTAAAGCAGTCAGACTGCCTTGGGAAAACCTAACTGGAGCAGCGTTCCCGAGGTCCAACATGAAAATCCTGAAGGAAAAGAGAGGAAGAGTGTGGCAGGTGGGGAACTTCTGCCACTGGGAAGATCCAAGGTTCCCCACCCCAGACAAGTCCTGTATTGATTTCTGTGTCCCTGGAATTAAACTGCTCCAGCTTTGCTCTCCCTGCATTACCTGGAAAAGGCAAGGAGGTGTCAGTGGCACCAGAGCCATCCAAGCAAGAGGTCCCTCGGTCATTAAAATACATCTTTAAAATCATCAATTTTATGTGCACTGCATGGTATGTTTGCATCTCTAAAGTGAAGTATAAAAAACTGATACCCAAGGTCTCAATTCTCCTTTAGAGACCAAGTTTTTATGTCTCTTTTTTAATAAGCTTAAAGAGTCCTAGAAATTTCTTTTTTTTTATTAAAATGCTGCTTTTTTACACATGCTTCTATTTAGAGATTAACCCCCATGAAATTAAGCAACTATACTGTTGGGAAGAAGGTGAACAATTATCACAATTCCACATTTTCCACACACAGATATTAAGCCAACTGTATAACAGCCCTACAGGGAAATAATGAATATATTTTTGCCCTATAGGCAAATCCCAAATATAGCTTTTCAGAAATATGTTTAAAGCATTTTCCTGTGCATACAGTCGAGTTGCTTGAGGTTTTAATGAACTGCTTAGTTGGGCAGTTACCCCAATATATTAATTAGATTAAGACATTTATGGAGCAAATGTTTTTCCTCCTTACTTACTAAGTCATAAAAAATTAGAGAGCACTGCCCTGGTGTTGGATATGAAAGGATTCAGATTGGTGATGATGAACTAAGAAATCCTTTAAAGACACGGAGTGCCAGAATATTTGGGGTTGAAAGGGCCCTCCAGAGCTCACCCAGCCCAAGGGATGACCCCTGCCCAGGCAGGGTCCCCTGGAGCAGTGGCACAGGAACGTGTCCAGCTGGCCTTGGGATGTCTCCAGAGAGGGACACTCCAGGCCCTCCCTGGGCAGCTGTTCCAGGGCTCTGCCCCTCCATGGACAGAACTTCTTCCTCCTGCTGGGCTGGAACTTGCTGTGCTTTATTTTATGGCCACTGCTCCCCATCCTGTCCCTGGCACCACTGAACAGAGCCTGGCCCCATCCTCTGGCAGCCCTCAGAGGTGTTGGTATGGATTGATGGGATCCCCTCTCAGCCTGCCCTTCTCCAGACTGGCCAGGCCCAGCTCCCGCAGGCTCTGCTCATCCCAGAGATGCTCCAGACCCCAAATTCTCTCTTTTAAATTTTGTCAGCAGAATTTTGACTTTTAAATTTTGACATCAGAAGCCCAGGACATCACATTTCTGAAATGTGAATTCTTCCACAAGGAGAAAGAGGGTCAGGAATGTGTCCCATCTCAGCTGTGCCCTGTTTCAGCTGCTGCTAGGACACAGTGGGATTTCATTTATTTTTTTTAACACTCCTCCAAGTCTATAGCCATGGCTCTCCTGTGTCCATGGAACATGCAGCAGTTATGGAGCAGATTCATCTTCCCAGACTCGTCAGGCTGAAATTTCTAATAATGGCTATTAAAGTTTTGTTTTCTTAAGATCATGTTGGAATTCCACAGCCACCCTTTGGGCTCAATTAATATTTTCTGCACTTGGAATCGGGGGCTCTGGCTGCTAGACATGGACTCTGTCAGCAGAACAACTTCAAATGCCTGAAACAATGGGTGGAGACTGTTCCCTCCTGTCCTCAACAATACAACAGCCAGAAGAAATAAGCCCCGCTGGGCTCAGGGAATAGGAATTGCTGCTGTACAGGAAGAGAACAAGACAAGTGTAAGTGGTTTAAATAGGACTTGCATTAAATGGGGTCCTGATACTCAGCGTTATGAGGCTGCGCTGGTTTTCTCTTGACAAATGAAGTTCTGTGTGAACACATACCAGCTTCTAGATATTCCACATAATTATATTCCATGTAATGCAGCAACGTTATGGCACCATCCATGTGTGAATTCTGCTCTTCTTTCGTTGTCTGTGATGCTGACTGATTTTTTGGAAAAAGAAAAGGGGGAGAGGGATGTAGATGCCCATGGGTCTATTCAAAGAGACGATTGTAGCATGTAGAAGTCATTTTTTACTTCTTTATCTGAACTTCTGGGCACATGTACTGCACAAAATTCACCTGAATTCTTTCATAGCTCCTGGTTCTCCAAACTGCATTTTCCTTTCCCTCTAATGACCCTCCCCAGCCCTCTGAGGGTCAGTTACTGCCTTTGCAGCATGACACACTCAAACAGTGAAGTACGGCCACCAGAGACCCAGTCTCACTGCTCTCTCAGGATTCTGTCCCCCTCAGAGCTGTGCTGGGGTACCAGAGCAAGGAAAGAAGCTCATCTGCCAGCCAGGGCAAGGGCTGCCAGACAGGAAGGAAAAGAAATCCCTCCCTCCCTCCCTCCCTTCAAACTTGAGTGCCTTTGGTTTCTGGAGCACAACTACCAAAAATGGGCTCTGTGACTCCTAAACAACAGCAGACAAAACAAAAGGATGGAAAACTGTTCTTGTTGCTAGTAGGTGGGAAAAAAAAAAAGTCACTCACTGCTCTTTATTTTCACTTATTATTTCTGATTTTTTTTAAATTTTCATTTTTGTTTCACTAAAAAATGCACAAAAGGAACATCTGTTCAGAGAAGGACCATCTTTAAGTAGCTCATCTTGTTCAGGATTTTTGTTAAAGTTGCCCTGCTTCAAAAGCTCTTCTTTAGTTTTCTCAGAGAGCCATAAACCTAAATATATAGCCTCTCCTGGTACTCTTCCTTGGACGAAGACATAAGTTATAGCTGATCAGACAAAAGAAACCCCACCTTTTTCTCATCTAATAACATTAGAATTTTGGGAGTTTGTACCTTCTTTATTCAGGCAGGAAAGTTTGAATTTCACAGTCGCCCCCAAAAAAGCTGAAAAAAAACTTTCCAGGTGAGTAGCAGCATATGTATTGTTCACCGCTCTTTTAACTTCAACCATACTTCCCCTCCTGTATTTTCAAACAAAAACAATGGCTGAATGCAATGTGTCATCAATTTTAAAATTTTTCTCCCCCCCAAAACATTTCATGCACATTCATCCAAGCTGAACTACTCCCAAAAGAAAATCTCTGTTTCCACATACCAAATTATCTTTCCTAAATCCACCACTGCTTTATTGATGTAGACAACACTCCATACCCTTCTTGTCAGCACAGACCAATGACCAGGTCAGAGTCCTCCCCATCCTAACCCTGCTGCAGCATTTGTGAACCATCTGCAGGGAGAGGAAGCAGGAAGAGTGAGCACAGCTGTCAAGAGATTTTGTGTTCCCCTTTCCTTAGCCACACGATGTTCACCCCAAATCTCAGAATCAGCTGTTGGACCCACAGGACAATTCCTTCCTTGCTTGTCTCATCCTCTCTGGAGCAGGGATGCTGAGTGAGACACAGACACCAGGATTAGAAAGGCTGTTGAATAACCTAAAGTGCTTAAGTGGAGTGAGGAATGACTCCTGCGGTCAGAGAGACTCCAATAAAGTGTTAATTTCAGTGAATTCCAAGCCCCTTGAATCATCAGAGTCTAACAAGAACAGGATTGGATAGGTAGAGTGCAATACATATGCAAAGACTTTATCTCTCCTTGCTTTGATAATGCACTCATTGTCAGTGATGGAGCTCCCATAACTTCCCACAGGAAAAGTCAAAAGCCGTGTTCTGGAGGGGAACACTCCAATTAGAGTCGGAAATTTTCCAACCTGACTTTTTCCTTTAGAAAGATGTCGATTCCATGAGATCAGCATGCTCCCTCAGAACATTTTGATTTCATCAAAGGCTTTGAAGGAAAGCAGCTGCCTGGTTCTGGGCCAGTGTTCCAGCTGGCCCAGCAGCCCACCCTACACACAGCCAGGACAGGAGCCACGGGATTCAGCGCTTCTCCACTCTGCCCGCAGACACTCTGGAGATGTGCAGCCCCAATGCCTTGTTTGCACAGCAAAAACCACCCAGATACCTGTGGCCAGGGCTGAGGGGCCTCGTGCTGCATCCATGTTGTTTTGAAAACAGGTGGAAGGAAATGTCCCATCCATGAGAAGTTGTAAAGGTTTATGCCAACACAGAGCTATTTCATTTTTTTGAATTTCCCACAGACCTGACACATTAAATGCCATCTGGCTTTATACCACCAGATGCAGCCATCACTGGGTTAGGGTTGGGAGATACAAACACATTAAATATATAGGAGGTAATTGGCATCCCATTTACAAAAGGCTCCAAGTGTCCTGTAAAATGCAGGAGAGACACACATGTGGACCTGTAAAGCCAAAGTATAACTGAGCACGATTTCTCTTTAATACACACCAAGCAAACAAAGATGATAATAAAAAAAAGAGAGAGAGAATTACTCAGAATAGTTTATATAATAAATCTTAGAGAGAGAGAACGGTCTTGCTCAAAAGAATAGGAGTGAATTATTAGCAACATAAAAGTCATTCAGGAAAATGTCTTGGCTGAGCCTGTGGTTTTTCGAGGTGTGCTTCAGGCCCTTCAAAGAGGGATCCCATGAGTGCTGAGCAAAGGCTGTAATGAAATCTGAGCAAGTGGAAACCTTCTATCAGAGAATCTAGAGTAGCTCAGAAGTGAAAGGACACAGAAATAGACATATTTCTCCTGTCTTCCAGCTGCAGTAGTTACTGGGCAGTAAATGATGGCATAATTAACAAAACGTAAGTGGGGTTCTGCGTGAGAAAGTAATTGCCACTTCATCTAAGGCAGGCTTTAAATTATGCACTTTCTGGTAAGTGGGAGCAGAAATCAGGGCTCCTCCATGACCCAAAGATAATCAGGGAGGTCTTTTGCCCCCACAGCTCACTCTCAGGGATATGTATCACCTTTGCTATTCTCCTGCTTTGAGAGAAAAGAAAGTATTGAAGAAAAAAGGAAAAATCTGCAGCTTTCCTCCAGGAAACCACCAGGTTTTTAAATAGAGTCATAGCATCGTGAAGGTTGGGAAGATCAAATACGTGCAAGGTGAGGGACAGCTTCGTAATAGAAAGTGCTGATTGCCATGAAAAGCCATAAGCAGGGAACACTGCTGGGAAATTCAGGATGTCACCAGTGGATCTTCCCAGTCTACAAACCCTCCGGCAAGCTGCAAGGACCAGCATTACAGAAAAAAAGGGCTAAAAGGCTCATCTTTTGGAGGGCTAAAGCCAAGGTAACGGAGAGCAACTCTTATCCTGTAACTGTTAAAGATACAATCCACAGCTGCACTGTGCTATGGAAGTCATGTGCAACCACCACCATAACGGGGCTCAGCTGTAGATTTCTGCTAAATTATTAAGATAGATTAAAGATGTCTAAAAGAGAGATTCCTCTATAAAATACTTGGGTGGAGTGCCTCCAAAGAGGGATCTCAAGCAAAGAAACCCCTGGGCACCCATATCCTCACAACCCAATTTATCCATCCCTTCCACAATGGCTTTGACCAGAGGTGATAATTGAGTCTGGGGTCTTCCCATCCTTCACTGGGCCCTTCCATTGTCTCTGTTTGGGTGGTTTGTTCTTTTACCTCTAAGGTGGCAGCTTCTCTTAATGAACGTGGCTTCCACATCCTCTGGCTTGAGCAGCTCTGGGGCCTTTTTATTGACAAGGTAAAAGTTCAGCATCACCGGGTGAAAGTTCACTGCCTGCAGCCCGAGGCTTGGGCAAAGTTAGCTCCTGCTGGTGAGCAAGTTATGCTGAATAAGTTCCATATAAGTGCTAAAAATGTTATATGTAAGTGCAAACCAAGTCCTACCTAAGTAGTGCACCAAAATCACAAACAACTGAATAAAACATTGACAGACTTGGAAAACAAATTGCCCCAAATCTGAGGCCACAAGAAAGGCAGAGACCAGAAATGGCTGTGTTGAAAAGAAAGCCTGCGAATTAATCATGTAAGCGTACTAGAACGTTATTAGTTTTGAACACTGAAGGTGAAAGAACATTTGTTCACCAAAGGTCATTCTCCCAGCTCAGGGGGGGAGTTTTAAAGAACACATGTTGGAAAATTTGCCTCAGTATTCATGTTATTTCACCCCTGGGCATCGTTTGCAGTGTAAAGAAATTAGTCTGGTAGCCAATGAGCATCCTGGTGTTGAAACCCTCCAGGAAAAGTCAGCATCACTTAAAGTAACAATACCTCACCGCTGGTTCTCACAAGTATTTACTCCTTATTAAAAAAAATAAAATTATCCCAGCCAGGAGACTGAACAAGCCAGACTGATACAAAAGCTACAGATCTGCTGCCAGCAGCAGAAAGGGAACTGCAACTGTGAATCTCGAAGCCATCACCTTTGGAAAGGGGAGAAAATTAATGACAGCATTGTTTTAATGGGTGGAGGAGAGTGTGAGCACATGTCTGGGAAAGAGGCTTTTCTGAGAGAAACTGTCGGTGTGAGCGGGGCATCCCACGCCCCGCTACAGTTTCACAAGGATTTCTGTGGAGGAAACACAGAGTGGCTGTGACAAAGGACATGGTGAAACAGCTATGGAGAGTCTGACTGCCATCCAACTGCATTTCACTATTTCCCTGTCAGTTTCAAAGGAAAGTTAACATAAAGTAGCTTTTTCCCATTTAGTTTTCTTTAACGGAGGCAATAGTAATCTCCTTGGAATTTGGTGCCTCTCCAATGTTTATCACACCATTTATCATCCAGATTTCCAACTTGCAGAGATGTATAATATGAAGCACAACTGTTGAATCATGTTACACTTCTGGCAAGAGATACCATTTATCGTACATGAAAGGAGTCCAGGGGCTGATTTATTCAAATGGTTACATTAGTTACTTAATCTGACCGAAAAGGCAACAAAAAATGCTTTAAACTCTGATAAGGCACACTGTACCAATGTTTCTAATGCGAATACATACTGAAAGTTATTTTTAAAACTAACATACTGTACTACTGTGGAGCATGTTTTTCCAAATGTACTTTCCTTATACTTGGGGGTTTTGCCACTATAATTTTATGAAGCATCCTTTACCGTCCCAAACGGACAGTTTCTAATTCCCCTTTTGTGGAACCAGAATTCTTCAGAAAAACTCTCCCGAGGATCCACCAAAGTAATGCACACTGACAGCTTGGCTGGCCCATGCTGAGTTTTCCACACTTCCAGCTTCTGGAAGATGCCTTGGAGGTTTCCCTGAAGAAGTTGGATGCACATACTGTATATACTGTAATATATGCAAATTAATGTGCATACTCTATGTACATTAATATATGCAGTCACTTCCATATCTGAACACAGCAAAAAATAATATAGTGACTGTCAGAAGTCCTGTATTGGTCTCATCACAGACAACACTGAGTACTTAGTGCTGTGCAGCCACTCCTCTGGGTAAAGGAGCAGCATCTTCCCCTGCTCCCCACGGGAACAACTCAGTGGCTGCAAGCACATCTTAGGTATTTTGTGGGATCATTACACTATCAATAGAAATAACTCTCATTTTCTTCTTCATAGTACAGCAGCCTGCCAGGTGCCCTGCAGTTTTGCCTGGTAATTAGTTAAGGACTTCAATAGTTGGACAGCCCCAGAGCAGGATTTCCAGCACTAAAGTATAAAAGAAATCTGCAAATCTGTGCTATTTGAACTGCGGGTTCCTAAAACTTGTAGTCCCTGGAAGAAGACCAAAGAACAAAAACAGCAACCTAAGCATGCACTGGTGGCATGGGGGTAGGAGAGGGAGAAATAAGGAACTGAAGAAGTCCACTGACTCACTTTCACCACCAGAGAAGTGCTGCATCACTTCCACAAACCCCTCCAGCCTTCGGCTGTCCCTGTGGCCAGACTGTCCACAGGTGGTCAGTGGAAGCAGTGAGAGGTCACCACTGGAAGACATCACAAACTAGGAACACAAAACTGAGATCTGAAGTGCGTGGTGTGGAAGAGGGATTGCCTTGGAGGTGGTCCCAGGTGGGCAGCAGGGCTGGGGAGGGACTGACAGGGAATTCAGCTGAATCAGGGCTCACATGAACCAAGGGCTTTTTCAGCGTGCAGGCCACATCATATAGCCAAGGAAGCCTGCATCCTTCAGGAAGATGCTTCCTGCAACCCAGCAGCAGAAGAAACAATACAAAACACCAAAATGAGGGTGTAGCCCAGCTTGTTCTGTGTAAACTTCTTGTTCTAACAGGCCAAAGGTCGAGGAAAGAGGTGCAGCCGTGCAGATAAACGTGGAGCTGGTAAGACCATGACACGAGATAACCAAGCTGGTAAGACCACAGCTGAGCCTGTGTGAAGGACAGTCTGGGATCAGTGATTGACAGCTCCTTCAAAGGATGAAGTCTGTTTGTGTGTGTCTGTTTCATCAAGAGGACAAGGGAAAAAGTTCTCAAACTGTGCCAGGGGAGGTTCAGGTTGGACATCAGGAGGAATTTCTTCTCTGAAAGGCTGGTCAGGCATTGGAAAGGGCTGCCCAGGGAGGTGGTGGCAATAAAAAGGTGTTCAAGGAATGACAGCACATGGCTCTGGGCTGGGTGACAAGGTGAGGATCTCTTCAAAGATTGGACTCAATGATCTTGGAGGTCTTTCCCAAGCTCGGTGATTCTGTGTTCCTGTTTTAAGAGCATCTTCCACCAAAAGAAGAGCTCTGAAGCTCACAGGCTACTGTGTGTACTTGAGGTCTGGGTGAGTCGTCCCTAAGCTCAGGACTACCCAAGCTTCTGCTCCTCAGCCCCATGATGTGGTAGAGGAGTTGAAAACAGCATCCAGATTTCTACACAGTAGGTAATGTTGGGTGCCACAGAGACACAAAGAGAAGAGAATCCATTTAAGAATGACAACAAAACAGTAGCCCATGGTAACCACTAAGCAATAAAACTGTCAAGATGTTGGAAAATAGATCAATGCTGCAATTTCTCTCACCATACCCAGTGGCTGTTATGCCTTACAGCACTTCACAGTACAACCACAATTCCCATATTATTATGACGAAGGGTATAGCAGGGATTACAAAAGTTTAGGAACCACACAGCACCCTTTGCTGAGCAGCAGATGCATTTTTACTCCGGATCTACCATTTTCACTGTTGTAGTTATCAAATAGTCACCTCTGCAATAAAACACTTCATGGTAACTGCAGCAAGCAGCTGAGGGAAAAGAATTATACAGTCAGGAAATGGGCAATAATCACTGAGGCGGCAGAGGAACCAGATGTTAATAGGGGATTGTAAACCTGCTAAAAAAAAGACCCACAGTCAGCTCTCTGATGCGAGGGCTGTCTGTGCCAGAAGGAGGTGGACAGGATCACTGCACGGATTGGGGGCAAACAAAACGTGGCTGGGGTATAAAGCACATTTTTCTCTGATATGGCTGTGGGGCGGTGTGTGTGTTGGGAGGTTATCCGAGCCTCGCTGCCAGGCTGGAGGAGCTCAGTGCGGGCTGTGCTGGGATGTTCCTTCACTCTCTGCTGCAAACTAAAGGCTGGGAATGAGCTCTTCAAGAGTTACGAGAACAGCAGACAGCCCTCAGCCTGCACGTTCTGAGCTTTTCCTGGGCTGGGTTTCTCAGGGGAGGGGAAGTGCCATGAGGGAAGCTGCTGACTACAGTTTATTCGGTGGCACCTATAATCACTGAATCATGGAATCATTAAGGATGGAAAAGACCTCCAAGGTCAAGAAATCCAAGCCTCACCTGAACACTCTCACGTCCACTAAACCATATAATGCATTGGCACATCTACTCATTTTTTTAACACTTTCAGGGACAGTGGCTCTACCACTTCCCTAGGCAGCCTGCTCGGTAGTGACTTGAAGTCATTCTGAATTGCTTTTGCAATCATTATTTTGATATTTGATGCATAAATGGGGGGGAAAAAAAGTCCAGGAAAATAATCACACCTCTTTTACACTTTTGTATTTATTCTCTTATAATTGCATCCACCTATTTTCTAGAACAACTCCAAAATAAATCAGAAGTACATATTATTAAAAGTAAAACCAAGGTTGCTAGAGGCAGTGGGGAAAAAAGAAAAGCAGGGTAGCTGAAAAATCTGTAAATGGTGTCTTGGGAGTAGAAAGATGGACAAGAACAACACACTTTTAAAAGGAAAAGTGCAAAACCCGTGCAAAAAGCAGAGTCTGTAAGTGCCATTCTCTGTCCTATGAATTGTTAACCTTGGCAGTGAGCAGCTGACTCACTGTACGTTGGATCCCGACCAAGCAAAATAATAAGCAGGGTTTCAATCAAACCCTACATGCTAATAATGCTGAACCAAATACTGAGAGAGATGTACAAACACGATCTATCATTGTGCAAGCTCCTTTCCTTTCCTTCCTTTTTTTTTTTTTTTTTTTTTTTTTTTTTTTTTTTTTGTGTGTGCTTTTCCTTAAGGTGAATTTAATGCTTATGAATGCCTCCAGATTTATGAACCCAGACTGCAGCTTTCTGGCTTTTCCCCATACAGGAACAGAGAAAGCATCCAGCATTTAACTAATCAGAGTGTAACATCCATCGGTGTGGCTGGAAAACACAGCACAAAGAGCTGCCCAGCAGCCCACAGACCCAGAGTCCTGTGACCTCTGAAATCACTCTGCTCCTCCTGCATCACCAGCTCAGGAACAGTTGGAAGAAATTGTGGTTCATTATTGGAAAAGAAATGCTGTAGCTTATGACACTTCAGAGCCGAAACAGTTGTTGTGGTTGAACATATTTTCAAAAAGAAAATTAAAACTTTGGTTGTTGGCATGTAGAAAAAGAGGCAGAATAAAGCACTGATGTTTTTCCTGCTGATTAATAACCAGAGGAAAGAACTTAGTTGAAACCACACATGTTCACAAGATGATCCTGTCTTCAGAATTAACATTACTCGACCAATAAAAATTTAATGTGACGTTTTGGCCCAGCCATGAAATGAGAGAGGCTCTTGATCAATGATACCATCATGTAAAATAAAGTACATCTTCAATGGCTGTTCGGATCAGAAAGAAACCAGAAGTTGTGAAAAAAAAGACCAAAGAGTGGTGAATGAAGCAAAAGCACCGTAAAGAATAATGTTCCTTGCTGGCAAAAGAAATTCACAATCACCTTCTGCAGAGGGAGCTCTGTGAGGAGCCATGGTCCTTCACCAAAAAAACCCAGGGCAGGGCACACAGGAGTGAAAAGGGGGTGCTATAGTTTTAAATAAAGAAAATGAAACACAAATAAAAATAATGCTTTTTACTGTAAGGAAAAGGAAGGAAAAAAGATCTCCAAATAATGCATCAGGAAAATATGGAATATAATGTGAGAATAAACACCCATGGGGACACTGCAGGTACAGCTTCGGGTAAAAGTAGATGGGGTTTGCCTAGAACAGGTCTTTATAGGTGGAATCACAGAACCACAGAATATCCTGAGCTGGGAGGGATGCACAAGGATCCATGAAGTCCAGCTCCTGGCCCTGCACAGGACACCCTAAGAACCAGACCATGAGCCTGATAAGGATGTGATAAACTTATGATAGGCACAGAGGGCTGAAGGGGGTTAGAAAGGTCCCACAAGCAAGGAAAAGAGTATACTTCAGATCCTAAAGAAACAGAAAGGGCACAACGCAAGTTCTCGAGCTCCTGAAAACAAAGGTGATGCTTCCTGGCATCGCAGTGCCTCTGCTAAAAATCTGAAAAATTTGTCAGTTTGTCTGTGCAGTGTGGTCAAACAGCGTGACACAGTGAAGGATCCCATTTTTAAGGTATTAGGTAGTTTCTGGTATCCATACAGTCAGCAGGGAACCAAATCACATTTACGCCCTGCCAGTGGTGTGGACTGGAAATATCTGCACTCCTGGTGCAGCTCCGCAGCCAGATCTTGGTATTTGAACCGTGAGTGATGCTGCCCAAAGCAGTGAACCCCAGAGCCATGGCAAATCCTACAGCCCTGCTGCATCTCCTCCTTCCCTTGATGCTGCTCCAAGCAGCCAGTGCATGTAAGCTCATCATTCTTTCAGCTGTAGGGCCTGAAAATTGCAGGGATGAGCCACTATTACAGTAATTATGAACAGCATTTTGGAAATTATCTTCCTTTTGATACAGGCCCTCTCCTGCTGTGCTTCAGAGGATGCACAATTGCTGAACCCAGAAGGGTAAATCATCTTAAGGACGAAATGACAGCTCGTTCTTTGAAAGAAGAGACAGCTAGTTTCAGCACACTGCTAATCTTTGTGATTTCATGTTACAGCTTTCATTTAAAGCAGGCTATAAAANGAATTTAATGCTTATGAATGCCTCCAGATTTATGAACCCAGACTGCAGCTTTCTGGCTTTTCCCCATACAGGAACAGAGAAAGCATCCAGCATTTAACTAATCAGAGTGTAACATCCATCGGTGTGGCTGGAAAACACAGCACAAAGAGCTGCCCAGCAGCCCACAGACCCAGAGTCCTGTGACCTCTGAAATCACTCTGCTCCTCCTGCATCACCAGCTCAGGAACAGTTGGAAGAAATTGTGGTTCATTATTGGAAAAGAAATGCTGTAGCTTATGACACTTCAGAGCCGAAACAGTTGTTGTGGTTGAACATATTTTCAAAAAGAAAATTAAAACTTTGGTTGTTGGCATGTAGAAAAAGAGGCAGAATAAAGCACTGATGTTTTTCCTGCTGATTAATAACCAGAGGAAAGAACTTAGTTGAAACCACACATGTTCACAAGATGATCCTGTCTTCAGAATTAACATTACTCGACCAATAAAAATTTAATGTGACGTTTTGGCCCAGCCATGAAATGAGAGAGGCTCTTGATCAATGATACCATCATGTAAAATAAAGTACATCTTCAATGGCTGTTCGGATCAGAAAGAAACCAGAAGTTGTGAAAAAAAAGACCAAAGAGTGGTGAATGAAGCAAAAGCACCGTAAAGAATAATGTTCCTTGCTGGCAAAAGAAATTCACAATCACCTTCTGCAGAGGGAGCTCTGTGAGGAGCCATGGTCCTTCACCAAAAAAACCCAGGGCAGGGCACACAGGAGTGAAAAGGGGGTGCTATAGTTTTAAATAAAGAAAATGAAACACAAATAAAAATAATGCTTTTTACTGTAAGGAAAAGGAAGGAAAAAAGATCTCCAAATAATGCATCAGGAAAATATGGAATATAATGTGAGAATAAACACCCATGGGGACACTGCAGGTACAGCTTCGGGTAAAAGTAGATGGGGTTTGCCTAGAACAGGTCTTTATAGGTGGAATCACAGAACCACAGAATATCCTGAGCTGGGAGGGATGCACAAGGATCCATGAAGTCCAGCTCCTGGCCCTGCACAGGACACCCTAAGAACCAGACCATGAGCCTGATAAGGATGTGATAAACTTATGATAGGCACAGAGGGCTGAAGGGGGTTAGAAAGGTCCCACAAGCAAGGAAAAGAGTATACTTCAGATCCTAAAGAAACAGAAAGGGCACAACGCAAGTTCTCGAGCTCCTGAAAACAAAGGTGATGCTTCCTGGCATCGCAGTGCCTCTGCTAAAAATCTGAAAAATTTGTCAGTTTGTCTGTGCAGTGTGGTCAAACAGCGTGACACAGTGAAGGATCCCATTTTTAAGGTATTAGGTAGTTTCTGGTATCCATACAGTCAGCAGGGAACCAAATCACATTTACGCCCTGCCAGTGGTGTGGACTGGAAATATCTGCACTCCTGGTGCAGCTCCGCAGCCAGATCTTGGTATTTGAACCGTGAGTGATGCTGCCCAAAGCAGTGAACCCCAGAGCCATGGCAAATCCTACAGCCCTGCTGCATCTCCTCCTTCCCTTGATGCTGCTCCAAGCAGCCAGTGCATGTAAGCTCATCATTCTTTCAGCTGTAGGGCCTGAAAATTGCAGGGATGAGCCACTATTACAGTAATTATGAACAGCATTTTGGAAATTATCTTCCTTTTGATACAGGCCCTCTCCTGCTGTGCTTCAGAGGATGCACAATTGCTGAACCCAGAAGGGTAAATCATCTTAAGGACGAAATGACAGCTCGTTCTTTGAAAGAAGAGACAGCTAGTTTCAGCACACTGCTAATCTTTGTGATTTCATGTTACAGCTTTCATTTAAAGCAGGCTATAAAATAGACATCTGAAGAATTATGAAAGAAATTATTCTTTTCATAGCTTTAAAATTTCAAAAGAATTTGAGGTGATTCTGTAAAACATTTGTTCTGCAGCTTTTCAGAGAGGAGAAGCCAAACCAACCTCATTACGGACAAAATTATGTAAGTGTGGCACTTAAACCTGTGTGTGGAACTCCAAATAAAAAGTGCGTGATGGTGACCTCCAAATAACCCCTGACTTAAATGCAATCCTTAGTCTCAGCTGCTTTAATAGCTCCATAACTCCAGCACAGCCAAGTGTTCCTCCTGGAGTTTCGTGATGATGTTCATTTATTCTGGGGAAATAAGCAAGACATCTACAATGACATCATAATTTTCCCAGTGCTGCGCTCTTTGGAGAGTGTCCTAGCAGCTATAGATGGATGTAAAAAACTTAAATGAAACTCTGACATCGCTCGTTAGGGAGAAACAGATTTGGTGCTTTTGGTTTATAAGTTGTTTGTTACATTTCCCGAAGAAAAATCACCAAATATCAAACCAGGACTAGCAAACAACTGTGGGGAAAGTAGGAAGGTTCAGTGCTCCTCAGAGAAGTCCCAAAATTTATCTTAGGCCAGGCAATTTGTCTTGTGGGATATGCTAATCATCACTTGACAGATAAATTGAAAAACAGATGAATTGGCAGATAAATTGAAGATGAGTCTTTCCCTTGAGTAAGTTAGTGGCCCAATTGCTATTTTACAGGTTCAGGATGTTCCACTTGATGTCTAATGCTGAGCATAATTATAACATTTCCATCTTAATTCTTTGTCAATTTATTTCAAAAAGTGTCCAGTTGACAAACCTGAAGAGCCTCCTCTAATATTTTCCAGCAGTTTTTGAGGTCGCTTTGACTTTTTTAGGGCTTTGCATCTCCCAGCAGTACAGGGACACTGTGAAACCTTCTCCGGCTGAGATATCCAGCAAGTGTGCCCAGAAAAATGAGGAGACATTCCTCCTGACCCCTGAATTTCTCCCATGAAATCAATGGTCTCTCATTCCTTACTTTAAAGACCCAGCTAAAAATCCTTCAGAAGGCAGCGGTTTTATGTTACCACTGCCACCTGCATTGGGCTGCCCCTAGAAATGGAGTCATGAAGATCAGGGTATATTATATTATATTATATTATATTATATTATATTATATTATATTTCATATCATATCATCATATCATATCACATTAATTTATTTGTATTTATTTTTATCTATATACACATACATGCATATATATGTGTTATATTATATCACTTTTATAGCAATTCGATTTTTGATTTTTTTTTTTTTAAGGGAAGAACTCTTTAAAATCAGTTGCCCACTGCCTACTGTTATAAAAGGACAGGGGCTTGTGCAGAGACCAGCACTGTGTTTACATGAAATTATCCCAGCAGGGCAGAGACAGGAAGAAAATGGGGAGCCTAAGATAAAGGAAAACTGGAAAACAAATTTAATGGTTGCATGTAGCCTTGAGAGGGTGGAAATCCAGAGCTAAAGATCACAGGTTTGGATCTCTGAGCCAAGAAATTTCCTGTTTCTACTCAGTTTGGATTAGGATTTGGAGATAAGTAGGATTACCTGACTGCTGGCTTTCTTGTGTGAAGCAACCTGCCAGTTCCCAAATATCAGCCACCCATATACCCACAAATAAACCTGCACCTTACATCTGAAAAAGCAGGACCCATGTGTGACTTTTTTCCTGGTGCCACTGTTAATAAAAAAAGAAATATTATTTACATCTTCATAAAGAGCAGGTAGGAAGTCAATGCCCTTGCCCAGAAGCCAAAAAACCCATTTCATCCACAGGACTATAAAGCCAACTTCCCCACACCAAAAAGCTGAATTTAAGAGAACTTCATGGAGTAATATAGGAAGGCAGAAGAACACATTGGGAAAGCCAACAATAAAGCAGCAACATCTCCTAGGGAAGACTCCTGTGACCCAAATCAAACTCAAAGGTACCAGGCAAGAGTGGCCCCTCCACACCATGAGATTTTTCTTCCTCCTTATTCCACCAAAAGAGATGCTGGGTCCCCTTTTCTCTCGGACTTCAGCTTGCTGGAGTCAGGTAAAAGCACAGTAGAGACAACAAAAGTAATAGCAAGCAGAGTCTGGAAATGTTGTTTATTCTGAAGCGGGCAGAACCCAAAACTTTTCAAAACATTCAGGAGAAGCAACGGATATTCGTCCTGGAAGAGCAAGTGCAAAGGCTGGGGGTGGACACTCCTGCCACCGTTTTCCTCTCAGCAGAGGCACACACAGCCCTCCTGAGGCTCAGAGCCTCGTCAGGAAGAGACAACAGTGCAGAGCTAAGAGTGAAACACCTCCCTGGCTCCTGCAGTAATCCCTGAACCTCTTCTGAGCACAACTGTCGGCAGAAGAGGTGCTTTCTCTCCTTACGACACTTTCCTCCTGATACAGGCAGCCTTTTACACAAGTAACCTTCCTTCCTCAGATGTCCAGTGATTCCTTTCACTGCTTTTTGTAAGTATTTAATCTTAATTTCGTAACAGACCCTTTCCTTTAAGCAATATCATAGAACCATAGGATGTGTGCTAGCAGTTCCTGAAGTTCATCAGGTTTTTTTACCACTCACACATTACAGTCTATATTTATATTCCAGTTTTTTCTCTTTCTTTACCATTTTTCCCCAATGTTACATGAAAGTAATTTCTCCTTATTTTCAACTTTCTTTTACATTTCAAAGAAGAAAAGAATTAATAAGGGTTCATTCACATCTGAGTTCCCAGCTACCTCCTGTAACCATATTTTATTGAATGTCACTTGAGGAGCTAGAGAGATCAGCAGATTAGGCAGTCATTCAGGGATCAAATCAGAAGGCTTATAAACTGCTCCTCCTGACATCCAAATGAACCTGTTACTCAACTTTTCTGACAAAAGGAGATTTTATCTCACTTAAATCAAGGGAAAAGAGCAATAGGGCAGAGTAATTATGTCGACTATTCTTTCCAAGCAGCATTACAATGAAGTTGTCTTCTGCTGTTGTTCTTGTGACTCATTCCTGGGATATTTGAACCGAAACAGCGTTGACCTGCATCAAGAGAATCGGCAATTAGAAACAACAACAAACATATCGCAACTCTGGCAATTACTAAGAAAAGCACAGTTTTTTACTTTGAAGTAAAAATTCTGCACATTTATCATCTGCTGTACAGAAATAAAAGGCAAACAAACACAGGAAGTAATAGAATTATAGGCAGAGAGCATGTGCAAATGCTCAGCTGAAATTTGCCAAGCAGACAAAATTAATTAGGTACACAAATGTTGCTGAACTGATACTTTAGTTTATCAAGCCAGGAAGACAACAGCAATACATGTACACAATCTGCAAAAAAAAAAAAAAAAGTTATTACTGTAATTATTCTATTCCTCTGTTTCCTGGGCCAAGTACCTTGTGCTTTAACACAGAATTATGCATTACCTGAAAATAACAGTTAATGAAAACTTTGGGGAAAAGGTGATAGATTTGAAGGATAAGCCTGAGCTTAGGGAGCACTGCATGTACCACAGCACAAGAAGAAAAAGATGGGAATGGCAGATAATGCCCAGCATAGGACATTGTGTTCCTCACTCCCTGTTTTGCACCAACGATTCAGCCACTTGCGAAAATTGAGGTGGTCGAGGCAAGGAGGTGTCCCAGGAGCAGAATTTCCTGACCTCGGGCCAGGGAAAAACCCTATCACACAGTGTGTCTGAATGGCTGCCATAACTCAGTAAGGATCAAAACGTTTTCTGATGTTAAAGCATAAAGGGGAGAGTGGTAAAAGTGAGAAAAATAGGGAAAGAAAAACCCTCCTGGCACATGGTAGGTATCAGAAGAGAACCAGCAGTTTCTTGCAGCCAGCAGGACCTGGCACATGAGTGCCAAATTCTACCTCATCTAGTTTTTGGGAGGATTTTATGGAACCTCCTGCAGAGAGAGCTCCGGGTGATTTATCTCATCTAAGTCACGTGCTCTGAGGTTTTGAGTATCTGCTTTCAATCAGCTCACCAGCACTGCACCTGGAGGGCTCTCATCCCCGCTCATCAGTGGTTTGGGAGTGAGAGAGTTGCCCTGCTTAGGGTTTTGTTTTGCACACTTCAGACCAGGACACTCAGTCTGGCTTGTGTTGGTGCTCGGGAAAGGGGACAGACTGAACCAGAAGCAAAGTAAGGGTGCAGAATGCCCGTGTTTCAGGGAATAAAGCACTCCCAATTGATGTTATAATGCTGTGATATCCTTTTACAGACCCCATCCCGACACAGGTCCCTCACACACAGCACAAGCCTATCACTCCATCAGGGAACACCCTCCATTATAAATAACCTCCTACTTCAAAGGCTAACAAATTACTTTGATGCACTTTTAAAGTCAATTCTCCAGCATTTTTGCCTGATGGGAAATCATTAAATAGCTCAGAACACCTTGTTTGCATTTCCAGCTGCTGTCTCTGCGAGGAGGCACTGGCCCCTTTGCCCTCTGAGATGCCACTGTCAGTAGCATCCACATCAAACAACCTCAGAGTAAACTAGAGGTCCAAACACTGCACGTGCCTGTATTTTTCCAGGGGAAGCTCAGATTAGGCCGTGGAGATCTCCAAATCAAGGAAAAATCATGGTTAGGAGTCCTTTGTAATCAACAAAGCAAAAGTGTCACAAAAGCACAGTAACCAGCTATTAATCACATCTCTTTGATAACCCTGACCCTGCTAAAGCATAGCATCTGTCTTGTGTTTTCTGTGGCTGGAAGCCAAACCTGGGATCAGGAAACAACTATTTCACTGGTCAGATGTTAACATAGCACAGCATGTTGACTTTATAACCACCCTATGAGCTCAGAGAATTTAATGGAACTGTCTTTTATTTGGCCCAGTCCCATTTATTAATATTACCGGAGTGAGTAACTCACATGATCACACATGCACTTGAGAGAGACATGTCTAGACAGACCCAGAAGTGCCCACTCTCTTTTCCACAAATAGGTAAAACCTGAAGCTTACAGCGAGCAGAGCTGGAGTAGCTGTTTGAGTTCACACTGGAAACACTCCCATCATTTGCTGTCAAGGTAGATACATGTGAACAGTAGCAGGCAAAGGCTTTCAACCGAGGACCAGATGGTAAAAATTAGTGGCATTTATGCCAGCTGAATGATTAGGGAGAGAGAGAAGTGATGATCAAAGGAGTCATATCACCAGAGGGAAAAAAAAACCCAAACAAAATTAATTATTGCAGTACTTGAAAGTGGAATTAGCTAGCAACTAGTAAATCCATCTAGGCTCACAAAGCCACCTACCACTTCTTGATAGCACTGTGCCTGCTGTTTGGCCAGCCCTGGTCTGCACCCTTTATAACACAGCCAAGACCTGGTTGTCAGGGAGGCTCAAAGCTTGTGCTCCGCTGGCAGCTCCTCCTTCTCTGGTGTGGGATTAGTTCTTGCACCATTCTTGTTATTTTTGGCATTTCGTGTTGCAGGAACAAACTGTGCTTTGAGAGACCGACACGGGCATGATGGCAGCAGCTGTGGTGGGCTTGAATGAGGAGACAAAGGGGAGTGAGGAAAGATGGGAAAGATGATGAATCAAAGCCCAAATTTATATCCCAGGCAGTATCTCTCACCCAGGGGATCTGTGGCTGCCCCTGGATCCCTGGCAGTGTCCAAGGCCAGGTTGGACAGGGCTTGGAGCACCCTGGGGTAGTGGAAGGTGTCCCTGCCCATGGCAGGGGGTGGAATGAGATGAGCTTTAACCCAAACCAGTCTATGATTCCATGAGTCTGTGGTTTGATTCACCTCACACCATGAAAGCTGGATGGAAACTGAGTTTGCTAAACAGAACTGCCCCCTGAAGTCAAGGGGAAAAGGTGGGCTCTTGCCCCAAAAGCAGCCCCTCTTACCTGCCTTCCAAGGGGTGATTTAGCATTTCTCTCCACTGGCAAACAAGGAATCTAGGTACGTAGATGAGGTTCTTACCTTCCTTTTAAGATGGTTGAGCTCCAGACATTAGAAATCTGTGCTTAGACAGAAAAAAACTGAGTGCACCTTGGCTTCACTGTGAGCCTAAATAGACAGAAGTCAAGGCCTAGACATTTCCAGGCTCACTGTACCATGTATTTTGAGCATTTTCATTTATTTCACGTGAGATTTAGTTGTTCATGCTTGAACATAATATGCCTATTAGAGTAAATTGGAGACTTGAGAAAACAAACCCATCTTGCAAACGCTTGAACCACCGCCAGCTCCTTCACCCGTGATGCCTAATACAGGCTGCTAAACTTTCCCTGAGTAGTCCTGTCTTTGTCTGTCAGAGGCATTTCCCTGATTTTCTTGTCTCTCCTTTCCATTCCATAAACTTCACTATATCATTTAGATAACACAGGTGCAACCCTGAAATATGCATTGTTTTGGACAGAGAGAGGACCAAACACCTGGGAGCCCTATGTTGCCAACAGTGCTCTGTGTAGTCATTCAAATGCCCTTCCATATGGTGCTAATTCCCAGATCAGAATTACTCTCCCAAATCACAGTTATCCCCGTTTAAATATGCAAAACATTTAAGCATGTGATTAATTTGAAGTATTTGTGGCTGGTGAACACTAAGGATTCTCCTGGGCCCCTGCTGGATGACAACTTTAGTTATTCGAGTGAGGAAATAACTCTGGTTCAGCAGCCTATTGCTGTGGGGCCTGCTTCTTCCCTCTAACTGTGGGAGAAATCCACATGGAAGGGGAAAAGCTGCTTTGTTGGGGAAGAAAAGGAAGGA
>VXAD01005274.1:136955-210278 GCA_013399195.1 Dicrurus megarhynchus | reverse complement strand
AAAGAAAGAAAGAAAGAAAGAAAGAAAGAAAGAAAGAAAGAAAGAAAGAAAGGAGAGAGCTAAAGAGAGAAATAAAAAGATCAGGCAGAAGCTGATTTCCCATACACACCACAAAGGCAAGAAAACAAACTCAGTCCATCACCTCAAGAGGTGCTTATGTCACGTTGTATTACAACAATGTTTTCTGTAGAATCTACCAACTGACTCCTTTTGATGGTGTTTTCCAAACATTTAAGGCCCTGAAGGACCTGACAGAAACTAGAAGTCTCAAGGTAACCATTATTTTTATTTAAAACAATAGGGTTAAGAGCTTTTTTCCTCCCTCCTCCAGCTACGTTAAGCCCCCCGCACAGTACCCGCAGTGGGACAAAGTGCTTGGAAAGCAGACACACACCAGAAGGGCATTTAGATTAAATCTGCAGTGTGTAAGACCACAGCTCATGCAGTCTGTCAGCATCCAGTCTGACAGCACTCAGGCACAGCACTCAGGTGTGCCCCTCACCTGCCGCCCCTCCAGTGGACAACCAACCTGTCAGCAGAAGCTGTCTGGCAGGAGACTGGGAGTGAGAAGCCAGCTGGGCTCTTTTTTTTTTAATCTTTTTCCCTTTCTTTTCAGTTGAGACAGGGGTGTAATTATCCAGATGTTCATTGCTGGAATTTGTTGTGGGCTTTTTTTCCTCCCTCAGCAGAACCAGGCTCCGAATTCCTCATAAACCCAAGTGGAAAAGGGGGTCTGGAGTGGAAGAACACACACACACAAAAAAAAAAAACCCTCTGGCCACACCAAAGGATCCTAGTTCAAAATTAGCAGAGTGCAACTAGCTGAAAGAAAATTAGGTAGGCAAAATGGATTAGTTTAAATGTATTTTTTATATCATTGATCTGTACAGACACACACACACGTTTGTCTGACTGACAATAAAAGGAAGTACTGAAAGGAAGTACTGAAACACTGAAGACTTTTTTGAGGTTGAACGACCATCTCCTGGGTACATGTAGTAGGGACAGAGATTTTAGGACAGTGAGGAAAGCATCAGAGCTGGGGAGAACATAAATCCCAGCCTATAGAATCACAGACTCAATTAAGGTTGGAAATGACCTCTTAGTTCATTGAGACCAACAAAGGACAAAAACGGGGCAGGAGGCCACTTGTGGAACCATAATGCATGGCCTGTGCAATTACCCTTTGCACAGAGCGTGTTTTAGTGAGGACAGATCTTTAATTGAAACTGTCTTTACAACCAAGCTGAGAATTTTCCTTTTGCCTCTCTCTTCTGTTTAAGCATGGGTGAGTGCAGATGATCAAGAGCCAGGAACTCCTCAATCCCGAGCTGCACTTGGAGCTAACACCTCCTGAATAACTGAGGGTAGAGGAAAGCTGTTTGTACTCAGTCCTGGAGGGCTGTCCCAGCCCTGCTCTGGCTGGGGACACTCTGTGCCCTTCCCCAGGTGTGTCACAGGGGCTGGACCATGGGCACTGCCCAGGGGGCCTCAGACCTTCCCCATGGCGTTGGAAAAGCTGAGGAACAGGAACACCAGGGGCTTGGGTACCCCTCACATGCCATTTCTGTCTAATTTGACTCCATTATTGTGGCTGGGGTGCTCCTGAGCAAACAGGCAATCTCTGGGCTGGCCAGTGCAAGCAGGAGCGTGTTTTTGGTGATGCACCAAGTCCTTGAAGTGAGGAGTTTCCTTACAAGAAAATCAGCTCAGGATCAGTCTGCCCTAAAGTAGATGGTTCCTCCTGTTTTTTATAAGACAGAAAATTACCTCGTGGTCCTTGAAGTGCCTTTCCACAGCACAAGGCTTTGTATGTCCAATGTATCCTTTCAGTACACGTATGTAAATGCTGATGGACAAGCAAAATGAACACAAGGGCTCCAAACCCTGCAATTCCTAGCTCACATCCGTTTCCCCAAAGTCAGTCCTCTTGACAGCTGCCTCAGCTGGCAGCAAAACACATACAAATACAGACAGAGTTGATTTTGGGGTATCTCTGCTAATATTTACATAGCCTGCCACCGGGTGTTTCGGCAGCACAGCTGCTTCCAGCTGATAACTCTCTGCCTGCAATCACAACTGTACAGCTTTATTTCATGGGGGAATATGTATAATCATAAACATGATATGGGTGTCCTGCCTGGTTTATGAGTCTGGGTATCTCCAAGGATCACTTGGACATTCCAAACACTCTGAGTACTCAAGAAAATCTGCGGGGACTTCAGGGACTACTGGATTTCAGAGGTGTCCTGTAATATTTCCTAATAAAATTGCCAGTCTCCTCATTGCAGGGATGCAACAGCAATAAAACCCAACCACGAGGCAGCGAAGAGTGACTGCCAATCCCTAATCACACACAGGGATGCAGGTGGACAGGTAAATTAATAGGCAGGCAGATAGATACATACACACATACTCATACAGACAGAGAGAGATGCACAAGGAGTTTCAAGAAAGGATCATTTATAAGTGACCAGAAGCATCTAGCAGCCCACAGAAAGATTTCTTTTTCTTCCTCTCCCTCTCACAGGAGTCAAAACCTGTTGAACAACCCTTCACCACCAGTGAAACAGAGACCGGGTCCTTCTCTTGTCGCATTGGTCCATCTGCAGGAGTCAGGGAATAAAGCCATGGGTGCAAAAAACAGAGATGGATCCACTTCAGAGGTGTCCATTCCCCATCTTCAGCCAGGTGGTTTTATCTGCCAGATCCAGGGCAGGTGAGATGATGTCGTGACGAAACTCTGTTTAACTGCTCCTGGAGGGCAGAGAGTCCCAAATCTGATGGGAGACTGCAAGGCTGATCCACAGCACAGCGTGGCAAACCCTTGCATCTGTGCATCGTCCCACCAGCTCCACTTTGGACACCAAAGGACTGGAGAAATGAACAAATTTTTTCCAAAAATGCCCCAGATTCTTTCTGCCTTCTTCCTATTTTTGAAAAGGGTGCCTGTGTGTGTGCCCCAGTGAATATTGCTTTGATGTGGAGCTGAGAAGACATATCCTGGTGATAATTCATTTATACAGGAGCAGACAGTGAGCCTGGTGTGTTACTTACACATATTGTCTTCTCAGATGCTGACATTTCATCTTTTTTTCCCAATAAATCATCTCCTGAGTCGGACTGAGGATTTTCTTCTAAATCGCAGAGCTGACAATGATACATTTCAGCACAACTGGATTATGAAGCTGTCAGCCCCAGCTCTGCTCCCCAATCTCTATCCCTGTCAGCAGTGGCTGGCTGTGGAAATCTCAGCCTGAAAACCACTCTGTTACTGAGCAGGCCTTTGCAAATCTGCAGAGGGAAAGGGAAGGAGGGAGAAGAGCATCCCCTCTTCTCTGTGGTCAGTCTGGAGGCACGGACCAGGGCAATCAGAGAAATGGAAATTACTAATTACCTTCCACAACATAAATGATATTTTTGTGCTCCTTGGCGGGCTGCGTGTTGGGTGGACACTGATCCATCATTAATCATCACCAGATAGATTTAATCACATATCACCACCCTGTCCAGGGGCTGCTGGGTTTGCACTATCAAGGCAATGCTACTACTGTTGTATTTGCTTTTTTTAATTGCAGGGGAGGCCATGAAGTCTGCTGTATGAGAGAAAAGTGTTCCTACAACTCCCCCCCGGCCAACCAACCCTTGTGCTACACTCAAACCACAGCCACCAACAGCTTGTGGAGAACAAACCCCACCTCAAAAAATCAGCTGAACAGCTTAAAAAGTGAAGGGGGGGGGGGGGGGTGAACACAAAGCCAGCCCATCCTCTGCAGCCACACATGAACTCATCCCAGCACAAAACAGTGAGTGGGATTTCCCGTAAACACATCTGCTCAGTGAGGGTAATCCATGGGAGACTTCAAAACAAAGCAGGAGACAGTATTCAAGCTGTTTAAAAAATCATTATTAAATTAACTAGAATCCAATTAAACCATTTTTCCATGGAAGTAAAAATCCCAAAGAGGATAATGAAGCCTGGAGCACACAGTAACATAGAAAGGCCCAGAAGTTTTTGTGCTATAAGGGATCTGACAAGCACCAAATGCTTAAAATGAGGATTCATAATCTGTTACACAGAGCCAGGATGGGTGATTTGCTGAGTAAAAGTCTCTTATTAATTGCAAGACATTAGAGATTAATTTAAAACCTCAAGAGACTTTATAGTCTTGTCGGGAGCATCTGGCTCCAAATGTGCTTTTTACAGGCGTGACCTTTGATTTTTCCTCATTTCTTAGACATAGGAGCATCCCTTGGCAGTGAGTCCACAGGCAGGACACACTACTGGACAAAGTATTTATTTTCTGTGTGCAAAGTTAAAATCCTGCAGCTTCAAAATTTAACGCCTTCCCTCTTGAGTGTTACAGGAACGAGAGAAAGGTGGCTCTCATCTCTTCTGAACATCCTGCTCCAAACTGGTGGTCCTATTAAGACCTTCTACACTTTATTTATTCCTCTCCTTGTATCACCAGCTATCTCAACCTCTTCAGTCTCTCGTCAGAGGGACAATTTTCCGAGACCCCAAGCATTTTTGTCACCTTATCCTCAACCACTTGTAATGTATAAAATGTACTCACTCATCCCAGAGCTGTGACCACACTCTAAGACACAAGAAAAAAAATGTTGACAGGCTTTGTGAATCACATTTTTTTTAACTGTGTCCAGGTTTGCTTGCACCTCCTCCAGTAAATTTATTTGTCCTCTTCAGAACATGTCAATTGTCTTTGTCAGCATAAGTTTTTCCACTGCACTGAGCTGCAGGAATGCAGAGCTCCAGTATTTCTTTTTGTTAAGTTTGGGCATCTGATCCCCAGGAAAGAGTCCTATTCATCTTTTTGCATCAATACCATTCCATAGTTATTTCATATTAATCCTTTCTTGGAGAAAAAAATGGATGCATTCTTCTCAATTATTCATGTGGGGTTAAAAATATGTCAGCATGTAAAAAATAATTATTCTTTTCAGCAGGCTGTGTAGCAGGTGAAGACCAGCTGGAAAAACTAAGCACATGTTACATATCCATGTCAAAAGAGCGTTTCCTGTATCATGGAATTATGGAATGGTTTGGGTTGGAAGGGACCTGAAAGATCAGCCAGTTCCAGCTCCCTCATCCTCCCTTCTCTTCACTGAACTAACTCCTTCTCTGAGCTTCCCCCTGCAGATTGACTGATACCCTCTCTCCTAAGCCCAAAATGTGTGACCAAAAGGCAAAGCTACTCCAGACAGAAGAAAAAGAAAAATGTTTTGTTCACTCCTGCTGTGTAATGTTTTTGTAAAGCCCCTCCATACAAAGACAGCACTTGTGGCTGGAAGAGACTCTGTATCCCCAGCCTACCCCCTGCTCCAAGGGTCTGTCCCCACCACTAGACCAGCTCCAGAGTGGCTTTGCCCCCCCACTTCTTGTCCATCCCCGTGGAAGCAGATTCCTCTGGGTAGCCCAGCAAAATTCTGCAAGGCCCTCTGTGGCGGTGGTCCAACCCCTTGCATTTAAAGTGAGTGACACCCAGTGGGTGAACTTCTCTGCCCAGGACTCCACTCCTGAGGAGGAACCTGAGGGAGACGCAGAGGTTTGATATCCACGCCCACGAGACGCCACTCACACCTCATCTCCACCCTGTTTCCAGACCTTTCTTCCCTCCTTGGTTCAGGATTGGTCCCACTGGTTCATGTTTTATAATAAGTTCATGTACTATGCAATTAGTTTCTAGAAAGATCTTAAGGGCTCCGTTTTGGATTTGATGTCCCAAGTCTGTCCCTCCTCTCCTGTCCCCTGAGTGGTCAGTGTTAACCCTTGTCATTCCCTGGTTGGTTATCTCCGCTGTTCCTTCCCCCCCGTTCTTCTGCCCTTAAAAACCTTTGTTCCACCCTTGAAGGGGGCTGTTCTGTTGGCTCCCGCCTATGCCGCGTTTCCTCCGTCCCTCGAGGGACGAGAAATAAAGCCTGGGTATATAGCCACAAGCAGCCGGGCTCTCTCCTTCTTGCCTCTGCCGTCGCTCAGAAACAGCTACCGGCGTAACCTGCGAAAAGCCGTTTGCCACGCGGCTCCCTGCGGAACTGCCATCCGGCCCCTGTGGATCCAAGAAAAAGCCCCAGAGCCCACTGTCAGCTCTGAGGGCATCGGATCACATTGCCGCCCGCCAAGCTTGGGCTAGGAATAGGTCGGTGCGGCAGCCCTCCTGGAGAAGAAAGCCTTCCTGGACCCAGCCCAGGGCGCGGTGTTTGCTCCGTCTCGTCTTCTCTGCCAGGGCTGCACCTTCGGGTTCACCTTGAGGAAACGCCTTTCAGTGACCATTTGCACCCCATTTTTCCCACTGGCACCTGGACACCTCTTATCAGCTGATGGATGAGTGGCCACCTCCGGTGTGGAGCCAACGTGAAGCCACCCAGAGTCACAGCTGCTGCCTCGACAACACCAGTCATCGCTCTGGTCGTTATTAACGAGACAAGTTGGGCTCTTAATTGCAGCCTCTCCAGATGTGACATCACTGCAGTCTCCAGTGCCATTTCTTCCTCTGTCAACCAACAGCACAACAGTTCCTGAGCTAAAAGATTCAGAGCAGCTACGAAAACAGAATACTGACAAGTAAAAACACTAAAATAGATGTACAACCGCACAGACGGATTTTCCCATGAAAGACGAAGCAGAAAAATAAATCTGGAAAAGGGTTTGGAAGAAAACTCGTGTGATTTTTTTTTTCTTCTACCCTCCCCCCCAGTCCCCCGTTTTTCTAATGACAATAAATTTTCCACAGGATTCAACCATGTGAATAGTCTCTAGGCAAGCTCATCAAATAGAATAGTCCCTGAAGTCCTAAGGGAAAAAAATAGGAAGAAGACAAAAACTCTTAAAACTCAATGGGTAGCCATTATTACGTTTTGCTTAGCGGCCAAAGCAGCTCCTAACAGGAAAAAAAAAATTTGCTTTTCATTCCTGGAGCCTGGAAGGAGCCATGCTCATGCATCTCTTGCTCCCTGCAGTCAGATCAGCGTGACATGTCTGTCTGTTTTGCCAGCCCTCCCGGCTCCACGGCGGATGCACAGACGATTCCTGCTCTGCCTTTTGCTGTTTTACGACCCTGCATCTCGTAAAGCCCCTCAGTGACCTCCACCCCTCGAAAGGGAAACAAACCCACCGGTTCTCCTGCTTGGGTGATCCACCCTCCGTGGCTGGGGTGGCTCTCCAAAGCCACCAGTGATGACCCAGCCGTGTCAGCGGCTGTCTGGGGTTTGGTGAGAGCGCTGACGATCTCACGCACGGTCCCGTTTTGAGAGTTTCAGAGATGCCAAATGTTTCCCTTGCTCCCTGGCGGTTGTGGTTTATTGTTCTTGCATTAATGTGATGTAAGCCCAGTTTTAAATGCCCCAAACACCCTCGATTTCAATACTTTTCTTACAGGTCCATGACACCACTACAGCCACCTCCACATTCCCTTTTTCACCCGATTCCTCTTAATTGCATCCCAAATGTGTGCAATATGGAGAACCATGCAAGATGACTTGACTGTAATCTCAGCTCGAGCAGTGGCTGGGGGAGAGGCAGAGCCAGCCAACATCAGCATGTATTTGGCAGATTTAAACTATTCTTGATGTCAGTTGGGTTTACCTCATCAGCAAAATAACACCCCACTTAAGGGAAGATTGCTGTCCTCCTCTTTACTCAATCTCTGTTTTATTATTTTAGCACGAAAGTCAGCTGCAGAAGAAAGCTTTTGAATGTGCTATTAAAGAAACTGCCTTCAATTTTCACTGCCACTCCTAGCCACCAAACTGAAATAAAATGCCCAGTTCTGGTTTCATGTATATTTTTCATTTTCGCGACTCAATTGCAGCATTTTTTACAATTTAACTTTCATGACTCAATTGCAGCATTATTTTTTTTTTTCAATTTAGCTTGGAAGTGAAAAATTACTTCCAAGGTCACAAAAAGCCACAAGGAAAAGCTGAAAGGATTGGAGGGATGGTACCTCTAATTGAAGAACTTATCATCACAGTCCAAACTCCTGTTAAGGAGCAGATGAAAAACACCAAGGTCCCTCAGATAGAGGAGATTTAGATACAGCCATTCCACCACCTTTCCCACAACCACCTTTATCCCATGTTCTGGTAGTCCTCACTCTGATGTCTCCTGGAGCCATTTAGTTTCCAAAAGACAGAAATGTTGCTAACTATTAATCATAAGGGTAGGAATTCATTGACATTTCCAACACATTTTAAATAGAAACAGAATATGGAAACAGATTTCGCTGTCAGTTACAATCTTTGAGTTCAGAGTCAGTGAAACTACTGTCATCCATTTCAGCTTCAGCCCAAGCAGGAGCAGAAACTCGTCCAAAATAATGTGCAAAGTGTTATTTTTGACAATCGGTGTCATCTTACTTCACCAGCAGTTTCAATCTTAATTAATTCCGACTGGCACAATACAAAAGAGTGGGACAACTACAGAGGTCATGCCACAAGACAGAACCCATGACCCTCAACACTTGTTATCTGCTGTTACTGTTACCCATAAATGGGCTTTTGTTCACTAAAGCTGTTGATAATCACACCAACATACACAATCATATGAATTAAAGGAATTAATTAATTAACTCCTCTGTCCACCACTTACTCTATGTTGTCCTTCATTTGCTGTCAACCTTCTGTTGTTTGAGGCAGAAATCAGTGCCCTGTGATCCAGGATCAGTCAATACAGGGGAGCTGTAGAGATCTACTTCCATCAGCCTGGAAACAATTGGCTAAATGCAGTCAAATAAACAACTTCAGGTTATAATTATTACTTAAACAGAGATAAGAGCTCTGTTTTCTTAGGCACTGAAAAAGCACATAACAGTCTTCCTCCTAAAAGCTCTATTATTCCAGTCGAGGAAGGACTATTTATTGACTTAACATTTATTTCTGATTTAACATGTGCCAAAAGACAGCAAATGTAAACCAGTTTAAGGGAGTCCACAGAAGGCAATTGAATTAAGATCAGTGCCTTCTGACTGAGTTAGCTGGATTGGTTCAGCTTGAACACCCAGAGCTCTACCCTACAAGGTGTCACAGCAGCCACTTCCTGAGCACGTTAAAATTAACTGCAGACCTGCTTAAGGTCTCCACTTATTTCCAGGAACATTTAAGAAAGCTCCAAGGACTGGGTTTCTTATCTTTTTGGGTGCATTTTATCCTAGAACCATGGAACAGCCCAAGCTGGAAGGGACCTCAAAACATCACTTAATCCAACTTTTGTGGGGCAGGGACCCTCCATGCGATTATCCAGCATCCTGCCCAATCACACCTTGGAAACCCCCAGTGAGGAGGTGCCCTCTGTTTGATGAGGGATTAAACTCTCTCCAGAGATGAGGGATTTCCTCCCTAGAAATAACCTGCACTCAGAGTCTAGCCTACAGCAAGAAGGTTCAGTGAGGGACTCCTGCAGTCTCTCTGACCAGACATCCCTTTCCTCAGGATGATGAAGCTGGAGAAAACTTTGGGGAGCTGGTTTTTGTCCACCCAGAAAATTAAGTATGAGAGCAATCCAAAGGGATGTGAGAGATGAGCTGGTGCTGGGAGGTGTATCTTGGGTTCAAATTTTGGGTTCAAACCCCAGGTGAGCACCCAGCTGTCCTTGGTCTGGCACTTTTGTTGTTGTTTTCTCTGGCTTTTGGAGCTGCTCAGCTCTGCCTGCAAACACAATGTGCTGGGTTGCAGCCACGAGCTTACATGCCTAGCCACGGGATTTCATTTTCTTTATGCAGAGCAGGCTCTTTCTGGCAGAAGACAATGAGAGAAACCCACTTTCAATAACGAAGAGCCCAGCCATCAGGCATCTGCCCGAGTCCAGGAACGCATCCAAACACTCCCTGCAAGTCAGGAGAAACAGAAGGATCGGGACTGGTCATTCCCATTGATGTCTAAGCACTGGGATTCTCCAGGGGCACCCAGTCCCACCTTGGTGGATTAAGCATGGTTTGAATATTAATAGAGAGTTACATGTATTTGTGAAAGAGTGAGGAAAACCTACCTAAATCACTTTGTTTCAAAGAGATTGCTGCTTTCCCCGGGGCAAATGTGTAAAAGGAACCGGGGTGTTTGTCGGATTAAGAAGCATCCCACTGACATTTTAAAGAGTGCCGTGGGTAGGTTTGGGTGCCTGGGAAAGCAGAAAGGTGCCATAAAGGATGAGAATTCCATTTTCAAAGGCAGAACAACGCAGGGAAGGGAATGGAGCAGGAGCTCTGCTGCATCTCAGGGTGCGGTTGGATGCCTCCTGCCCTCTGCACAGACCAGCAGAGCTCTGGAGAGGCAGATAAAGCCAGGGAGACACGGAGGCAGGACTCACATCCCCCTCCTCGCCAAGCTGGGACCAGTTTGAGCGTGTCACTGGGAACAGGTTCCCCTCTCCTGCAGCGCCCCGGGGCTGGGGACCAGGCGGAGCACCAGCGCTGGCACAAACCTGCCCCAGCCCCTGGGGAACGAGAGCCCAGCCACACGCACGGAGCCCTTGCAGCACCTTCCGAGAGCCCCCGGGATGGGAACGGGACCGGCCCGAGCCTCCCGCAAACTGGGGCGAGGAGAGGTGCATTGATCTGAGAGTTGCGTGACAAAGGATAAATCCACCAAACACTTCGAGCCAACTCTCGTTGTCGGTGACTTACAATCGCCTGGCGAGATTCCCAGCAGAGATACAGATGCCTCCGGGGCTTTTTTTCCATTGTCGGGAGTCGCCAAGTTCCATTTAACCCCAAGCCCTGACTTCCCTGGAGGTTCCCGTCCTTGGCGTGCCCAGGAGCCTCAGCTCTCACCCGGATCTTTACTTTAGCCTGGCTTTACTAAGCCTGGAACGGGTTCCCAAGAGAGATCTTTTGGTGCCTTCGGGCTTTGCTCTGAGGGATGCAGAAAGCAGAGCGGCCACCTCACCCCACTGAGACGTGCCCTAAGCCAGGGTGGGGAAGAGCCACCCCTTCCATTTCCTCGGAAAGACACCGGTCTGGGGGGCGTGGGGGCATCACGCTGAGAAGTCCTCCTGGCCCAGATGTGGAGACTGCCACAACCTGAATTCCACCTCTCTGAGATAATGAGCTCTGGAAAAGGAGGGTTTTTTAATATCAACTTCCTTCCTTCCTTGCCAAGCTGCTCAGGCTGATGTCTCACTTCCCTGACTTCTCACTGGCTCTTTTGAGCAGGGCCATGATATTAATCTCACGCCCTGGATAAATTGCTACCAGTCATCTGGAGATTTTCCCACTGTCCTACGGGAAACCCTTTCCATCCAGGGACATACAGCTGGTTGTTGACCAGTGGGTTTACATGAGAATTTAAAAATTCTTGCAACACACTCAATTAGCTTTGAAACAGTCATGTTGCTTTTTTTTTTTTTTTTTTTGTAACAATGACAAATTACTTCCTGAGCAAAACAATGAAATGTCAGCATATTCACAATATTTCAACATTATGTGCTAATCCATTTGTAGCCACAATGATGCTTCTAGAAAAAAAAAATAGTAGGCCAGCATGATGCCAAGGATACTTCAACTTATTTTTTGATTTCTCCTCTTTTTTCCTTTCTCGTTTTTTCTTTTTATTTCCTTTCTTTTTTTTTTTTCCTTTTTTCTTTTTTTTTCCTTTCTTTTTTTTTTTTCCTTTTTTTTTTCTTTTTTCTTTTCTTATTCAAAATATTCCAGGGCACAGCCTGCCTCAGCCTTGATAATTCAGAAATGAGGCAAATTTTCTTCTCAAGATGGGCAGTCAAAATAAACAAACATAATATCCATCAGTTCTAAAAACCATTGTCCTTCTTCTGGGAGAACAACCTCATCAGAGCTAAGGATGCAAGCACTGCCTTTTCTTCTCTGATCCAGACTGTTATCACCTCCCAGTTATTGCTCTGGAGCTAAGTCCTGGAGACAGATTCATTTTCCCCGAAGTTTAGGAGGTATCCAAGTCCTCCAATTATCTTCTAATTGGCTGGTTATAATAAAGCATGAAAAGGCATCATGAAAATATATTAAAACCTGTCTTTTTCTACTGGGTACTTCACCTTACACAAAAGGAACAAATCCAGCTAACCAACCCACTAGAAAATGGGGCCCATGAGCCAAGAAGAATTATCCTCTTCTGAAGAGCTCCATTTGGGAAAACCTTTCCAGAGATTCTTTAAAAAAATGTCTTTGGGAGAAGGTAATCATGAAAGGAAGAAAGAAGACTCAGCTCAACAATAGGAGCTGGATAATTCCCACGAATGGTATTTCTGATCCTTTCTTCCAGGAAAAAAATCCCCTCTGGATAAATTCAGCTTTCTGGAAAAGGGTTTATACTTAACACTTCCATTTTACTGGTGTTTTGCTTTCCAGAAGAGATAAAAGATAATGACTGACTGAACGGCATGAAATCATCTTGCTTATCCACACCTCTGGAAAATATGCTGGGCTCCACTTCCTTCCCTTCCCACATTTTCACCCTGACATAATCTTTCCCATGTGTTCAAAAAAAAAAAAAAACTGAAGGTTTCTTTGTATCTGGAGAGTAATCAAGAGCTCACATGCCCTGGTGATGTAAAAGCCAATTTGTGTCCAAGGAAGTTCTACTGGAATTCAGGAGCAACTCCTCTCAACCATTGTTTGTGCCTCTCTGGATGAAACACCCCAGAGATCACCAGAAATCCTCTGTTTTATCTGAGCACCAGAGCAGCAGCCCTGGCACAGGGGGAGCATCTCAGACCCTCCTCTCGCGTCTCACCTGGGGCTGAGCCAAGCAGCCAGGGAGCAGGAGCAGGTGGTGGCAGCCCAAAACGTGTGAGGGCAGCTCCTGCAAGCAGAGGTGATGCTGGAGCTCAGGTGATAGCTGGGAAGAGAATTGTTCCTTGCAGTGCCACAGGAGCCTCGGTGCAAGGCTCTCGTGGGAAGCACCAAAGGCAGCTGCACTCGGCATCTTTTGGGAAGGAGCCTGGACCCGAGGAGTTGTTTGGAGTGATCCTGAGCTGTCACACCTGCAGCAGTCCCAGGGAGGGGCTGCTGCTGCTGGGCTGTGGTCTGTGTTGCCCAGGAGGCAGCAGATGCACACCAGGACAGCTGAGGGTCCCACACCCCTCGGGCTCTGCTCCCCAGGCACCCACAGCTCCTGAGGAAGCAGCCCCCAGCCTCGCTGGAAATGGGGGCTGAGAATGAGATCCTGGGACAGGAAATGTCAGGGCAGTGGCTGTGCCTCTGCGAGCTCCTCTGGGCTGTGAAGACATTTAGTTCGCATTTCAGGCACCATTTCTTTCGCTGGCATCTGTGGCTTTGTCCTCATTTGCTTTTCCTCGCTGAGCATCACCCTCAGAGTGAAACTATCAGGTTCTGGGGGATTTAGAATCAGAGGAAATGCAAGCACCTCTAAAAAAAAAGATGCTAAAACTTGTACAAGCTTACACTGGGTTCAATATTCTAGCAATCCCCCTCTTTCTCTGCTCTCTGAAAGGCAGGAGAAAGAAAGGCAAAGAAGAAACTGCCTCATATCCCTAAGAGTGGGGTAAATCTCTCACAACAAAGGGTCACGGTCACCCGCATTCAAGACGAATTTCATTGCCTCTCCCGTGCAAGCCAAGGTTCTTCATCTCTGTATTGATGAAAAAAACCTGCCCTCAGGCTGCAGGAGCACTGTGGTTCACCCTAGGGGAACATGGGATGCTGAAATGGTCTGGTTTTACCCTAATTGAGAGGATGTGAAATGCAAGAAAAAGCATTCACAGCACAGGAATGATCCAGTGCTCTTTGTTTCTGTTTTCCCCAGGCTCCCTGCTCAGAGCTAGACACGCGGGGCAGATTTCTAAATGTCTCTGGCTGCAGCCATCTTAGAAACCTCCATTTGTGACAAAATCCTTTAAAGGAAACAGCAAAGGCCACAGCGTGAGGGAAGGTTGGCACCATCCAGTGTTGCTCCGTCCACTGGTCCAAGAACCTTCCCAAAAATCTGAATCCAATTTCCAGGATGCTGAATGGTGACAATGTACCAGCAGCTTCATAAGCTTTTTATTTTCCGTTCAGAAACCGATTGCCTTGGATTTTGGATGAGAATTAAAACAGCCCAGCTCCCTCTCGCTGTTTGTTCATTGTTCACGGGCTGCTCCCCATTTGCCCGGCTCAGTGAGCTATTGTTCCACAGGGGCACTGCAAACCTCGGCGAGCACAAACTCAAACCACATTGTAAACAGCACATGGCTTTGTTTAATGCAGAGCAAACCCCTCGGCTGCAGCTGGAGAGGCAGGCACAGCACAGGGACCTGCCCCGCTTATCACCGCCTTTAGGTGTTGCCCACTCCGTGCCGGTGCCAGGACATTGCTGGCCATTGTTTATCATTTATTTCTGAAGATACTGCGGCGCGAAATGCTTCCCGGCGCTGGCTTTGTCGGGGTTACGGGATGCTCTGAGGGTTTCCGTGCACTGGTTAAAGCAGCATTGTCCTGCCGAGCTCTGCCAGCGAACGCTCCCCTCGCCGCAGCCTTCAAACGCAGGCTGCGGATGCCCTCTGCTGCTCCGCCGGCGTCACTTGAGGGGTTTTTGCTGTTTCTGCAGAGGTCCTGTTGTTCCTGCAAAGATTAACCTAGTAGGTGTCATTCCCACTCCTAATAAACACGCGTGTCCCGCCAACAAGCTCTTGCGAATATTTTGCAGCTCAGAAATCTGTTAGCAGGCAGCAGAGCAAACTGCTCGTCACGGTTTAAATTGTAGGTTTTCTGTTTCGAAGAGGTGACGTGCTGTGCTGGTGTTTCAGCCGTTCCTACAGCATCGTGGAAAGGGAGAGGAGGCCATTGTAATGAAAATACCACTTGTTAAGTGCTCCGATTCCACCAACATTTACAGCCAGCACCCTGGGCTGGGAGCAGTGAAGAGCCGGGTCATTGCTCTGACAGGGAGAAGGAAACCACGGTGGTCCCTCAGCCTGAGGAGCCACCTGGTCTGATCCCCAAGGAAGGACAGCAGTGGGGGGAGAGAGTTAAAAGCATTAATTTCTGTCTTCTCTGGATCAGCACAGAGCGTGAGGAGAGCATCCCTCGGCAGCGGCGGGGGGAGGTTGGCTCCGTGCGGCGATCCCGCAGCACTGTCACCCTCTGCAATTCGAGCAGTTAGCCAGGATTTGGGGACAGACATGCTGTTCCCATTAGGAGAAGTAATTGATGAAGAAATCAGATACTTGTCTGATGCACTCCTATTTTTCTGCAGTGAATGTACAAAGCCCCATTTCCCTTCCCCCATTGTGTTCGAGCAGCAGGAGACAAGACTTTTCCGTTCAAAACTCCAAAACGTTTTCCAGCTAGGACCCTTCCTGAAGACTGCTTCTTACCCTTTTCCCTATGGATGCTTTGCAAACGTGCCTTTGGCTGTCTGTGGCCTCTCTCTCGCTGGCTTTTCCACCCACGCTGCTCTGAGGGCTGTGTCCCACACAGTTTGGTGGGATAATTCCAAGGTCTGTCCTTCTGCATCTGCCCTCAGTGCAGGCAGCGCTGCCTGGCTCCTGACCAGCCCCACACCTGGCCTGCACCTTGTTTCCACCAGCTGCAATGGGAAGGAGCTCCCTCGGGGGCTTTTTGTCTCTTTCCCCCACACAAAGGATGTCCCTCCACCTCCTCGGTGTGAGGTCTCGCTCCAGCCCTGGGACCGCGCTCCAGCAGGACGCCTGAAGAAGCATTTTCTGTCAGTGCTTGGTCCTTGAAATTCAGATTTCCTCTTGTTAGCAGGTACTGAATTAAAAGGCAATAACCAGGTGAAGAAAGCAACGTGGGGAGATGATTTCTCCCTGCAGGTGTAAAGAAATCTTCTGCCGCAGGAAAAAAAAAACAGCTTAAAAAACCTTGAAACAAAGCAGAATAAATAAAGCTTCCCTCATTTCTGCACACTACACACAGCTGTGACTTCAGTGCTTTCTGGAGGAGGTCATGGAGTCCATCTGCTAATGGGTTTCCTGCCTGAGGGTCTTTACAGGGGGAGCACGTTTGATGGACAAGGGCCATCACGGGTGAAAACGATTTGGCAGCGCAGAAGATGAAAGCAGAGAGTGACCAGAGCAGCTCAGAGCAGTGTCCTTTGAGGACACGTCACAGGAACAGCTCGGACACCGCACCCTCCTGGCAGCAGCTTTTGGACAAAGAAAGATGCTTGAGAAATGCATTTGACAGGGGCTGTCATGAAAAGTGCAGCTCTGAGCAGAAAACGGGGGAGGCACGGAGGGAGGGAGGAAGGAGCAGGCACACGTGGAGCCTTCATAAGGAAGAATTCAGCCCAGGAGATACTTTTTCAGGTAAATAAGAAGCAGATCTACAAGGAAAATGGAAAAATATGCTAAGGTTGTGAAGAGCAATAAAGAATTGATCAAGCTTTTATCAGTAAAGACGTGATAAAACTCCCTTTTATTGTCATCCTTCGTATTGCAAAATGTTAAGAGCTGGAGAAAGGGGCCACATGGAAAAAGTGCACAAAGGGGGTTTTTTGTCCTTCAGAGCACAGAAGCTGCACACTGCCCATCACACACTGGCTCTTAATATTCACATTATCTACCTCTTCAACTGCCAGTCGCCTGAAATTACTCTGATTACCCTCTTGGTCCCGTGCCCCTGCCCCTGCCTCTCCTGCTGTGACACAAGCAGAGCCAGCGGCAGCGCTGCAAATCGCAGTGGGCGTCGGGACTCCACCTGGAAATGACAATTCCTGACTGTCCCCTGATCCCAGCTGTCTGCTGAAGGTCGGGGCGATGGTTTCTGTTAAGAAGAGGTTTTGAAGCCTGGTTGGTGAAGCCCCCATCAGTCAGCCTGATCCTTGGCCACGTGTGGTGCGGTGATGGACACAGGAGCTGCTGTCCTGCAGTGTGGAGAAGTTACCCACTATAGCACTGTTTTTAAACCCCGTTAAGCTGCCAGCCAAGCCGCTGCCAGGTGTGGAGCTTGCCTGCTTGGCCATGCTTCGACGTAACCCAAACTTCTAGCTGGGCAAGCCAGCTCTTGGCTTTGCTCCTCCAGCTCCAGCCCAATGGGAAGCAGTGAAAACCATATTGTCCAAGGCGATGTCACCGTCACTCTCCACTTGGCACATACTCCCGGTCTTTTTCTGTCATTGTTTGCAAAATGGTTTGGTTTGGGGTTTTTTCCCTTGTAATAAACTCCTGCAGCTGGCAGTTTATTTGCCTTTCTCATGTTTCCCCCCATAGTACAGGCATTGTTTCTCCCTTCCTCTCGGGCCACTCTGTTTCTCATTAGTCTGTGTTTGTCTCTCGTTTTATACGTGACAACCGAGCTCCATTATTATTACACTTTCAGCTTTCATCATCAATTCTTCTCTGCTTTGCTGCTGCAGAAGGCACCACGGGGACAGTGTGAGGACTGGATTGCCAGCTCCGCAGTCTGCATGTTTTGGGTGCTTCACCTTCCCATCTGCAGCGGTGAGGAGGACCAGATGTCTGATTCAAGGCTGGTGGTATCTCTTCAGGAACTTTGGCCCTGCGTGAGGGCACAGGTTCCCTTCCCACGGAAAGGAAGGCAGGGAGGGGGCCAGGAGGGTGCAGCAGTTTAGACAGTGTGATTGTGCCTCATTTTCTAACGTGCAGAATGAAAGTGCCCTGAACTCAGAGGTGTCTCAGGGGGCAAGGGGCGAGTTGGAATGCAGGAACATGACCACGGGCAAGAAGTAACTGAGACAACCTGAGTGAAAGTGAATGTGGGAGACTGGACTCTGATTAATGACTCACACACACTGGACCTGGTGCTGGACAAGCCAGGAGTGTTGATGGTGATGGCTCCAACAATCGCGGGTGCTCTGCTTGTGATGCGCAGAGCAGCTCCCAGGTGCAGAACCTGAGGCTGCAAAATGGGTTCCCAGATAAGGGAGGAGGCTGATAAGACTCAAGTTGGGCTAATCTTATCATGCCAGAGTCCTCCCTTACACACTGACCCGGCTGCAGAATCTCCCCTCTGAAGGATCAGGACATTCACAGGTAGGATGAAGGGTTCACCTCTGACAGGCCACGATGGATTCCAGTGCACCGACCTAGGGGACAGCTGCAATGTCCTAGAAGGTGTGAAGGACTCATGAAATGTCCCTGATCCACATTATCACATCACCCCAGTGTCCTGTGGCCCATTCCAGTGTCCAGTGTGAAACTGCCCACCCTGGGGGAGGTCCCTGGGCATTCCCACCTGAACCTGGGCCAACACAAATCCAGCAGAGGTTGTGTTCCCTGGACTCTTCCCTCCATCCCCCGATGGACACAGTCTGCAGCCACCAAGACCAGAAGAAGAGGGTCAATGGGACTTCATCAGAATCTACAGAATGGTGATTTTGTTTCTACTTAACCTGTTTTTCTGCCGCTCTCTTTCTCTTCCCCTACTCCCTCCCAGCCCTTTTCCATATCTCCCTCTCAGCTTCACATTTACTGGTAAATAATAATCCATACTATTGACTTTAGCATATGGTCTCATTTACACCTTAAGTGAGGCAGAGGCACCTCTCTAATAATTTTAATAGCCAGCTCTTCACAGTGAAGGACCAGGTAAAACACCCAGCAGAGGATTTATCAGAGGGGAAGTCTGCCAGCAGAGGGAAAATCCTTTCCCTCTGTTACTTTTCAGGCCACCCTGAACCCAGAGGAACCCCTTTGGTGTGCTGCTCCAGCCGTGATCCCGATGGGTGTCAGGCAGGGTGGCTCCTTGCCCGTGCTGGTTCAGCCTGGCAGGCGTTTCACCCGAGCATCCTCTGCTCACCACCAAAATCCCTGCGGAACGGGGCCGCGGGCACTTTCTCTGCCACACAAACCTCTCAGGTTAAACAGTGTTGGTGGAAGGTCTCTGCAGTGTTTTCCACTAGGACAAGCTGCTGCTGGGCCACGCCATCACTTTTTCACCGGCAGGAGAATAAAGGTTGTGCACAATTTATTAACGTTGCGCTGTCGTTGGTGTGCTTTAAAAGTAAAAGCAGCCCGCTGCAAACTCCCTCCGGCTGATCTTGACACCCCAGGCACAAATCAGACTCTGCCCCCCCGACAATAAATCTATCCCAAAGCACAGTGGCTCTGCAGGTACTTTCCGTGGAGAATCTCATGTGTGTAGTGAACAATTAAATCATCATTTTGAGTTTCTTCCCTCTCCATTCCGCTTTACAAAAGAAAGCAACTCCTGTCACGCCTGCTTGATTAGGAAACTGAAACCATTCAAATTTTAGAAAATTTAAATCCTTCATGTTTTCTGATGCTTTTGAGACATGGCAAAAAGCTGTGCAAGGAATTTGTCAGAAAAAAAGAAAATGAAAACGTGTGAAATGGCTGTTCTCTCTGGGGTTTGGTTTTCCTTTGTGCTCCCACAATTACAGAGCCGCAGAATCACCAAGGTTGAGAGAGACCTTCAGGTTCATCCGGTCCCACCATCACTCCAGCACCACCCTAACCTCCCCAAAACATGTCCCCAAGTGCCACATCTGGACACCTCTTCAGACTGTGACTCCACCACCTGCCTGGGCAACTCATTCCAATGCCTGACATCTCTTTCAGTAAAAAAAACAAATTCCTGATATCTAATCTGAACCTGCCCTGGTGAACCTGAGCCTCACCTGACTTAAAAGGAACATCCTCGTGGAATTCTGCAGGCCTGGTCCCGTGGGATGTCAGCTCCTGAGCAAGGGACCAAAGGCTCACAGCCTACAAATCCAAAGGGCTACAGTGAGCTTCAGCTGTGGCCTCTGTATATCCAGGGGATGGGAAAACCCTCGGACTTCTAAATTTGGTCCAAAAAGAAATATCCACAACAAACTGAGAGAACCTTCCAAAATACCAGCAAGTGCTGGGTGCATTTCAGCTCGGGTTCCTAAGCTCCTTGGTAGATCTGGATCTCAGGACCAACCAGAAGCACAATTTGGGGGCAAAGGAGGAGAGGAGGTGTCCGTGCCACAGGTGCGAGCCGTCCTTTGGAGTGGTGGCCCAAGCGCATCCCCAGTGGGCACCACAGGCAGTGAGCAACCACCCAAACCGTGCCTCAGTGGCTTCAGTGGCTGCAGAAAACAGCTTCCTGTGGTGAGTCCAAGGTGGCCAGAGCCCTTTCTGTTTGAAGGCAGGCTCTCAATGGAATGCTCAGTAAGGAAACAGCCACGTTTGCCCCCCTGTCCCACGTGCAGCTTGGTCCTGGAAAGCATTCACGGCTTGAAACCCCAAAACAGCTTCAGCTCAATGATTCCTTTGTACCTTGTGAAGTTAATAACTGCAAGTTAATAAAGGCTAACTCAATTTTCCTTCAAACGAGAGCCTCAGGTCTGGTTTTAATCATTACTGCAGTCTAGACCAGGAATATTGTCTAATTAGAACCCGGATGCAGACAGCGCCGGGGTCGCGCTCGCAGGTGAACTTGGAACCACAATTTCCTCTCCTCTCCCTCCCCCAGTTCTTAACCAGCCTGAGATGAAGGTTTCATTGTAAAATTATAAATCCTCCAGCCATCCCATGCCAAAATTAAGCCAGCAAGCGTGGTTTACAGCTTTCTCATCACAAACTTTTCCATTTGCCCCTACAACCAGAGAGGGACTGCACCAGTGAGTGAGCTGCATTTGCCATGGTTTTGATTGTGAGCCACTTGACCAAGGCTTGTTTTCACTGAATTTCCCTGAATCAAACACTCAAAGCCCTTTTCAAGAAGGACAGAATTACCCAGAATGGAGAGAAGGATGGTATTAACAACCTGGGCGTACATAATTGGTTTATGAAAATTTGTTCCCTTCACTCAGGTGCAGAGCCCAGCCCAACACAGCACTTGGAACACACATCTACCTTTAACTGCAGTGGAGCTCAAATTTGAACCCAGAAGTTTAGATTTAAACCCAAAAATCATACTGGTTTTTTTCCCCACCATCATTTCTACTTCATAAAATTACCAGTGAACAACAAGGGAGTCATCACCTGTCCATTCTTTCACAGCAATAAATGTGCAAACTGATAAATAATCTGCCCAACGTTTTTCTTCTTTTAATATAAGATAAACATTCAGGTCATACATCGAGAATTACATATGCCAAAAACTGTGTTTTGTGTACCTATGAGCAAAATAAGGGGACCTTGTGTTTTGTTGGTTTAGCTTTTTTTTCCAAAGCAAATGTCTACTTTTCCAATGGTCATCAGACATTCCTAATTAAAAAAAAAAAAAAATCAAGCACTGAGCTTTAAAAAGAGCTAGCATTACATTAAAAGCATGACTCAGAAGAACTCTGAAGAGATAATGTGTGCTGCTTGACCTGGTTCACTTGTCAGACCTTATCTTTCATCAAAAGTGATTTTCATGCAGGCTTTACCTAGAATCCTTTCTCTTTTTCTATTTTTGGATGGTTTTTTTAATTGTTTTTTGGGAGGGTTTTTGTTGTTGCTGTCATAGAGCCTTCAGGCTTTGAATCCAGTGGTGCAACTCATTGATGCAAAGGTGCAACCAGATTCTGAAACTGGTACAACTGATGGTGAAATATAGTGATTTAAGCTCTGAGTTTGTATTTCTGTGAAATTACCTCTGTCCCTCTGAAATTTCTGACTTTGGGCATGTACATATGTGAGAAAAGATGGANAGGAAAAGGAAAAGGAAAAGGAAAAGGAAAAGGAAAAGGAAAAGGAAAAGGAAAAGGAAAAGGAAAAGGAAAATAACTCTTCTAGCAAAAAATAAGGCAAGAGGGACAATCTTTCCAGTGTAAAGATGAATTCCTCTTTTTTCAGATTTCAGCACAAACTGTGTGCTGTTCATGTGACCTATGGCCATATCTGCTCAATCCTTAAACTCACCGCATAAAATTCTCCTCTTAGACGTGTCCCACTCATTTTCTTCTCATTTTTGGTTTCTATAGTTTAAGGACAGAGGCTTTATTCCTGACAAGTCCAACACCACCCTGGTTTAACCAATACTGACACTATCCATTCATTTGGACTCAAAATTATTGCACTCTTTTCAATTCCTCATTAACCTCTGCTTTCCCTGCATTTCTTCATGAAGGGATGGTTCATCCAAGCAGATCTCAGCCCTTTCCTTGCAAGGACTTACCCTTTGCAGGCATGGGAGCTCTGCACTGGGCAGCAGCTTTGGTGTGAAACTCCAGAATTTTCTCTGCTGAAGTTCTCCACCGCATCCCCTCACCTTTGAGTGCCTCACAGTGCTTGGAACTTCAAATCCTTCTGTAGCACCCAATTTTTGTCAAAGGGACATTCACATCCAGTCCCAGGCATTGGAAATATTTCTCCACCTCCCATAGACCAGAACTACACCCCCAAACAATCATTTGGGCCCCCTCATCTGCAGCTGCCAGCTCCTCATGTGCTCTGCTTATCCTGGTTAGTTTCAGGTGTTCCTCCTCCTTTTACCCTCCAAAGTCTCTCAGGTCCTTATTCTCCATCCCAAATGCCACCAGTTATGTGGATGGTGTGGCTTGCATCCCGCTCCCACCACCAGCAGCCAGCAGGGCCCACAGCCCACGTGCACGAAGCGTTGTGCTCAGGAGACACCGAACGGCTCCATCCCAGAACTGCCACAGGGAATCGCACATTCCACGCCAAAGATTTCAATAAAACTGTGCAGTCGGAGTGGTGATGCCTGGCTGGAGCCTAGCAAAACCCCAGATGGGGGTCAGGCGTGTGTGCCTGGTGCATTGATGAGCACATCAGACCCTGTTCACCATCAAAGCCAGGGAAATGCATCCTCTGGCTTGCCAGGCGAGGGATCCAGGAGACAGGTAAGCCATTAATGCTCTTTCATTAAACAGGGATGAACCCTCATCTGGAACGGCCTTTGCTGCTGAGCCATCTGAGTTCAAAGAGGAGCTGGGGCTAGAAGTGGAGCTGGCTGGATTGCTGGGACCACTGGGGAGGAGCCAGGGCCATCACAGAGGATATGGGAAAGGCTTGCTTAGCATATCAAAGCGAGGCAGCAGGATTGATCTCTAAAAATACACCAGTGGGTAAACCCTGGGGAGGAAGAACGGCTGTCAGGCTAAATCACAGCACTGGCACAGCAACAAAAGGGTGTAAACCTCGTGGTGTTGTACAGCTTCCTCCCGAGGGCAGCGCGGGGGCAGCTACGAGCTCTGCTCCCCAGGACAGGGACAGCCCCTGGTGCTGGGCCAGGGCAGGCTCAGGCTGGAGATCAGGAAAGGCTCTTCCCCCAGAGGGTGCTGGGCACTGCCCAGGCTCCCCAGGGAATGGGCACGGCCCCGAGGCTGCCAGAGCTCCAGGAGTGTTTGGACAGCGCTGCCAGGGATGCCCAGGGTGGGGGTGTTGGGGTGTCTGTGCAGGGCCAGGGGCTGGGCTGGGTGATCCCTGTGGGGCCCTTCTAACTCAGGATATGATAATCTATTCTATTCTATTCTATTCTATTCTATTCTACTCTATTCTATTCTATTCTACCCTATCCTATCCTATCCTATCCTATCCTATCCTATCCTATCCTATCCTATCCTATCCTATCCTATTCTATTCTATTCTATTCTATTCTATTCTATTCTATTCTATTCTATTCTATTCTATTCTATTCTATTCTATTCTATTCTATTCTATTCTATTCTATTCTATTCTATTCTATTCTATTCTATTCTATTCTATTCTATTCTATTCTATTCTATTCTATTCTATTCTATTCTATTCTATTCTATTCTATTCTATTCTATTCTATTCTATTCTATTCTATTCTATTCTATTCTATTCTATTCTATTCTATTCTATTCTATTCTATTCTATTCTATTCTATTCTATTCTATTCTATTCTATTCTATTCTATTCTATTCTATTCTATTCTATTCTATTCTATTCTATTCTATTCTATTCTATTCTATTCTATTCTATTCTATTCTATTCTATTCTATTCTATTCTATTCTATTCTATTCTATTCTATTCTATTCTATTCTATTCTATTCTATTCTATTCTATTCTATTCTATTCTATTCTATTCTACTCTATTCTATTCTATTCTATTCTATTCTATTCTATCCTATCCTATTCTATTCTACTCTATTCTATTCTATTCTATTCTATTCTATTCTATTCTATTCTACTCTATTCTATTCTATTCTATTCTATTCTATTCTATTCTATTCTATTCTATTTAAAATCTGATGTCTCACACACCAGAATTGGCAGAGGCAGTGAGAGGCAGAAATTACCAAGCTTTAAATAAGCATTTGACAAGTGAATCCTAATGAGACCATGATAATGGTCTGACCTTGACACGGCAGTCCATCGTATCCTCTATCTTTTTTCCCTTACTATTGACTCCTATTAACCATGTCATTTTATTTCTAAATCTTTCATTTATCCAGGACTTGGTCGGGCTAAGTCTGTATGGTTTTGCCTGATTCTTAATATGGGACATTATTTTATCATAGTTTTCTAAGTTCCTACGTATCAGCCATCAGCCTTACAGCCCTTGGAAGCAAATTCTGCCAGGCAAAATGCACGAAGCAGCATTCTTCTTAAAAAGTAAAAAAAACAAAAATTTAAAAAAAGGAAGAAATTATTTTGCATCTCAGCTCATTGAATACAGTACCACAAATGTCTTTATGATTTAGGAAATGCTTAACTTCTTTTGAATGGCATTTTGTTACCAGAGTATTTTTTGACAAAAACTTAATTATTCTTTTCGGAATTTTAAAATTTGCCTGAACCTAAGTTCTTTATTGAATCAATCATAAGTTCACAAAGCCTTTGAGTCAACAGAAAATTTTAATTGTCAAATAGTTACGCAAAACATTTCAGTCAGTCTAATAATGCAAGTGATGTACAAATACTTTTACACGACACAGAGCACTCTAAAAAAAAAAAAAAAGAAAATAAAATAACCCACATGTGGCATACATTAAATAGCAGGTTTCTAAGTGTAATTGTAAACAGAAAACCAAAAACAAGATGAGCTTCTACTGCAATCACAGAAATTAGTTATTGACTCTATACCATACAGCATTTTGTGAGTGATCCTGGGTAAATATTTAAAACTGCTGGTGCTGAACTTGGCAGAGGACAGCAAGACTGAGGCAGTGATAAACAACGAGGAGAGAACAGGACAGAGCTGTAAAGACCCCTAATGCTGACTGAAAAGCAGGAAAATCTTTATGGTCCCTTCCAACCCAAACCGTGACGTGATTCTGTGGGGATTCTGTGGTGATTCTGTGGGGATCCTGTGGGGATTCTGTGGGGATTTTGTGGGGATCCTGTGGTGATTCTGTGGGGATCCTGTGGGGATTCTGTGGGGATTTTGTGGGGATCCTGTGGTGATTCTGTGGGGATCCTGTGATGATTCTGTGGTGATTCTCTGTTACCACCAGCCCCACCTGAGGCCCCTGCCCCATGGCAGGAGGGTCCTTGCTCCCCCAGACAGCAATTTCCACTGCAGGGAGCCAAACCTCCTGCCCCCAGCACCCACACTCACCCCATCTCAGCAGTCCCTGAGCTCTCGCTGTCTTCCAGAGACAGGCAAAAGGGACATGACAGAGCCAGAACCATTCTGTCAGCTTCAACCACGCTAGCAGTCTGCTTCTGAGGGTACTTGTTTATTTTTGACTGTTTCCAGAAGTTGCTCAAAAACACCTTCAAAAAATTTCTATTTATAATCATGGTAAGGAATTCACAGAAATAAACCTCATTTGGTGAGTTTCTTGTTTATCCCTTTTCAGATGAAGCACACAACATTGTCCACAGACTCCTCCCTTCTTCCATCCCCATTCCACGTCTTCCCTTCCTCTCCTCCCACAGCACCCACGGGCAGGCAGCAACAATCTGCATGCAGAGATGCTGTCACAACAGAAGGACAGCTTTTACCTTCAGAAACTTCCAGAAAACCTTCAGAAAACCAAAACTGTTTTTCCCCATCTACATCTTTTTAAAGATAAGAACATATGAGGAAATATCACAGAATCCCAGAATATTTGGAAGGCACCTCTGGAACCCATCCAGCCCAACCCCTGCCCAGGCAGGGTCCCCTGGAGCAGTGGCACAGGAACGTGTCCAGCTGGCCTTGGGATGTCTCCAGAGAGGGACACTCCAGGCCCTCCCTGGGCAGCTGTTCCAGGGCTCTGCCCCTCCATGGACAGAACTTCTTCCTCCTGCTGGGCTGGAACTTGCTGTGGTTTAATTTATGGCCACTTGTTGGAGTCCAGAATGCAGAGAATATTTCTCTGCTTGTTTTTAAGTATAAAAACCCCCCTGTACATCAGCATTTCTGACCTTTGTCCATGGAGAAATCTATATACTCTCTGGGAAGAATTAAAATTTACACTGGTGTCAATTAGGTGATGGGATATTATGTAAGATTGTCACAGGGTGAAAAATCTAGACTTTTTAGGGTTGTTAATATAGTAAATAGATAAAAGCAAAAAACTTGAAAATGGAGGATAATAGTTGCCTTTTAGACCTTCCTCTTCTTCTTCTTCTAGTACTCCATATCCTGCAGTAAAAGTAATTTGGAATGATTGGATGCAGAATTCCACAGTTCCTGCTGACGTGACAAGGTGAATTAGTGAACATTGGTAGAAAAAAGAAAATATCTTTCGTTTTAAATTTTAATTGGATAATGTACCTTTAAAAGAGTGTGTTATCAATATAAAGTGGCCACTCTTGGCATTCCTTGTCCTGTGCTATGTCTAATGCCCAGCTATGGGCTACATTTCTCTGATAAGACTTAATAAACAACTATCTGCAAGCTAAAAAGACGGAAGGTCCTATTCTTTACGGCGCCTGGCAAAAGAGATTGAAATTCCCTCATAAGGGGAAAGAAAATAATTGAGGCACAGAACCTGACAGCCACTGCTCCCCATCCTGTCACTGGCACCGCTGAACAGAGCCTGGCACCATCCCCTGGCACCAGGGGACAAACAGCTCTCCGTGGATTTCCAGCAGATCACTCAAAGTCCAGAAACCCTAGCCTTAGTACAGGGACCACGGGCTTTTCATCAGGGACCCCGTGAGGAATCCATATCCTGCACAGGAAGCCTGTTTTAAGGGGGAGAAAGGAGGATGAATGACCTGAGACAGGGTGCAGCTTTTTTCCAGAAACACGGGGGTGTGAGGGGTGAACAACATCGCTGCTGTGTGTTTTGAGCATGCCACAGGTCCTGCTGGCGCTCCAGGAATAATTGCACTTGCAAAAGTGGAAGCAAAGGACAGCAAAGTCGTGGGGGTTTAATCATGCAGCAGGCTGGGATATATTTTAAACAAGCTCCTTAGCATGCTGAATTCACATGTCCTGCAGTTTTTGACCAAAAAAACCCCGAATCCAGGTGTTTCAGGTATCTGCAGTGAATTTTGACCTGCACTGCGTCAGATAGAGGGAAAGTCCTGTCGTGCAGAAAAGAGCATCTGCTGCCCATCTACCCCTGTACCATGGAAATAATCCTGTAGCCCTCTTTAGTGCTGATAAATCCCTTCTGTATGTAGTCCTGAATAAGTAACAACTAAAAAAGAAGTGATATGAATTATCTGAGAATCTGTAGTTTAAGATGACCCAATTGTGCAGCTGTTGGTATTTTTTCTCTAATTGAAGAAAATTCAGCTTCTTACTCTATGGAATTGGTCAAAAAAAGTCTGTGCCGACCTTCTGTTTGATCTGGTCCAAAGAGGAGCTGCCTTGAAGGGCCAAGATCTCCCTGAATCCACAGTAAAAATGTGAAAGCCTCTGCAGCTTGTGGTACGGAGGAAGTTGGATTAATTGGAAATGGCCTCGACACAAACGTGACCTCACGTCTTTGCCTCTGCAGCTGATAAACTCTGTCCACCTCTAAAACAAAGAGTGTTGCTCCACAGCCCTGGCACATCATTCTCTAAAGCAGATCTATGTAGATAAAGTTACTTAGGTAAAAGTTAATGTTAAGAAAAATTAATATAACTAAAAATTAACCATGTTCTATAGAGAAACATCTTCAGCTCTGCGGAAGCGCAGTTGCTTTGGTTTTACCAAGCCCATGCAAACAAGACCACCCCTGGAGACCTAGCACTGGTTAATTTAGGTTGAAGAAAAGTCCATGAATTAATCAGAAAATCAGTTTTCTGATGTCTAGGTTTACCCTGAGATCAACGAGCACCAAAATCACCTGGGCAGTGAGGTAATGATTGGTGACCCCTTGAGAAACATAAGAAACATCGATTTGTACCTACGAGGGAGGCAGAAAGAGAAGAAACAGCAGATGAAGCTGTTGCTTTTCAGTGTTTCTGTTCTCCTAGCACTGGTGCTGCAATGTTTTAATTCCAAGTCGGCTGCTTCCAGCAGGAGCTCCACCTTGCCGAAAGAACACACAGTTTTTTAGTTGCTTTGATGTAGAGGTAGCATGAGACCTCTCAGCTGCTTAAAGAGTTCAAAATAAAAATTCTTTAATCATGTAGATTTCATTAATTTTTGTTGCAGTTTCTCTCTGGACCAAATGAAAGGTTGAAAGTTGTCTGTCAGGTGCCTGCAGTTTGCCAGAGTCCTTGGTTTCCTGATGTGGGCAAAGCTAGCAGGAAATTTCTGTGCACCCCTCTTCTGGAAGGAGCATCTGTGCACTCAGTTTCCCCTAAGTCCTGTGTGGAGCTCCTGTTCTCCACAGTGTTTCATAATAAAAAAATGACATTTTCACGTGGGATGCTGCGATCAGTGCACCCTGGGGGGAGATACCTGCTGAATTCTGGGGCTCTCTTCACTCTGCAGAGCTGGGTGGTGGGTGCAGGGTCAGTCAGAGAAATCTTAACCAGCCCTTCTCTCCTCAGTCTTCCTTGGAGTCCTGGAAAAAGTCACAGGGGAATAGAATTAAGAGACGGGAGAGGGAAATTTGTGCAAGGTATGGCAGATGATCCTGATGCAGGACATCCTGAATTCCAGCTCCCTGCGTCAGCAAGGGCAAGGCTGGTCCACAGCTGCACAATAAAATTATATTAATGAGGCCAGGGATAATCCTGCTAAACACACTGCCTGTCTCCCACCGACCAGGAGTGAAATCAGACCTGCAGTTTGCAGAATTACCCAGAAAACACCACACAGAGCAACACAGGGTCAGGGTCAGACACAGACCTGAAGGAGGGAGCCATCTTCACGCTGCTCTAAGATGGAAAATGCAACAACCTCTCTCCTGGGATCCTTCTGATCACTCTCTGGAAAAGTGGTCTGGGTTTGCCACTCTCCAGCCCTGTCCTCCCATGGCCTCTCCTGTTCCCACATCCCTGGAGGCCACCTGGCTGTCCACATCCCCACACACAACACGTGCAGGTGACACAGAGTCACCCATCCTGGCCCCCCTGTGCAGCGCTGAGGACTCCTGAGCCATTCAGCAGCTCTGGTACCCCAGGAAGGGTGTCCAGAGCCACAGTCTGGATTTTCAGATGCTGCCTTTGAGATGCCATAAACTGCTGGCAGTGGAATCCCACAAGGGGCTGTTTTCAGAGCAGTCGGTGAATCAAGCCCTGTTAAGAAATAAAGGTTTTCTCGTGGTGCACCCTGAAGGAATGCGATTCTGCAGATCCTGAGGTCTCTGGGTCGTGACCACAGCTCGGGGAAGGTGTCTCTCAGACAGGCTGGGCACTGGGGTGGCATGTGTGTGCAGGGGGATGCACAGGGTCTGACAGCAGGGGGAAGGTGCAGGAGTGTGGCTTTGCAGGGAGAGTGGATCAGGCTGTGAGATACCTCACAGCTCACGGAGCTTCTCCTCTCCTGGTGGAGCCCCCGTCCCTGGAGGTGTCCAAGGAAGGGCTGGAGGTGGCACTCAGAGCTCTGGGCTGGGGACAGGGCGGGCACTGGGCACAGCTGGGACTCAGTGGTTTGGGAGGGCGTTCCCATCCTCAGGGATTCTGTGGGTCTGGGATTTGGGTAGCTGCCATCTGCCAGGGACTGCTTTCACCACGGAGCCTCTTGGAATCTGGCACAGGACCCAGATCAGATCTTTGCAGCTGTAGAAATAAAGCTCACGAGCAGATTCTCCTTCCTCTGGGGGAATGATGTACTCCAGCTGCCCAAGCATCCAGAGGAGGTCACTGCCCAGAGACCCAGACCCAGCTGCGGGCAGGGGAGCAAAAGGCCCCTTCCCAGGGGTGCATCCCCACCTGCAGAGCCACAGATCCCCTCTCCTGCTCCAGCAGCCCACGTGCCTGACAGAGACAGCTCCCAGCTAGGGCAAGGGAGGAGAGCACTGTGTCCCTGTGCTACACACAGCACGGGCTCCTCTGGGCACAGCTGAGCCTGGGGCAGCTGGAGCATCCCAGTTTCTGCAGGTGAGGCTGCCCAGAGCAGCCCCATCCCTCTGCACCCCAGGGTTCCCCTCTGCTGTCCTGCACCACACATGTGCGTGACACAAATAAATTCAGCTGGCTTGTCTGAGAGACACAACCCTGCAAAGCGACCCCATCTCCTTGGATTGAACGGTTTATGTGAGAAAATACCTGGCTTTGCATCCTTGAATAAAGTTCTTTGTGCTGTCGTGTTTCCTCTTGCTGTTCAGATTTCCATGGTAAATAGCTTTGGTGTTTTTAAGCCCTCCTGCCATGGTTGCCCGTCCCCAGGCAGTGGGCAGGTTTCACTGCTGCTCTCCAGACCCTTTCTGCCACACAACAGCCCCCTTTAATCTCTTCTGCAACGAGACACAGTCAATGCCACGAGGTTTTCAGGATGCGAGGAGCAAAAAAAATGTATTTCCCAATCTTTAATTGGGACCAATTTGGGATTGTAGGAGAGCTGCCTTCTCCCCAGGCATCTGCATCCCCTTATTAAATGGATTGCCTTCCCCAGACTGGCAAGGCTCATCACAGCCAGCCGTGACCTGACCCTCTCCTGCAGGAGGAAGAAGCGCCTGAGGCTGGTGACTGCTCCTCTGCCTCACATCAGCCGTGTGCAGGACCACAGGAAATCACATCTGACAGCCACAGGGAGCGAGCACGGGAAGCACAGACCCCGAGGAGTAAATCTGCGGGAGGGGAGGCAGCAGCACTGCCCAGACTTGTCAAGGAAAAAACCTCTCAGAGTTCAAAAGAGGTTGGGAGGAAAAGGAGGAGAGGGAGGAGAGAAGGAGGAAGACAGGAGAGAATTCTTTGCTCTCCTGTGATGTGGGCCCCCAAAGGGGTGAGCAGCCGTGGAGAAGGCCAGGCAGGAGTTGTGGGACAGGGGCACAAGCAAAAACCAGCTGAGGGAAGGGTGTCAGCAGCCCTGTGTGGCAGGAGGGGCACAGGGATGTGATGAATGGATGCTATAATATTGGCTTTTTGCAAATGTTAAAATAAGTGATGTTAAAGTAGCCTTTGTAACAGTGGCTCTGCCACAAATAGATGCTATATGTAAAATATGATATATAAGGTAGCGTTGTTGTGAGGATGTGTTTTCTTAAATGCTGTTTCATTTAGCAAAAAAACTTAGATGAACTATTTGCCTGGATTCCATTCTGAATGGTTACTCAAAAAGGGTTTGGATATGATTCTGGGAACTGCTGGAAGCAAGATTCCATTCTGAGTGGTTACTCGAAAGGGTTTGAATGTGCAATCACCTGTGGGATCGATTCCGGGAATTACCAAAACAAGATTCCATTCTGCATTGTTCCTGGAAAGGGTTTTGAATATGTATAATTGTTTATGAATATGCATAATTGTTGATGAACATGTAATACTCCAGGTGTATAAAAAGGGCATTTTAGAGGCCACAGGTGTGCTCTTGGCTGAGCGCCAAAAGCACCCAGCGCTGTGACTTTTGCTTTATTATCTTTGCCCCTTATTGTCCTTTATTAAACCTTTAAATCTTAACAGGAGAGTGAGCTTCGTTTTCCACAGGGACAAGGCAGGACGCTCCTGGGGCTCATTAGGGCAGCTGCCAGCCTTCCTGAGGGGCAGCAGGAGGGGGAGATCACAGTGCAGGAAACCAGGCAGAGCCAGGAAAGCAGGGAGTGAGATGGGCAGAGAGAACAGGAATGAAGCTTCCCAGCAAACCTGGGGCCAGAGGCTCCTCTTGCTGCTGCAGGGACCCCTGGAAGGCCCCGCAGGGCACAGGCTGCTGGGGTCACCACTGCTGCCAGCCCAGCCCTGCTCCCCCTGGCATCCCCCACTGGGAGGGGGCTCTGCTCTGACCCACTCCTGCCAGCTCCAGAGCCCACTGGAGACACCCCCACGGGCATTCCCAGTATTTCAGTCAGATTCCCGTGTTTCAAATGTGGCCAGAAGTGGTAGGAATGAATCAGGCAGAGCAGCACATCCAGCCCCTGACGTGGTTTACACACCAGCTGAGGATGTGATTCACCAGAGCAGGGAGTAATCACAGCCAAGCAAAGCCTCTCTGTAAGGCTGGGTGTGTTCTGTGTGGGGGGGGTTTCACTCTCCATAATTCCTCTCTGAATTATTACCTGCATTTCCCTCACAGCTCCCAGCCATTCTCCCCAGTGTGTCTTGGAAGCCATGAGATTTTACTAATTCAGAACAATTCAGACATTATTGCAGTAATTCAGGCCTCTTAAAGGACCACCAAAAAAACCCCAGCAAACCTCTAATAATTGCAACCACTAACTGACTTTAGAGTTTGGAAGGAAAAAAGATAAATTAGTGAAAGATAAATTAGCATCAAGCCTAGACCCTGCACGTCTTGCACATAAAGTGAGAGTTCCCCCCAAAATTACTTCTGTGGAACAAAGAACAACAAGAAGGAAGTACTAGAACCTGGCCTAGAAATGTCTGGCCCACAGTTTGCCCAAGGAACAGGACCAAACATACTCAGGCACTGCTGGAGTACGATGCTCCAGCTACTTCCACACAAATTGCTACCAGGGATTTATGTAATGCACTAAGCAGATTTTCAGGAGAACTGAAGATTTCCTGATCACTTTAATGACATGAAGAATCTGCCTTTGGAGAGGTTTACACCATCACTTCCCCTCTGGTGGTGACCCTTTAACCTTCCCAACGCTGCAGCAAGATTTTAAGTGTAATTCTGCACCCTTTTAATTTTCCCTGCAGAGTTTTGCACAATTCCAGGGGCTGCGTGGCCTGTCCGGGGGACGGCAGTCCCAAGGGGCTTGGGCAGAGCATCAGTTTTACTGTAACTGCGTTTACACAAACCACTTCAACCCTTAAAAACTCCCAGCTGTCACCACAGGCAATGGCCCCAGCACAAAAGGGATTTAATTCTCTTTCTTGTGTCGTACAAGGAGCCAGGTTACCTCAAGCCAGCTGAAACAGAAGCAGATCTGAAATGGAAGAACATCAATACTGAGGATATGCTTATCTGGGAGCAGGTTTAAGGGTTTCCACCAAATTCATTTTGCTGATTGCGGGTGGGATTTGTCAGGATCCCACACTCCGTTTCACAGGCAGTGTTTGCAGAGTGGGTGGACGTGGGGGTGTTCAATAAGTGGAGTTAAAACTGTCCCTTTCTCTGAGATTTCACATTTCTGAAGTTGTGGGTACAACTGGAACTGAGCTTTTCAGTCTCTTGAAGAGCCTTGATTGATATTTTGTGACAGAGAACTGCAGCTGGGAGTGATAAACCTGCTCACTGTTGATAAGACAAAACCCTGCAAATTCCTTTTCACTGGAAAGACCAGCTTCAGCTTGAAGAAAACAGTGAGAAATCACATCCAGAGCTGAAAAACTCAGATTTGGTTTTTTGTGTGTGTGTGGTTTTGGTTTGGGGTGGGGTTTTTTTGGTGGTTGATGGTTGGTTTTTTTGGTGAGAGAAGACTGATAATGAATTCTTTCCACTGCAGACATGGCAGAAAAGCTGTAGGCTGGGTCCAGGACACCTGAGAGGCAGCTCAATGGTGTGAGAGGCATCATGGGGCCAAACCAAAATTGTTGCTTCATTTATTTGGAAAAGCTACTTTTTTTTTTGGAGCTTCCATCCCAAGTCAATATTCCTTTTTATTCCCAAGCAGCAGCACTTACCTACAAAAAGCCTGAGCAATTATTTGCAATAACCAATTCAGGTATTTAGCCAGAACCAAAGAACCCACCCAGAAGAAGCACTCAGAAGCAGCTGCAAAATGTTCAGCAAGGCTGCTCCAAAAATTTGCAGGAACTGAAACTCTTTGTTAGGCTTCAAATACAACGTGAGTCATGAGTAGATTTACACTACTGGCTCAAGAGGAACAAATTAAAATTTCTGATAAATGAGAAGCTATCAATTTAAAGGAAAAAAAGTGCAAATATATATATACCATTTTTAGCACTTTCTTCTGATTTCATACAGTTTTTTCCCTATAACATCAAATTTTATATTGATTTGCTGTATTGTTAGGGTGAAAAAATTAAGGGGTGATCTAGGAGCCATTAAATCCGATTTAAGGCCTCCCACACACCAGTTAAATGCCGTGTCACGAGGCTTTCTGGAGATGGAGAACACCTCAGGAGGTGTTCAATAATGGCAAAGAACCACCCTGAGAAATGCTTTCTGAGCTCCTGGGGACAGCTTCTGAGATGAGAGGTTGCATCCAGCTTTTTGGAAATCCTTGATTTAAGAAAAAACCCCAACAATAGAAATACCAAAGCTGCTGTGGCAAGAACCAGTGTTTCCAGGAGGGGAAGGAAATGCCACCATTTAAAAAACTTGAAGGAAATAAATAAATCTGTTTCTTCTGGCCCCCTGGGATTTAGTGTTACTCACCAGCAGGTGGGCTCATGGTTTTTCTCCCTGCCTCTACAGTGACATTGGCTCTGATTGTTCCTTGTGCATTTTTAATTAATACTGTGCCAAAACTCCACCCTTTCAGCTCAAACAGCAGTGCCTAATGTGCTGCCTGAAAATCTAGTTTCCTGCCAATGTGAAGTTGCCAAATATTGGGGTGAGGGGCAATTATACAACATTTTACCTACAGCAGGTGAAATCTGTGAGGAACCAATGTGTTCATTTGTTGCATTCAGCGTTATCACAGTCTGTGAGATCTCTCCTGCTTGAGTTAAGGAAGGTGAGACTCTTCCCTTTGGCTCTGAGTGGGAGTGGATGGGACCCTGGACTTGAAACAGGGAGTGGGGTTTGAAAAGATGCTGTGAGGTTTTTGTTTGAATCAACACACACACGTTGGAAAGGCTGCTGTGTTCTCAGGCAGAAATTGAACTATGCATGTAAAAAAAGCTTCTATTTTATAAAGTAGTCTGTTAATGCCAGTGCATTTTATTTCTGCAACAGACATATCATTTTAACTGGAATTTTCCTCTTTCAAGACCAAGGCAGTGGAATGTCTCTGCTGTTCCAAAATGTGCATTTGATAAGGATTGTTTGGCTCAGAGCTTACTGGAAATATAAGAATACACATTTCTGTGGTTTTCAGCCATGGGTCCTTGCTTTTATTCATGGTACCACTAGACAGAAACTGCAATTAAGGTGATTTTATTTTCTTCTGGTGCACTTTCCACCAAAGCATCATTAACTCTTTACAAATATCTGGCTCCTCCTTCCAGTCCTGTGATGAACTTTTTATTTCCTGTCTAATTCAAGTTGTGTATTTATCCTTTCTAAATACCTCTGTCATTTGAGTAGGATTGTGATGATACAGAGGATACCTGGCAGAGGAGAATTACCTGCCACTGCCAGGCAGAACTGCAACACAGAAAGTCACAGCAGAGGTAACTCCTATGTGTACTCCTTTCCCCAGGATATCCCACTCATCCCATGGTTTAGAAAAAGCTGATAAATTGAAAGAATTTTTTTTTCTTGGTAATTTTTCTAAATTTTTATCTGCATTCTCTTTTACTTCTGAAGTTCTCCTCGTAAGTTATCAGGTACAAATTACTGTCTCTTGTTCAGGAGGGCCTGGAAGGGACACAAACACACACACAAGTCTCGAAATTCTGCACCAAAAACTCTGGACTGGCGCATGCTGGAGATTTGCAGTGCTGAGCCTCTCGAGCACAAAGCCTGCAGACATTCACCCTGAAAACCAAGGTGAAGCAAAGGGAACAGCTGGGCTGGAGAAGGGAGTGAGGAGTGAGGGAGAGGACCAGAGGGAAATTCCCTTATTCCCAATCTCATTCTTGTAAAACCTCTTCACAGCAACAGCGTGAAACCATGCAAGGACATGACAGGTCAGAATCATGCTGGCAGCACCATCAGACACCAGCCAGAAGGAGAAATGACCCCTGTGGGAGGAAGAGGTGCCCTTGTGCCTCAAGAACCAGGGGCTTGGGAAGCGCAGCTCTGCCGAGTGAGGATTTCACGTCAGGGGCTCGCAGCAACTCTGACACTCAGCAGGGCCAGGTTTTTGCTTCCTCAGCCCCAGGCAGGACAGCCCTGCTCTCCAGACCTCGAGGAACATCTGCTGTTTAGCACTGCACCCTGAGCTGAGTCCAGCATCAGGCGCCTCTGCCAGCGCTGTGTGCAGCACAGGGACCAGCCTGGCCAGAGTTTAATTCTCACCTTCTCACGCCAGCCTCACTCAGGTCCCCAGGCATTCCTGCTTTTGCTTGCTCCCTTCGTGGAACAGATAAAAGTTTGGCAGCAAATGGCCACAGGCAGCCTTGGCAAGCTCTCAAAAGCGTGTGTATTACGCCTGGTTGTGTGTCAAAGATGTGGTTTTTTCCATCTGAAGTGCCTTCCTAGGTGTAGTAACCACTTAGGACTCCACATCTAGTCTGTGTGACACCTGATCTAATAAACAGGATGTCTTTGGACATCTCTCAAGGTGTTTGAAGACCAGTGCAGTATAATTTGCAAAGGCTACAAACAAGTAATTCATTCTGTAATCTAAAATAAAAAATGTGTTTGCTTGCAGATCTGGTTTTGATTGATTTTCTATCATGCTGGGGTTTCCGTTACTTGTAACATAAAAGCACTACAGGGCTAAGAACATGGCTGTGTTCTGACTTGCTAGAAATCAGAGCCAAATTATGGCTAATTTGGAGTTCCCAAACTTTGCTTCTACCAGAAGAAAGGATGAGTGGGGCAGCAGTATCCTAAACTCTCAGCAGCAGCAGTGAAAATCATACTAAAGTACCCTTTTCACTGCTGGCAGCTTCCACCTCTCTGTTTCTATAAATTTTCAATCTGCAAATGTCCATTCAGGTGAAGTCCCCGAGGGAGGCTGATGGGATTTGGTAGAAAAGAAATTAACCTCGGATTACAGGCTATAATGCTCATAATCCATCTCCTGGCACGGAGCTGAGCCGGGAAGTTGAGGGCAAGCCTTTGTGACCAGATGTCTGGAGTTTTCCCATCAGATCCTTGGGGCAAACCTCCAGCTCAGACACAGGGAAGTACCAGGGTGCTGCTGTCCTGCAGCCACTATTTCATCTGTGCAGTGATAAAAACACAGCTAATGTGGCCCTGAAGACTCCAAAGCAGGAAAAGGAGTTTATGGGGTCAAAAAGGAGGGGATGTAACTTGGGAAATAAAAGGAAAGCACATCCTGACACAGAAACTGATGCTGTTTTGTCAGGACACAGAGCAAATGCAAACTAAGGGTGAACCTCGCCTTCTCAAAGAATAAGCAAGAGTTTGGTTTGGGGTTTTTTTTAACCTTTATTGAATTTCAAAGTGTCCATTACTGCTTCTCTCCTCAAGGCTTGGTAAGCTGGATGAAGAGCTGTGCATTTTGGCTTTTTGCTGCAGGAGTAAAGTCCCACAACACGGATATCTCTTACTCACAATGGAATTTTTTTTCTCACCTTCTTTCCCAAGGCATCTTTGAGATGATTATCAGTGAATAACTTTGCTAAACCATGTGTCACCTACTTTTCCTTTCATCAGCTGGTAAAAAACCTGCACAGACTACGTGCAGCAGTGCCAGAAGAAGAAAACAACTCTTGTTTCACTGAGAGAGATACACGTGGCTAAATATAGATTTTACCAAACTGTTGGTTTCTGAGCTCATAGGACTCGTTCCCACTGTTTCTCAGTGGCTCCTTCTCATCCCCCATGTCACTGTCTTTCATCTGTGCGAAATAGGCAGGGGAAGCCTTGCACTCGTAGTGCCTGTCGAGAGATTTCAGGTGGATGAGCATGTGCAGCGCATAGGCCAGGACCAGCAGCAGAATCAGGGACATCACCAACCCCATCAGGATTGCTGGGGAGAAGAAGGATGCACAGTCTCTGGCGTAGGCAAAACGTCCTTCTTGAACGTTAAAACCTTGAATCTACAGAGAGAACAAGAGGGATCATGTTAAATGAAGTACTGGGGGCAGTAAGAATTTCTAATTTAACACCTGCACATGGCAAATTTCTGTCTCCCACTGGGAGCTGGAGTTAATGCTCAGAGTTTACCCAGGTCAGTCTTCTGGAACTGCCAGCCATTCTAATCCCCTCCACTCTGCTGCCCAAAGGATTTGCAGCTGTGTTTCAAACAAAATCTTCCACGCTCACTCCCGCTGGCCCAGCAGCACTGAATTGCAGGTGTGGTACCTCTCGTGTTAACTGCGCATCTCCAGCACCACTTGTGCAGAGTCCCCAGCGTCTCTGCCTCAGACTGCACTAACTTCAACACAACAAACCTGGAAATACTCCCATCTGCCTGCCCTAGTGCAAGGTTCTCCTCACCAGTTCCACAGGGGTGGTACATGGCAGCAAACCAGCTGAACTCCAGGAGGCTGCACCCAGCTGTGGAAAACACCAACCAGTTTTACTCGTGGCTTCAGCTCTGATATGGATTGTGCCCCACTGGCACGCAGGGAACTGACTGTCTGCTCCACTGAATCAGTCCACAGACATTTTTCACAGGGTGAGAAAAGGGGATCAGCTTTTTCCATTCCCTTTCTCAGCTCCTCGTGCCCTCTGACTCTGGTATCTAAAAGCAAGACACTTTAGTCCTGCCATCCTAGGCTCCCTCATTGTCAAACGCAGAAGAATTGGCACTTGCAGAAGATTATTAATCTCATCCTAAAATAAGGACTTAAGATGGGTCAGAGGAATTATCCAGTGGCTTTAGAGGCAGGCTGGGGTGACTATAATCAGGGCACAGGGTTAAAATTCCTAGGCATCAAAAGTGAAGTGAGATGAATCCCATGCCTGGGTGTGAGGTGCTCTTACTGGTGCTCAGAACAGTGTAACACCAGAAATTAAATTCACTCCCCACTAGAGGGAACACAAGCAGAAAGACTACAAATAATAGCCTTTACTGTCCTTTGACAGGGAAAGTCTTGCTTTCTGTTTTGTGTTCCACGTCAGCAACAAGTGTAAACCGTGCATGGAAGGTGGCCATCTTTCCTTGGCACAGAAGGGCAAAGCTTCCCCCGAATCTACCCATGGGATCCGTTTGGCTTAAATCCATGGCATCACCTGGAAGTCAGTGAAAGTGACCTCCCAGAGCTGGGAGAGGTCGTTTGCAGAGCTGGGGACGAGCAGGGCATCGTATCTCTGCAGGCTGCTGACGTGCTCGCAGTGGAAGGAGTAAGTGGCCGGCGCGTGGATCCCCGTGGCGTTGAACGTCGCCTGCACCGAGTGGTTGTACAGGAGCTGCAGCCTGTGCAAGCTGAACCAGTTCTGGACAGACAGCTGGTAGTAGCTGGTGGTTAACAAGAGCCTGGAGGTGCCATGTTGGAGGAGAGGTGAGTAAGAAAATGAGTCAGGGGATGGCAGCTGTCAAATTGATGCGCTGAACAGCCTTAGGACGCTGGCTGGCATAGCCAGTTTATATCAGAGTGAGCTGCTGCTCCCTCCATGGAGTCTGGAAAGTGAGGGACAGCTTTCCATGGAGGGGCAGAGCCCTGGAACAGCTGCCCAGGGAGGGCCTGGAGTGTCCCTCTCTGGAGACATCCCAAGGCCAGCTGGACACGTTCCTGTGCCACTGCTCCAGGGGACCCTGCCTGGGCAGGGATCATCCCTTGGGCTGGGTGAGCTCTGGAGGGCCCTTCCAGCCCCAGATACCCTGGGATTCTGTGATTTCAGGTTGTTTGTTGTGGCAGCTGAAGGAGTTTGCTGTTCTCCCACAAAGCAGGAAGAATATGAGGGGATTTTGCCTAAATATGAATGCAACACTGGTGTTGTACCTCCACCCAGGGTATGGAAAGTCACTCATCAATAAATGCTGTTTATTTCTATCACCAAGAAGCAAACATAAAGTAGGTCAGAGTCTGATGCCCAGTCTGTAGTTAATAACAAAGGCTTAGCTAAAATCTCAGACATGGGAAGATTCTACACAAAAGAGATGAACCAAACTTTTCCATGAGTGGAAAAGTCAATGCAGAAGAAGAAATGCCCTAATAAAACAAGGCAGGTGACAGACAGACATGTTGAATGCAGGTGTTTCAATTATACCAGAGTTTCTCTCACATTATTTTTGCTTAAACAAATTCTCTTTACTTCCACAAGCAACTGTATAACAATGTATGTTAACCTGTTATTATCTGGTAAGGGTTTTATTATATAAACTTACCTGATAACAAGTCCCTTTAGATTGCCAATGTCACCAAACTTCAGGGAAAGTCTAGGTCAAAAAGCAAGTAACATCAGCATAGGAAAGAAATTCAGAAATCTTTGGAGAAAAGAGCAGCACAAAAGATTATGCTCAGTTATACATGGAATTTTTTGCTCAGCCTACCCTTAAAGTCACTGTGGAAAAAACCTGAAAGGATTAAATATTCCTCCAGTGAAAAACACTTGCTCACCTGCTAACTGGAATGAGGCCCAGGCTACCCAGAAAGAACAGAAATCCACGTTTAACTTCCAACACAACTCAATCCCACTGCTTCCCACCTTAGCTGATAATTAGGCTCAGTGGATGCACGTTGTCCTTCTCAAGCCATGACATCTCAGTCAAGCATCACCCCTGCCTGTCATCAGAAAGCGTAAACAGACTCCTTGTCCTCACCTTTGTAAATATCAGGGCATAAAGGAAAGCAGATGGAAGAGTTCAGGTTTCCACATTCCTTCTTTACAGCCACACACGCCCTGGCTGTGAGGCAGCTCTGCAAAGCTCACCTGCAGCAGCCTTGGGCACCTGAGCTGTAATGAAGGGAAAGCCCTATCAGGTTAACTAATGTAATACATGATTAAATGGAATATATTCCTACTGCTTATAAATAGTATTTTTCCTCTTAAAGCCTGCATGGAGATTCTCATTGTTCACGTAAGACAAAAACAAAACATTGTGAACACATGCTGATTCTGAAAGACTTCCAAAATTAAAGTGGAAGAGTATTTTCAAAAACAAGAACAAACCAAACAAAAAACAAACAAAAAACCCAAAACAAACCTAAACAAAAACAAAAACAAAAACAAAAACAAACAAACAAAAATAATAAAAACCAAACTAACAAAACCACACCAAGCAGCTAGCCCTACAATCTCATAGGTGATCTGGAGTTCTAGGGTAACACTGGTCCCATAAGACAGGATACTGAATCCAGACATTCCCTTGCTTTATTACAAAGGGAAATCAAAGATGGTTGAGGATTAGACGCAGGCAAATGTGGCATTCAACTAAAAAAACAATGCAGCTTGGATTATTATATCTGATACCATTCTCTGTGTTTTGAAACCCTTAATTTTGCCTTAGTGTATTTTCTATTAGGTTATGATAATTATTAATCAGACTAAGATTATTTTCAAATTGTAGGCCAGAAGAGAGGGAGGAGTGTTTGTCGTCACTTTTTATTTTTAACATATTTTTATTCCATTCTCTACCTCTGCCTGTCAAAACAGTGCTGGATTAGTTCCCATGCTGGTGATGTATTATTCAAACTGCCTTGTTGAATATTACGATGCTACAGGCAAAAATCCTGCATTCTTTCTCAGTTTTTACTTTCAGTTTTCTAGGAGCCTCACCAAATTGTCTGTGCACCTTGTGCTGTACAACCAGAAAGAGGTAACACCTACTTTTCTGTGGGAACATATTTAGATGTACAGGTGAATTGCTGTAGAGAAGATAAGCGAAACAGCTGGGAGTGGTCATGTTATTTTTATTGCTGTGTGTGTCATTACAGATTTAAACTCCCTTTGTGGGGTAGAATCAGTGCTCATGTTCAATTAGGAATTTCCCTCCTGATTTTTAGGCCTCCCGGAGTGGAATCTGGTGTGAGCCATGAGCCAGCACACTGCATGGGGGGACAGGAGAAATCAGGCACATGGCAAAGGAAATAAAATACCACCTGCCTTCCTAGGACAGCCAGGGGACTGGAGGATTTGGGATGCAGTGGGGTTAACGTTTAGCTCTCACTCAGGGTGAGAAGCACAAAAAGCCAAATTTTGCCGAATGCTTCTCACTCAGGGTGAGAAACACTTAGCAAAGCTGCTAAAAGCTGTTCCTACTGAAGAAATTAGTGACAGGCTGGCGTGCAGAGGTCAGGTTTTCAGACACTCTTGTGCCACATGCAGACCTGTGATGAACCCCCTCTGTGTCCAGCACCTCTCAGATCACAGCCTGGGATCTGGGGCGAGCATCCACAGACAGCCCTGCACCCTGTGCAGCACTGCTGGCACACACCCCAGGATAACGAAGGGATAATCAGTCATGCACAGCACCTAAGCCCCACATTCAGCACAGGATCCACTCTCCAACCCCACAAGCAGCTGTGTACAACATCTGGAGACTGAACAGACCAACAGCTTCAGCCCCGCGGGCACTGAGAGCACAGCTGGCTGCTGAGGAGGGACCACACCACGGCAACAACTGAACCTGTGTGTCCCCGAAAGGCTGGCTTCATCCACACAACCCCTGCTGCCTGCCATGCCAGGACATGACCAGAAAGAGCCTGGGGCTCTGCAAGACCTGTTCTCCCCTCTGCACTGCCCACAGGGGTTTTCTGGCCCCAGTTCCACCAGCAGAGCAGAACTCCCCTTACATGGCGCTGTCCTCGCTGCAGTTTGAGTCCCCAACGTCCACGGTGGCGCGGACACCAAAGGTCTTGTCTGTCAAATCCAGCTGGGTGTGGTTTTCAAACCTGATGGTGATCCTCTTGGCCCAGAACAGGATGCAGGGGGTGCCGTTGACGGTGACGTTCAGGGGGCTGTGGTGGCTGTGGGGGAACGGCCTCCAGGGTGCTCCTTCCCACTGCCCTGCCCCGCTCAAGTTGTAGGTGACAACCTGAGGGACCACACAAGAGATTTCTGTCAGAAGATGGGGCTGCAGGAGTTACCATCTCCCCAGAACACGTGAGGCTGGCACTGGGAGCCAGCCCTGGAAGCAGAGGGGTATCTGGCTGTATCCCCTTCCCACCTCGGGGATGGCACCTCACAGAGCAGCCAGCACAGCACAGAAGGGCTGAGGCAAAGCAAGAACCACAAGGTGCTCCCCCCAGCAGAAGGCTCTCTAGGACACCTCTAAGAATTGCTTCAGCACACTGGAAAGTCCTTCAGATTGTGCCAAGGACACAGCCCACCGTGCTGGAAGCACACTGGGCAGCTGTCCAGCTGAGAGAAGTGTCCGAGTTTACACCTGCCTGCAGGCAGCTTGGCTCGCCATGGCTTTAAAACCAGGGAAACACCTGCTGCAGAAGGGGATGGATCAAGTAGGGATCCCTGCTTTTACAAAACCAGCTGCAAAACTAAAACCCAGGGACTGCAGCTTCCAGGTCACCTGCAGACACCAGGGAACTGCCATCCCTTATAAGCCAAATTTCAGGGCAAAGAGACCATTTGGCTGTCAGGCAAGACAGCTTGAATTAGGGCTCAGAAAGAACTAAATAATTCAACTGCCATTCTCAGATTTCACACTCAAGTTTCCAGGCACCATCTCTGTCCTATCCCAGTAGGATAACACACGCCATACCTGCAGGACTGTTTTTAGCACGTCATATGACTGCAAGTTCACATCAAAACAGGAGAGGTTTTCTGAGTCCCAGTCATAAGCAGCATCTTACCAGGCTCCAGAAGGGACACAGTTAAGCCCCAAGGTTTTGTCTTGGCTTAAAGAGAGATTTTGTGTGTGTGTGTGTGTTGTTCAGATTAGCAAATCATAACTCTCAGCTCAGACCCTGACAGATCCCTTTTGATACCGGACCTTACATATGGCACAAGGATGTTTGAGGATTAAAATTAATAAGTACTGACAGCAACAAGCTGAAAGCAAGGCAAGATCATGCTCAGGAAATGTGCTGAGTGGCTGTGACTGTATTTATATAGACGACAAGGCTGTCTGCTCAGAGGTTCATATGAGAGAGATTTGTTCAACACATTACTTATATTGGTAAGCTTCTTTTGGTAAGGAAGCCTTTTATGCTCAGTTTTTGACAAGACCTACAGTCTGGTCTCAGGAAAAAGCTCCCACTAAAAATCTGCAGTTTTGCTGCAGCTCTTCCTTCGGCACCAACCGGTAGAAGCACAGGACTGGTCACAGCAGTCAAATGCCATTGTACAGCAGATGGCTGCAAGGATTTTGTCCTTTCAGAAAGATCCTGTGCCCAAACCCCTGGTCAGCCAGCACCAGCAGCAGCACCTGAGGTGTGACCTCAGTCCTCAGAAAAGCAGGGAATATTTTGTAGGGGTGGTGAGTGAGACCTGTATCCCAATGCTTTAGATGGGGTTGTTGGCTGTCTCTTGCAAACAAAGTAAAACCAATTTAATTCAGCAATGTCAGCTGAAGGATCTACATGTGCTGGGAAAAGGTTTCACAGATCCAGTCCTCCAGGCATTACCTGTGCAATTGCCACCCGGTTGACATTGAACTTTGGCTTCACGCCACCGTCCTGACCTGCAGAAGAAAGAGTGTTATTTCATTATTAGCATATTATAAACATCCAATCAGTTATAGGAATTTTGCACATCCGTATGCAAACAGTAATTATCCCTGCACAGAATGTGTATGTCAGAATTACTGATTTTTGCCTTGGAAATCACTTGACTTGCAGCAAATACTGCCTTTGATACACGTATTTTCTAATTTAGCGTTCTCATTCACCAAAGTTCCTCTTCTTCTCACTGGACACCTTGTCACCCTCGCTGGGAGGAACTCCAGTGCCCCAAAGTTACAGGATTCAGTCTATATACGTATTTATGCATCTCAAACACAACAAAAGCGCTTTTTTCTTCATACAGCAAATTCATCAAAGGGTATGTGCTGAATTGCCTGGCAAAATGTGATAACTGTGCTGGGAACTTCTCTCCCTGCACTGCCAGACACAGGAAGATGTGACAAACACCCCGACATCCCAGGATACCCCAACCCCTCCTGCTCGCCAGGAGGGTGAATTTTCAAAGCACAGATCACTCTGTGGGCACTCTCACAGTTCCATCCTTCAAACATTTAACCCTCTTTTCATTTGATTAAAAAAAGGTGAATGCTTTTTCCTTCCACATTCTCACTGCATCTCAGTGTTGGACAGTATTTTTTTTATTTTAACAGGCAAATCCTTTAAAGGATTTTTACCCTTTAAAGGGTATTTTTTGAAGAGAGTTATGCCTTAACAAAATATGTGACAGAAGAGTCACCAATGCCAAGAGATGGAACATCTGGGAATGAAATCTTCTACAGCCACACTAATAGAACCAGCACCCAGGGATTCAGCTCACTAAAACCCTTACCATTTCTCTGGAGAGACTCTTGATCTGAAAATTCATGTGAACTAGGAGAGAGGAGAGAAAGATTTATTGTGCAGCATCTGGATTTAAAGTCTGCAGCAAGTTCAGTGTGGAAAGCTCCTGTTACTGCTTCACTCCAGAAAACATTCCAAGGGTAACTCAGGTCCTTGGCTGGTGAATGCCACAGGAACAGGAAAAATTATCCCAAAGCTGCAGTACCCAGGCTAAAAATGTCTCATTTCAGAGATCACTCAGGAGAACCAGCCCTGACAGGCACTCCCTTGTCCTTACCACAATGACAAAAGGCTTCACCACCCCTCTTGTCCCATTCCACGGGATGTCAGTTTTGGGTTAGGGACAGAGCCAGTTCCAGGGCACAAGCAGGGGAACCAAGGAGGGCTCTGCACCACCCTCACTCCCCAGTGAGGATCAGAAGCAACACGATGGATTTAGAGCAAAAGCAGGGGGTTGGCATGCTTTAAGCACAGATTTACACCTTGTGATGGCAGCTCCTGGATGGTTCCAGGCAATAAGGATGGTTCCAGGCAATAACAAACCCCATGGAGGTCAGCTGCAAGGCAGGGCTCAGGTGAAGAACATCTCGAGTGACAACTACCAGGCTGATGAAATTGTCAGCGTTTGATTTCCTTCTTAGGCGTAAGTCTTCAGCTGGTGTCAGCACCATCTGCTTCCCTGAGCTACAGACTCAAGCCCAGTGGATTCACAAACACCAACAAACACCTAACGATCAAAGTCCAAGGCACCAGGACTCACTGCAGACCAGACTCCTCTCCATGAGAAACAGGAGCACTTTCCTTTCCACACCACAGCAGCTTCCTTGGGACCTGCACCCCCTGATGTCAGTGGATTGATTTGCTCCTGTGAGCACCAGCTCACAGACCCTGCACACCTTGCCCTGCCTGTGCCCCTCGGTGCCTTCCAGAGCTGCCTCGCCTCCCCCTGCACACGGAAATTCACTTCCATCTTCTTCCCTTGCCCCACTTCTTACCACCTTTCCAAACCACCGCAGCAGAAAAATTCGTAGAAATATTCACACCAAGGCTGGCACATAAATATTAGGAATTAGAGCAGTTTTCAGTATTTATGTGCAAATTTCACTGCAAGGTGTTGGAATTGCAAAGTCCTGGGGAGTGTCTGGACAGCAGGGTGACTCCTCCCCCCGGGGGATTCTGGGCAGGGGGATCTGTGTAAGGCGTGATCCCAACCTAATTTCCATCACAGCATCCTCAAGGGCAGATAAACACGAGTCCAAGAAACAGTGGGACAACCCAGAGCCCACCCTGCTTGCTGCCAAGCTGAAAGGACTTTATAAAGATCTCACATTCAGGAAAGTTCAGCTTTGTTTAAAATTCATCTGGCAGTTTTATTTACATATGGAGAGACCAAATTTGTCCTCAGTTGCAGCTTTGAAACCCCAGTGGCTTCAAGAAGCATTCTCAGAGTGGGTCCTCCTTTCTCCCACTGTTTTTTGGGTGCCAGGGTTAGTGCTGGCCTGGGGTCTCCAAGGGGCTTGAGGCTGCTCATGCCAACAGCAAACAGCCTTCAGAGATGGGTGGAAATACCCAGATTTTGACCCACAGGTATCAAAAGATGTGGCTACAATGGACCAAACCTTGTTTTCTTGCTCAAACAAAACTCTCTCTAAAGCCGTGTTACAGTCAGGAACATGGGTCTTGTAATTTGATGCAACTTTTTGTGTCTTTTCTAGTTGTTCTTCATGACAGATTCTGCCTTCAGGCTGAAATAGGCAATTTGGGGGCATTTTTTCATGATGATAGCTACAAAACCAAGGCATGCCAAGAAGAAACAAACGTAAAATATTTAGTTATTGTGACTTTAGTTATACTTAGTTGCACCAATGTATATATCAAGTTATGCTTATTTATACTTTTATCTCCTCTCCATATGCATAATTAAGCACTCATAGCTGGTGACTCCAGCTTGGAAATCACCAGGCTGTGCTACTCGGACTACAACATGGGGGTTGGAAGAAGAATGGTGTAAAGTTGTGCAATTCATTTCATTCCCTGGCAGGTTTTTGTGCTGTTCTGGGAAGAGGAAAGGTTAATTCTGTACGTGTGACTGTCCATTAAGAAAAACGAATCCTGGCTCCCCCACACCCCACGTAGGCACAGCCACAGTGGAAGAGATGTCACGTCTCTGCTTTCAGCATGGAGATACTCAGACAGGGACGAATGTGCTCAGCTGATGAAATATTCACGTTTCCATGAGGAATGCAGAGCAGAGAGTGACCCGGGAGCCGCCGCGACGCCCCACGGCACCGCAAACACGCTCAGCCCCGTGTCGGGCACGTGAGGGATGTGCCTCCAGCCAGGCCCTCCTGCTCATTACTCTGCTAATTAGCAGTGCTGGCTGCCCCCTCTCCTCCTGCACAAGGCATGCAGTCCCATCAGGAGGGGCAATCCATCACCCCAGGTCACGGTGGCACGGCCAGGCTGTCGCTGGCACGCGGGGACGATCGCGTCCCGCTTTCGGGGCAGGCACGAGTGGATGTTGGTGTCATCAGCTCTGCCAGCTGCTCTGACACCCAGCCCTGGGGTGTCACAGGGGTGCGACCCGTGACAGGAACGTGTGGCTGTCCACAGCCACCCTGCTGCCAAAACAGCAGGTTATCCACCCAAAAGGCGAGCTGGGGAATCCCAGCGCCCTGGCATCCTCAGCTGGAGCATGTTACATGGAAACAAAAGTATGGAAAGTAAAAAAACTGGAAAATAACTGCACGTTAAGAAATATGTATTCCCTTTTGATTATAAAAATGGTAATTATGTGTGTAAGAGAAAAGGAACTAGCTAGCACTGAGCATTCTCCAGAGCAAAGAATGTTCAGCACATTGAGTTAGAGACCAGCCTTTTAAATTCATCACCCTTTTATCAGCCTCTCTTACCCCAAAATTTTTCAAAGTCATTTGATCACAAAGGCTGTATGTTTTGTTGACTGATATTTTCTCTTACCACCTGGTAAACAACTCTCCCAGATACACCCAGGCATGTATGTTGTATGTTGAATTCACCATACCAAGTATGTTAGGAACCCACATGAAATTGGATTAGCCCTAATACAAAGCACTGGAATGACTAATCACCATGTAAAACCCAATTAAATAAGATTATAAGTATAAAGAAGTGTAAATTCCCTCTTATCAGATGACTTTATCCATCAACATAAGATAACTGAGTCTGGCTTGTTTGTCTGCAAAAGTTGATAAAGACTCTTGAGGACTTCAATGCAAACAGCATTTTCTCCATCAGATGAGCCACATGAATAATCCTGGCTCTCAGCAGCGTTGAGAGTGGAGGCCACAGGCAGTTTCCATGCCACGTCCACACTTCTCTTCTTCATATTACTGCTCTGATGAACTGCACCAGACGGGAAAATGCACTCTACATCTACAGAAATGGTATTTCTATTACTTCAGAGTCATCTCCCTAAGACTGATAATCTCCAGCTGCAGAATTCCTCACGGGCTGCTGAACTGGTTTCAGTTCATTTATGAAATATTTAACTGGACAATAACGTGTGGCCTCTCAACTGCACTAAAAATAAAGTTATGGAAGGTGAGGACCACCTGGGGGCAATGCACTGCTCGTAGTCCTAGGGACACTCAGCATACGGAATTCCAGTGATGTTATTAACACTGTAAATGTGTCAGTTTGGAGAGACCAGATTCAGGGAAAGATCTGGTTCCTGCTAAGAGACATCCTAACAAAAAAACTTCACTGACTTTTAAATGCCTCTATGTAAGTTCTATCAATAAGAAATATCTACAAAACCCACAACTGTTTAGGTTTTCATATATCTGATTTGACACAGGGAGACAGATTTGCATAAATATTTTACAGTGCTCTGATTACTGGGGTTTGATTTGCAATTTAATGGACGTCCAAAAAGGTCTGGATCAGGACAAGAAGATACTCAAACTTCCATTTTTAATACAAAAAAGGGAAATTGAACTCATAGTACTTCTAGCAAATTAACACTGTGCAGGCACAATCCCACTCCCAATGAGGCAAAATTCCCATTTAATTCACTGGCATCAAGAATCATGACTTCGTCTGTTCATATTTATTGCAATAAAGTTCAGGTAATGCTCCACTGCTTGCTCTCTGTCAGATTTTGGTCTGATTGGGGGGAAAAAATAAAGAAAAAAAAAAAGTGTAATTATACTAAGAAGAGCAGTAAGAAATCTGAGAGCTGGCAGAGGAGAGCAGCAAGTAAGCTATTTAATGAAAACATATTGTACTGTTTATCAGTAACTGGCTACCAGATCTCCTAATACAAGCTTAAGCAAATCACCACATGTCCTTCTTGCCTTAAATGCACAGATTTTACTGGCAGCTGCGACCTTCATCAGCATGTTTGTTCTGTGTGTTTCTGGTGACTTTGGGCATCACTCAGTTCATACAGCTCAGGCTGTTTCCACTTCCATAAGGCTTGGCTCTACAAGGTCCCCTCTTCCCCCTGCTACGATCTGGGCTCACTGTTCGTGTTTCATTAGAGGGTGAAGCAGCACTACTAACAACAACCCCAAATCTCCAGTAATTCTGTAAGTGTAATGCTCACTTCCAATATTGAATTCACGCTTCAAATATTCTACACAAGTAGCAAATTTTCGTGCCTGTGTTTCTTGTAGTAGTTTTCACAGTCTTTTGCTGTTACAGCATTTATAACTCTGTTTTCCCAGGGACCAGGGAAAGTCAGCGTGAGAGTCATTAAAACGTAATGAAACGCGGGACAGATGCACAGAAAACACCCGATTTTAAACCACGTTCACGAAACTGCGGCGAAGTTACACCTCTAACGCACCGCCTGCTTCAAAATAATTAATTTCTGAGTTAGCCCCGCGTGTTTCCAAACCCGGACAGGAAACCACAGCCACGTCCTGGCATTCCGAACGCGGCACGAGTGACAGCGTGTGAAACCTGCGCTCACCCAGCTCCGCCACAGCTCCGCGACCACGCCCGGGTACCGACCTGTTCCCCGCGGGGCTTTTGTCCTCGCAGCCGCCGAGCCCGGCGCAGGCGAGCAGCAGCAGGAGCCGCAGGGCAGCGATCCCGTCCATGGGGAAGCGCGGAGCCCCTCCACGCCCGGCACATCAGCGCCGTGCTCCAGGGGCGGGACGGGGGCGGCCACTGCGGGCGGAGCCGCGGCTCCATCCCCGCTCCAGCCGCGCTCAATTCCTGCTCCAGCCCCGCTCCAGCCCCGCTCAATTCCTGCTCCAGCCCCGCTCCATCCCCGCTCCATTCCCGCTCCATCCCCGCTCCATTCCCGCTCCATCCCCGATCCAGCCCCGCTCCATCCCCGCCCCATCCCCGCTCCATCCGCCCTCCCCGTGCCCCCCGCACCTGCCGGATCCCTCCTGCAGCAGTGATCACTTGGTCTGGGGAAATTGTACCGGGTGAGAGCTGCTTGCCAAGGGAGAAGAAGGAATTAGATCAGACGGGCTCTAAAATCACGCTGAGGTTCACTTCTTATCTGTACTTAACCCTAACCTTAGAGGGAGGTGAGGGTGATGTTTACAAGCAGCTCTGGAAATTCTCCTTCCGTTCACAGCAAGAACTGCATGTATTTTGAACTCTCATAATACCTCCCATCATCTATATATTATATAGATGAGATGGATACATGTGTGTTATATATCTTGACTTTACAGATGTGAAAGCAAGACACTGCAAGCTTTGGAGCCAAATACTTGGAAGCAGTTTCCTTTCTTTAGCACTCATTCAGTTTGTGTGTGTCCAGCCTTCTGCATCAATTGTCTTGGTGCTTTGAATTCTAAGATTACTGAGTGGTTTGGGTAGGAAGGGACCTTACAGCCCAGCCAGTGCCACCCCTGCCATGGCAGGGACACCTCCCACTGTCCCAGGCTGCTCCAAGCCCCAGTGTCCAGCCTGGCCTTGGGCACTGCCAGGGATCCAGGGGCAGCCACAGCTGCTCTGGGCACCCTGTGCCAGGGCCTGCCCACCCTCCCAGGGAACAATTCCTGCCCAATATCCCATCCAGCCCTGCTCTCTGGCACTGGGGAGCTCTAGGCCAGGCCACAGCTGTGGAATGCCCACAGAAGCACAGTGACTGTGTTTCTGGGCTGCCAGATCGAGACACCAAAGCCCACACACATCACTGTGAACACGGGGGGTTGGCTCTGGGTCGTTCTCAAGAGGTTTGTGGGTCACACACAGTGGTAACCCTGAGAATCATGGAATGGTTTGGGCTGGAAGGGACCTTAAAGATCATCCAGTTCCAGAACCTTTAAATACCAGGCAGGACACAGCCATGCACCAATCTGTAGGCATCAGACACCCACTCCTGTCCTGCTACCTGCTTCTGTGACCATCGGTGAAGCTTCACTCTGCTGATTGAGAGCTTCTGCCTCTTGCATTCCAGATATTAGAGAAGGATTGGGGCTTTAGCACTGCAACCATTAAAAAGGATTTGCCATCTTAATTCATTTCTCCTTCTGGGATGCAGACGGTATCTGCTCATCTTAGAAATCCCCCAGCAGCTTGTCCTCCGTAGAGTGGCTTCTATCCAATTTAAGGAGGAGTAAAGATACTTATGTGAGAATCCCAGATTGAAAAATGAGATGAGGGAACGTAGGATTAAGCAAAAACCACTTGAAAATAACTCCTAAATTTTCTGAGAAGCACCAGGAAGGCATGATGCTAAGCTTAGAACAATTACACCAGCACAGACACATGGCTCAGGTAAAAAACTTAAGCACCCCTGGAAAGGGACAGGAGCATCACTGACTCTTCTAAGCACTGTGAGGTCACTAATGTCACTGCTGAGGCCTAAATAAGTGGAGGGAAAGGCACAGAGAGGCTTTCTGGTGGTGCCTTGAGGTTTGATCCATGTGCATCCATTTCCCGAGCGTTCTTCGCCCACTTGGGAGTAAAAGCTAAGAAACATAAAATCTCTGAAATACAAACCAGTATGGCCCAAAAGAATGAAAAAATATGTCCTTTGAGGGCAGAGAAAGTGGAAGAAAGTAGTACAGAGAACCCAGAAAACACCTAGCACCAAACTGCCAACATAGGTTAAACTACAACAAATCAGTGCAAATATCCTGACTTTCTCAGTGTACATTAATGCCAGGGGTGCTGATAGTAAATCACTAATCAGCAATCACCTGAAATAATGGTGAAGCAAAGAGCAAGAAGAAAAGTCTTTCTTCACTCCTTGACTCTTGCTGATAATAACAGCAATCCAACTTTTCTTAAAAATGCTGGTTTTTTATGAGGTCCCAGCATAAACAAATACACTTGGTACCTTAAAAGAAATTATACCCTCATTCTGGTGAAGAATGATGACAAGATCAGCACCTCAGCATTACTGGGCTTTAAAAGAAAGTCTGAGTAGAGCCTTGCATGCAGCAGTCCTGACAAGGGCAGGGTTAGGGGAGCTCTTGTGATTCAGTTGCTCAATTGCTGTTGTACTTTTGTCTGGTTTATGCTGAAATCGACCATGAAAAGCTTAATTTTTGAACTTTTTGTGGCCACAAAGGCCAGAAATGAACCACTTGCAGGGCAAAGTCAATGGGAAGTCAACAGAATCCCAGAATCTCAGAATCCCTGAGGCTGGAAAATCCCTCCCAAACCATCGAGTCTCAGCTGTGCCCAATCCCCACCCTGTCCCCAGCCCAGAGCACTCAGTGCCACCTCCAGCCCTTCCTTGGACACCTCCAGGGATGGGCACTCCAAACCTCCCTGGGCAGCCCCTGCCAAGGCCTGAGCACCCTTTCCATGGGGAAATTCCTGCTGATGTCCACCCTGAGCCTCCCCTGACCCAGCCTGAGGCTGTTTCCCCTTGTCCTGTTGTTTGCAGCCCACAGGATGGGCTATGGTAGGCTAAAAGTGTCCAGCATTCCAAGTAAAAGAGTTAAACTGCTGTTTATCATCTTTTTGCCCCCCACACCCTTTGGAGATGAGGTGGTGGTGGTGATTATTACTCCTGATGCAGAACTCCTCCTTAGATGATCAGGCAGCACGGTGCCACTTGCCTGCTCCCCATCTCCTACCAAGGCAGCCCAGACATTCCCACCCCCAGGAGGGAGGCACAGCAGCTCTTACTGTACTTCAAACAGTGCTTTTTTTTTTATTTACCTCATAGGAAGGGTAATTATATTCAGTTCAAGTCAGGCTCACAGTTCTGTCAGAGCTGTGAAGCAGTCAGAGAGGGACAGGTCAGATGTGGCACCCTGCCCATCCCCAGCGTGTCACTGCTGTCCAGCCACCTCCTGTCACACAGAGTGACCACACGGGCACTCATGGATACCCTGGGCTGGCAGCTGTGCTGCCTGGTGCTGCAGCAGTCGTGCACACTTTATGGCTTGCCTGCCATAAAGATGGATAATTTCTCCCTGCGGCTGCGCCTCCTCGGGCGCACACAGCACGGATCATTTCCAGCTGTTTGCAGTCACCTCCCAGTGCCACATCAGGTCACCACGAAGCTTCCTAAATTAACCAAAGTGTGAGGTGTCAGCCACTTTACAGGCCTCAGCAGTGGACAGATCAGTCTAATATATAATTTCAATCTAATATATCATTGCTGTTCTGATTCGCAGCGCACTGACAAAGCTACAGAAGCACGGACCAAAAACTGGCCTTTAAATACAGAAAAATATTGTCTCAGTTCCAACACAATCCTCCCTCTGGGAAGCTAATCAGGCCAAAAAGCCTTTCTGTGTCCTTCTGGGATGGGATGCTAAAATTAATCCTGTTACAACTCTTTCCTGCCTCCCTGTGAGGGTGGGGATGCCCAGAGCAGCTGTGGCTGCCCCTGGATCCCTGGCAGTGGCCAAGGCCAGGCTGGACACTGGGGTTTGGAGCAGCCTGGGACAGTGGAAGGTGTCCCTGCCATGGCAGGGGGTGGGATGGGGTGGGCTTTAGGGTTCCATCCAACCCAAAACAGTCTGGGACTCTGGGATTACCTTCTGGTCCCTGGGCCCTTCCCCACGTCCCCAAAGGATCCCATCCCTGAGAAATCCCCATGCAGACTCCAGGCCTACCTCCACCTTCAGGGAAGGGTCAGGGGGAAAACCACCCCAAAAAAACCCCACAAAAAGCCCAGTGTGTGTCACAGCCCAGCTGTCCCTGGCTGTGCAGCGCTGCAGGACGCCAGGCATCAGAGATCAGATTATACCGGGAGTTTTAGGATAAGTGGTGGGATTTTGGGTGGATTTGTCTGCTTGGCCAACCGAGACATTTAATTTTAGAAGCGCTTATCTGGCAGCACTGGTGCTCTCCAAAGAGAACAGCTGCCCAGAGTGCCCTGAGGGCTGTGCCCAGGGGAGTTCCTGTAAAAGGAAGGAATCCCAGACTCCCTGTGGGTCCCAGAGTCACAGAACGGTTTGGGGTGGACACTCATGGTCCCCTTGCTCCCACCCCCTGCCATGGGACACCTTCCAGGGACACGTCTGGAGGCCACCTGTGCCTGCACACCTCTCGCTCGTTAGCCTTAATTGGCTTCATTCTTATTTGTTGTCTCACTTAACTAAAGCAGTTGTTTTTAACTCTTATTACTGACTTTATTTCAGTTATTAAACTATTCTTATCTGAACCCATTTTTGGTACAATTCCCCTTCAGGAGAGGGACGGGAATGAGGCTGCGTGGTGTTTAGCAGCAATCTGGGGTTAAACCATGACATGTTGGATCAAAGAAAACCCCAGCACGAATTTCGAAGAATGTGGTGAAATGAAGAAAAGCTGTCTTAACAGAAGTGTCCCAAAGTCCTGGTGTAGTTTAAAAAGAAAGAGCAAACCCCAAAGCAGCTTCATGGCAAACCATCTCTTTCCCAGATCTTGACCTCCTAAGGAGTCTTTGTCCAATAAATGCCAGTTTGTTACAGTACATTTATGTTATATTCATCAGTTGCCTTCCTAGTCAGCTTTCAAGCATTCCCAATATTCCTAACACCGTAAAGCCAAGCAGCAGCATTTTCACAAGACAAACTTCCCTGCTTTGAAAATTATCAAACAGAAACTGCATTCCAACATTTGAACTGCATCTCCAAGAGCTGCTTTTTATAACAGTAATGTTTTCTCCTCCAAGTGTTAGTGGGGTTTATGGTTTTTGTTTGGGATTGCTTGAGGTTCCTTTTGCAGGGGCAGGTTGGATTTTTATAACATTTAAAATTTTTTTTATTATTCTATCAAGATTGAATGTCAACCTAGCCCTACACAAACACAAAAAGCGTGTATTTTCTACTTAGGCCGTGAGCACAGGCCGTGTTAAGAAATACGCGTTCATATGCAATTCCTGCCTCTTCAGAGTCCTTCCCAAAAGGGAAGGGAATGTTCATGATTCGGATTGATGCAGTTTGGCAGCGTGGACTGAGGCAGCTTTCAAAACTGAGGGGTACAAGCTTGTTTGTGTTACAGGACTTGGCTGTGTGCAGATCTGCTCGCGGGCAGCGCAGTAACTAAACTCACAATGCCCCTGCCTCCCTGGAAATGTTCCAGGCCAGGTTGGATGGGGCTTGGAGCTGTCTGGGACAGTGGAAGGTGTCCCTGCCCATGGCAGGGGTGGCACGGGATGGAGTTCATGGTGCCTCCCAACTCAAACCATTCCATGATTCCATGGAAAGCTGGAAGAAGGAATCACGGAGTCATCTAGGTAGGAAAAGATCCATAAAACCAGTGAGTGCAGCCATCCCCCAGCACAGCCAAGGCCACCACTGCCCCATGGCCCCAGGTGCCACATCCACACAGCTCTGAATCCCATGGGGATGGGGACTCCACCCCTGCCCGGGGCAGCTGTGCCAGGGCTGGACAGCCCGTTCCAGGAAGGAATTTCCCCAAAATCCCACCTGAACCTCTCCTGCTGCAACTTTAGGCCATTTTGTCTTGTCCTGTTGCTTCTTCCGGGGGAGAAGATCCGAATTCCCCCCTCAGCACAGGCTCCTTCCAGGCAGAAATCCTGGTTCAAGCCCCCCCAGGCACAGTCCTTGCCCGGCCCAAACACCTGCCTACTACGGGACTGGAACCTACGGCCTCCAGGACTCCAACCCTCCATACCAGGGATGCCGAAAGGCCTCCGTGGAAATACGGGCCCACTCGAATAAACAAAACCTGCAGTTTTACCTGAGAGTAATAATAATCAGGTGATTTTTCTTCGGCAGTTCTTCCCGGCAGTAATAACCAAGAGTTCCTCTGTGTGGGCTGGGGAGTCTGGTTTGGTGGGAAAGGTCACCAGACACAGCCACCAGACCTCAACTTGTCCCTGCGGCCAGGTGAGCGTGAAAAGGGCTGGGGCACACGCGTGCATGGGTAATAAGAGCTGTGAACTTGATTAGCGTGTGTAGAAAGCTTTTTGGAAACGGGCGTAATGCTTTTGGAATGTAAAAACACATTCGTGTAACAAATGGTATATAACCTACAGAAGCGAGCATCTCGGTGTGGGTGATTGGAAGAGAGGCCCCCAGTGCACGTGGTGCTGCAATAAACCGCTCTCGGTTTTCCGTGTCTAACTCTGATTCCAAAGTTTTCTTTCTCAGTTTTCTGTGAGGCCGGGACACGAACCCGCAGCACCGGGACTCGAACCCGCGACTACGAAGCGGCCTGGGGTCCCGACTGCGCCGCCCTGCCGGGACTCGAACCGGCCGTCTTCCTGCTCGCCGGGCCGCCCCTCGCGGTGCCGGTCGGTATTTTGGTCAGGCGCGGCGCGGACAGCCCGCGCGGGTCCTGTCGGGCGCGGCTATAGGCGGCGAGCGCGATCCCTCCTCCCTCTTTTCTCGCTCGGCAGCCGCGCGGAGAAGATGGGTGAGCGCCGCGCCGGGCCGGGGCCGGGGCCGGGAGTGGGGCTGGGGCGGGGGCTGCGGGATCCCCGGCAGTGCCCGCGGCACTCCGAAGGCGCTGTCCGCCCGCCCGCAGCCGGCTCGGTGGCGTGCAGACGGCGCTGCGGGCGGTGAGGCCGTGTCCGCCATTACCGGCCGCATGTCCGCCATGGCCTCACGCCTCCTTCTCCTCATGGCTCCTTCCCCTCCTCACCCCGGCCCCGTCTCGCCCCGCAGGGAAGTGCCGAGGCCTCCGCACCGCTCGGAAGCTGCGCAGCCACCGCCGGGACCAGAAGTGGCACGACAAGCAGTACAAGAAGGCGCACCTGGGCACGGCGCTGAAGGCCAACCCCTTCGGGGGCGCTTCCCACGCCAAGGGCATCGTCCTGGAGAAAGTGTGGGTGCTCCTCCCGGTCTGGATGGGGGTTCCAGAGCCCCCGGGATGCAGCTCCCACGGATGGGGAAAAATAGGGATTGAGGGTGGTTTTTTTTCCTCCCCCAAGAATTGGAGAAAAAATGCAGGAGTTTCTTCCAGAAATGGGGGGAATAAATAAAGATCTTGGGCAAAAATAAGTGAAAAAATAAAAAGGGGGGGTTGGCACAAATCACGGTAGAACTAGAAATGTGTGGGGTTTTTTTCAAAAACTAAAGGGGGATTTTTTGGCAAGATTTGGAGAAAACAAATTTCTTTTAAAAGTAGAAGAAAATAGGGAGCTTCAGTCAAAAATAAGGGAAAAGGCAAGGTTTTTTTGCATGGGGTATAATCAGGGTTTTGGGCACAAATGAAAATTGTGTTTATGTGTCATAGGTCCTACCTAGTTCTGCCTTTTTTCCCTCTCTTTAATAATTAATATATTTCACTGGGATGCTGCCACGGCTCTGTTTCTTGGACACGGTGATTTGGGTTGTTGGGGGATTTTTTTCTTTTGGTTTTTGTTCGAATTTTACTGAGTTAGTCTGGAGGTCATTTCAGTTTTTGTTTGGCTTAGGAAGTGATATTTTATGTATTCATCTATAAATCTACATTAACATATGTTATGTAATATTGATTGAATATTAATTCAGCACTTTTAAATAGCTCACAGGTGTTAAAATACAGATACAATTTACACTGAATACAAGGTAAAACAGTTAATTGTGGGTGATAATTAATGCCCCTCCTGGTCCTCTGCACTGATTTCTTTGCTGCTTGGTTTCCCTTGCAGGGGCGTTGAAGCCAAGCAGCCCAACTCTGCCATCAGGAAATGTGTGAGGGTCCAACTCATTAAGAACGGCAAAAAAATCACAGCTTTTGTCCCCAACGATGGCTGCCTGAACTTCATCGAGGTAACTGTCAGAAAGTGTAAAATGTTGTGAGAAAAAGGTGTAACAGATTTATTCTGTGGCCACTGATTAAATCTGTCAACGGGTTTGTTTCCATGGGTTTTGGTCGACACCCCCTGTGTTCCTGCCTGTCCTGGGGCAGGGCGGGGTGCAGCTCAGGTGGGAGGTGTTCGGTGCCAGGTTTGTGCCCGGGTTAGGGGCTCACACCCTGTCCCTGTCCTGTTCCGTCGCAGGAGAACGACGAGGTGCTGGTGGCCGGGTTCGGGCGCAAGGGTCACGCCGTGGGGGACATCCCGGGCGTGCGCTTCAAGGTGGTCAAGGTGGCCAACGTGTCCCTGCTGGCCCTCTACAAGGGCAAGAAGGAGAGACCCAGGTCGTAAATCTGCAGCAGTCTGACAAGATCACCAATAAAATCTTTGATTTTAAAAGGAGTGCGGTGCTCATTATGCAGGGGGTGCTGGAGGAACGTGGGGAGTGGTCACAAAAATCTTCCTGTAGAAACTGAAACAAAGTTTCTTCCTAGATCTGGCCAAAGCAAAAGCCCAAACCCCAATCTTCCTCTGGGACTACTAATCAGGAATCAAAACAGCCCCTCACGGGAGCAGAAACTGCATTAATTTTAATGCATAATCATGAAAAAGAGCCTTCTTCACATCAGAAGTGGCAGAAATGGTGTTGTGACAGCAGTTCTGGTCTCTGGGAGCACAGGCACAGAACTGCCCAGGTTTGGGCCCTGAAAGGATTATTGAACCACCAGCACAAAGTTTCACCCGGTGTTCAGTACAAATTAACTGGTTACTTTGGGGCAAGTCTGCCCAATTTGAAGACACCTGTTGTAGTGTGCTGATTTAGATGTCTCTGAGTTTCTACCTGCTTAGCCAGATGAAAAATACATAGTTATTCAGGGGTTTCTTAGTAAAGTAAAACCTCACAATCTTTGCTTGGCAGAAGTCAGAATTTGAACAATTCCCTTGTTCCAACTGCAGTTCATCTGCATGGTGAAGGAAAGGCTCTGCTTCAAATCTTTCATTTAAATAGGAATTGATGCGAAATTCAATAATTTATATGAAAATGGAGTAGGAATCTAAGCACACGTGGAGAATCTCTCCCGAGCTTCGTGTGGTAGAAGTCCTGGGGGAGGCAGAAGGGCAGGGGCCTGTCTTCCCTCGCGGTTCCGAATCTCCAAGTGCCAAAGGCGGAGGATCCAGCGGGCGCGGGAGCAGCTCCCCAGCCGGGCGCTGTCGTGAGGCCGCGTCGCCACCAGATGTCGCGACAGGAGCGGGGAGGGGAACTGTGGAGAGGGAAATGCTCGAGCCCAAAGCTCGTGTGCGCTCTGACAAAAGAAACGGCGGAATTCGGCCAAACGAGGGCTCCAGAGAAGCAGGAGAGCAGCCCCGGGCTGGATCCAGCTGGGGCTGAGGAGCTGGAGCAGCCCTGGGAGAAGCCCTGGGGGTGCTGTGGAGGAGAGCTGGGACCCCAAACCCCTGTGCGGGGACCCCAAACCCCTGTGCTGGGACTTCAAACCCTCTGTGCTGGGCTGGGACCCCAAACTCCTGTGCTGGGCTGGGACCCCAAACCCCTGTGCTGGGACCCCAAACCCCTGTGCTGGGACCCCAGACCCCCTGTGCTGGGCTGGGACCCCAAACCCCTGTGCTGGGACCCCAGACCCCCCTGTGCTGGGACCCCAAACCCCTGTGCTGGGCTGGGAGCCCAAACCCCTGTGCTGGGACCCCAGACCCCCTGTTCTGGGCTGGGACCCCAAACCCCTGTGCTGGGNNNNGCTGGGACCCCAAACCCCTGTGCTGGGCTGGGCCCCAGCGAGGGCAGCAGGGCAGGGGGGATTCTGCCCCTCTGCCCCCTCAGCTGAGCCCCCACCTGCAGAGCTGCCCCAGCCCTGTCCCAGCACAGGCAGCACCTGGAGCTGCTGCAGCCAGGCCGGGGGAGGCACCAGGATGAGCAGAGGGATGGAGCAGCTCTGCTGGCAGGAAAGGCTGGGAGAGCTGGGGGTGTTCAGCCTGGAGAGGAGAAGCTCTGGGGTGAGCTCAGTGTGGCCTTGCAGGGCCTGAAGGAGCTGCAGGAAAGATGGAGAGAGACAATTGCCAAGGGCTGGAGGGACAGGACACAGGGAATGGCTTCCCAGTGCCAGAGGGCAGGGATGGATGGGATCTTGGGCAGGAATTGTTCCCTGGGAGGGTGGGCAGGCCCTGGCCCAGGGTGCCCAGAGCAGCTGTGGCTGCCCCTGGATCCCTGGCAGTGCCCAAGGCCAGGCTGGACACTGGGGCTGGGAGCAGCCTGGGACAGTGGGAGGTGTCCCTGCCATGGCAGGGGTGGGATGGGATGGGCTCTAGTCCCTTCCCACTCCACCCATCCTGTGATTCATTGTGCCACAGCCCAGGCATAGCTTGTGTTACCTGGGCACTGCAGAAAAAACTCAAAGATGACCTGAGCCAAACATCACCACCAAGTCAATATTAGAGGGGTTTTAAGCCTAATAAATATGTGTTACATACCCCAAAATCCTCCAAAACAGAGGGGAATCCATGGCTGGCCATGTTTCCACCTCATCACCAAAACTAATTAGTATTTTCTGTGATTAAAGCAGTTGACCAACAACAACCAATCTGACACCAGCAATACCCGGTTGAATAACAACGCTGCTACAGGAGATGTTGTTTTGTAAGACACTTGAGAAAGGTGTTAAGAGGGTGCTCTGTAAATCCATTCTCTGTTCAAACACAGCAGTGAAATCCTCTCTGCCTTAAGGTGAATTTGTCTTTAGGAGGCAACAGCTACAACGAGCTCTCAAGTGGGGAACTGAAAGCTTCCTCGTGGTGCAGGGTTTTTTAAGATTTTAATGAAATCCAGGAGATAACAACATGTGTGATACCTTCCTAATCCTGAGCACTCAATACAGGGTTGCTTCTGCAGCTCTGAGCTTCAGGTAGATTTTATTTTTCTAGGTGGTAAGAATTTATCACTAAAAAAATGCACTAAATTCCTTGAAACACTTTTAAAAGCCTACATGTTACTAAAAATAGGCATAAATACCCATACACACGCTGTTCTCTAGAAGAGTATTTTTGAGGAAATAATTGTAACTTCACCATTCAGAGGGAAGAGCAATCGTCCTTCCTTTGTGCTGGAACTGAATTCATATGTGTGCAAAATAACTACAGATGTCCAAACAGACTCGTGAAACCACCATCATCATAGCAAATGGCAGGGGGGGAAAGTTATTGAGAAAGCCTCACTGAAATCCATGGGGCTGCAGCAAGAATTGACACTGATTACTTCACTGTATTTAGCTGTAATTAAGTAGCTCCGCATTTCCTGCGTGGAAAGGAATGCTCCTGTTAGTAACCAAAGCCAGGCAACCTCAAATCTCCTGGCAGGGGGTTGAATTCTTACCTGGTCATGCTGACACAAATGAGGGATTGTGTACGTGGCTAGCAACTGTATTCCACAGAAAAAACACATTTTTTGGCTGAGGTGAACACGTAAAATTAATTCCTCTTGATGATGCTGGCAACCCAGGGCAGGTATGAGACTGTTGTCCTACAAGAAGTCCCCAGAGGTAAAGAACCTCCCTCAATGTGTCTTCCCAGATTAGCAAAGATGAACAACTGAGCAAGTTTACAAATCTAAACTGGAAATTTTTTCCTTGGTAGGATGCAAGAGTTCAGATAATGCATGTAGGCAAAACCCAGGCTCAGTTCTAAGGATCTTCAACAGGTTCACTAAATAATGAATCACAACATAAAATATAATCACAAAATAGTACCACAATTCACTTGATTAAAAAAAAAAAAAAATACATATATATATATATATGATTTGTGTACATAAAAATTCTTTTAAGATATCCTAAGTCATTAAGGTATAAATGTAAATGGGAAATTGGGTGCCTAGCTCCCAGCTCAGCCACTACAAAGGAGATATCCAAACAGGCTTATTATCTCCTTGGTCCCAAATATTTATGTTACCCTGTATTTGTTCCTCTATCTAACCTCTGTGTATTTGTACTAACCAAGCTGAATTTTGGTTTTCCAGGCAAATTTCAGGGAAACATTGATCCTGATGATGTCACTGCACTGTCACCTCGTTGTTTGTGGTGTTAGGAGGTTCAGAGTCGTGGCAGGGCAGGGAATTCTCTGTTTGCTCACCCATTTCATGGTCCCCATCACCAGCCCCTGTCTGAGGCACTGAGGAGGGGTTTGGAGAGGCCTTATCAGCAGGGAGGAGGCAATGCAGAGACAGCTCCAGAATCTGGGAGCAGCTGGAGTGCCCAGCCAAGGGAATGTGTGGCTGTAGGACACCCCAGTGACCCCGGGGAGAGGACGTGTGACAACAGCCCGGGGCTGTCCCCGACAGAGGAAATCCTGACCCCAGTACAGTCTGTAAGGCCCTGTTCAAGTAATCCTCCTCTTTGTTTACAAATGGTAAATTAAGGTAGAAAGTAATGGGTGTTGAGACTTTTCCCATGAAAAATAAAAATATTTATTTCCCTTTACATATAAATTCCACATTTTGAGGGCTGAGTGCTTCTGTTCCAGGGTATCACAAGTGAGGATCACAGAGGTGAACATTTAACAGCTCTTAAACCTGCTGTTACCTCTTTTTGTTGGTTTTTCCTCCTGTCTAAGTCTCACTTAAATTTAAAAATGGGCTGTGGACACAATTATCAAGCATGTCTTAATAAAAGTGTTTAAAAAATCAATGTAGCTGTGGGCCGTATTTTGTAAATCTTACACAGAAAAAATGGCTTTTCAGGTTGTTATGACCCAGAACAAAATAAATGATGTGCTTTCATTATTAATTCCAAATGGCTGGCAAACAGATTCTGCACCCATGGAATGTGAAGGACTGCACTCTATTCCATGTCCACCAATGACAAGTAACAAAGTTAAAAACATAATCTGAAAAAACAGAATCTGGATGCATGTCACACTGATGTGGACTCTGTGTGCAAGTGACAATTGCTGAACGTACAAACTAAAATCTGTGGTTCCATTTCAGCTGCTCAGACTCTGTTTTATACTGCAAATAAAATGGGACTGGGAGAGAAGCCAGGATGGGTGGTAGGGAAGTTCCTTGTAATCTGGTTGTCGGTGGCAGCACCACCAGGCAATTCCCCAAAAATCAACAGCTGTCAGGGGAGGCTGCAGGAGCAGTGCAGGGTAGGGAGCAAACCTGTGAACAACCACAAGTACAACGACAAACACTAATTGGGAACAGCAGCAGCTCCCACGGGGCACGGAGAGCTTCCCTCGCAGGCAGCAGAGCACGGCAGAGCCAGATGTTCCCCACGGCTGCTGCAGGCACCTGAGCTCCAGAGCTGGACGTGCTCCCTCAGCTGCAGACTCCAAGGGCTCTGTTTGTCACAGTCCTGATCCCTGACGTGTGCTGTGCACGGGATATTCCCGGGATGAGGATGTTCTGTGGGGTGGGGAGCACGGGGCTGGGCCCTCACCAGGCTCTGCTGGAGAAGGTGGTTCCCAGGTGAGGCAGTCTCAGCCCATACCCTGACTGCCACGAGCTCACACCACGACCCACGAGCATTTCTCTGTGTTTATATTGCATTTTCTGCCCCACAGACGGTGCAGATTTCCTAGGGATAGTTTCAGTAGATGCAGCAGCTCGGCTCTGGCTCGTGCATCTATGTGCAGCCTCACCAAGGGCACAGGCACAGCAGGCAGGAGATGAGCGACTCCAAGGGCCAGTGCAGTCACAAGGGAAGTCAGGGCTGGGTGGTGCTGGGGAGGTGTTCCCACAACGGCAGCCAACTCCCACCACCATCAGTGGTGAGTTCTGGCCAGAGAAAGGGCCACGAGCAATCATTTCCACCCTGGCATGGCTGACCAGCCAGGAAGGATCCTTCAACTTCATCCCCGGGGAAGTCTGCAGCAGCTTCATCATAGTCTAACCACCACCAGTCCTTCAGCTCTGGGCTCTGGAGAGGCGACAGCAAACACCAGAAAGGGATTAAATTAAAATCCTTGCAGCAGTTATGCCAGACCGCCAACCCTGTGCTGGGGGAACCAACAGAAAATACTTCTCCACACCTGAGAGAGACCCTGAGACATGAGGGACCCTCTGGACTCATGAAGGGTGTCAGCAATGGGCCGAGCCCCTGTCTCTCTGCACAAATTTTCATTGCAAAGCAAGTGAGGCAACAAGGCAGACAGGTAATGAAAACAGGGAAAGGTGAGTCTCAAGTGAACTGAACCACGAGCTTCAAAGGAGGAGGTCATGGTTCTGCCAGTTCTCCATCTGATCCCTGTGACAGGAGCATGAGAGAGGACAGGTGATTTACTTTTCTCTTACCTTTCCACCAAGTCAGTGTTTGTGCTCTGCTCGGGTGCCAGCTTCGCGTAACTCAGAGGCAGGTTCAGGCCCACAACTGGGCCCACAGTACTGAGCCACAGTATGATGTAATTTGTGTGTCTAGGGGAAAAAAAAACACAAAAAAGTGCCATAAACATATTATCCCGGCTTTTTCTGAACTGCAGGCAGACTCAACAGTCACAAACAACTTCAGATGGGGCTATTCCTTCATTCTTCCTATAGCAAATATATATTAATGTTCAGGCCTGAAGTGACAACACAGAAATCTCATTCTGCTTGGACCAAGGAAGCAGTTTTGGCCATTTCCACTCTGCAGCTAATTGGCTTTGCCTGCATTGCACAAAGCCTTGCAAGGCCCGGCAGTGCCCCTCACCTGTGGTGTTTCTGTGAGCCACCCAGCACAGCAGAGATGAATTCATTGGTTCGGCAGGGGTGCAGGACAAAGAAAGGCTGCCCGAGGATGGGGTGCTCCTAAGGGGGAACAGAAGTTGCTTTGTTATGGAAGGAAAGAACAGGAAACTCATCACATGCATTTGGAAAAGACAAGGCAGGGTGCAATCAGCCCCTGACGCAACTTTTCTCACTTCCGAATCTCAGCTCACATTGCTCTTCCTATGACACTCGTGACAAATTAATGTGTATTGTATAAATCGCACATCATTAACACATATTCTCTCTTAAAAGGGAAGCAAGATCAGCAGCCAGCCTATGGCACTGTTTTAGTTAAAATGTAATGGTTTGCGAAAGTAACTCAAGTTAGTGTATCAGCACTACGCGGCTGCAGAGAGGCAAAGCTACTGTGTCAACCATAGTCTGATCAAGTGCAACACATAAACCCATCCCCTCAGGAGAAAAGCTCTTCAGCAGCCCGGAGCCCTGGTATCTTCTCAGGCTGGTGCTGGGAAACACACGCGGTTCAGCTCGGAGAGGGAGCAAGAAGGGAGAAGGAAGTGCTCTCAAGGTGGCTTTAACTGCCAGTATGTGGCATATCCTCGTTTTAGGCTAAAAAGAGTCTTAAAGCAGTTGTTCTCCATGGAGCCCAGTCAAAACTGTCCTGAGGAAGAACAGAAGCTCGTGTTTTGACAGCTGAGCTTGGAGTCAGACACGGCCCCTGCTGTTTCTGCCCCCGTCACTGCGGACACGGCACTGCTGAACACTCAGCCCAGGGCTCCGCAAAGCTTTTACGTGATCCACACCACTTCACAATGTGTTTTTTCTGTGGAATACAGTTGCTAGCCACGTACACAATCCCTCATTTGTGTCAGCATGACCAGGTAAGAATTCAACCCCCTGCCAGGAGATTTGAGGTTGCCTGGCTTTGGTTACTAACAGGAGCATTCCTTTCCACGCAGGAAATGCGGAGCTACTTAATTACAGCTAAATACAGTGAAGTAATCAGTGTCAATTCTTGCTGCAGCCCCATGGATTTCAGTGAGGCTTTCTCAATAACTTTCCCCCCCTGCCATTTGCTATGATGATGGTGGTTTCACGAGTCTGTTTGGACATCTGTAGTTATTTTTCACGTGACGAGCAGGATAAATGTTCCATCTCAGAGCCACAGCAGTGATCCCATCAGCTCGTGCACAGGACCAGCATCTCCCGCTGCCTCGGCACATCCCAGGGAATTATTTGCCTTCGGTGCTGCTGAGGCCAGCAACACGAGCCAACCCCAGCTCGTCCTCGCGCACGAGGAGCAGGAAATGCCACCCTGGTGCTCTGGCAGGGATGTCCCCTGTCCAGGCTGGCACAGCTGCTGCCAGACCCCCGAGCTCTGAGGTGTCACCTCAGCTCCGGCTGAGCTGCCAGCACGGAAGGGAAGGAGCTCACAAAGGCTTCCTCACAAACAGGAAAAACTCCTCCTCCAACCAAGAAACACAGCTGGAAAGCAAACCTCAAAAGCCTAGAAACAAACCCCGAATCCTGCCATCTCCAGCAGGTAGCACATGTTCAATACTATTAACTACTAAACAGGGGCTCTCACGGCTGAAGGACAGCGGGTTCAGATGCTGAAAATGTTCTCATGAGGATCAATCACTTTATGTATAAGAGAACTTGAAAAAACTCCCAGAAGTTCCAGAATATACAAAGGAGTGTTCAGAAAGCTTTGTTTCACACTGCAAACAGATAACTTGCGTAAGAATGCTACTATCTGCTGTTGTTAAAACTGAACTGATGCACTTTTTCTTTGAGAAAAAGTAGTATTTTGAGTTAAAATCCCCTTTTCACTATCTGCCAGCTCAAATTCACTTAGGCCTCCAAATAATTCCAGAAAATACATAGATTGTGCCAATGGTATTTCTTAAAGATAGCAAAAAACCATGTATAGTTAAAATAAAGAATATTTAATTAAGCAAAGTTAAAAAAAAAGTAAATTGTGCAAAAATTTCAGCCACCTTCCTTACACAGGAGAAGAATGCAAGAGGCAGCACACACTCCCAGAAAGAAGAGAGCAGTAACCTGGTTTTAAGTGACTTAGCTATCTGAACAAGGCAAGAAGATAATTCCCAAAGCTGAATATTCAGCCTGAAGTTATTCCCAACCCTCCTGACCTCCAGTATTTGATTCTGCCCTGCATTTTTTGCTTCAGGAAATCACCAGCGAGTGATACATGGAAGCCAGACAATTTTTAAAAATAGCTTATTAGCTTTACATTCTACATCTTTCTGCTTTTAGTCCTCCCCCTTCTCACAACATGACAACGGAGTGACACTGAAACCATTCCCAAACTTGGGAATTCCATGCTACTCAAAAGTCAGGAATGTGTCACACACTGACAGGAAAACCACAAAAGTGCAAGAGATCACAAGAAATCCTGAGCCAAGAGCCATTAAGGAGCAGCCCTTAAAAAGGGAAAAGGCTGAGGTGGGGAGGAGAAGCTTGTGGAGCATCAGAGAAAACACTCTTGAGAGCATCAGCTGTGATTCAGTAAAAATGCTGCATTCCAAATCCTGTACACAATGGCATCCCTGTGAGGCTCTGATGTACACTCAAGGTTAAACCACTGACACAGCAGCTCTGAGGAGGAAGCACGGGGATGCTGCCAATAAAAATGCAGGAGTTATCAAAGCCCTGGATGATTTCAGAATTGCTAATGGGCTACAGAGCCTCTCCCTGCCAGGCCCCAGCCTGGGGCTGGCCCAGGAGCCAGCCTGCCCTGAGAGAGGGTGGGGTGTCTGCAGTGGGATGAACCCCAAGTCCTTCTCAAACACTGTCAGAAGTGTGAAAATAAACAAAAGTCTGTGCTGCATCAGCTTCATTAGCATTGGTTCACTATCTGCTGCAGTCCCTGGCAGAATGATGACACTCCACATGCACTGAAATGTATCCTGAGCAAAGTATTAGGGCAGCAATACTACCCTTCATCTATGCTGGTTGGTGCCAGATGCACCAAAAATATAAAGTCCTACTGGGACTTCATGAAAAAAAAACCCAAAACAGTACAAACAGTATATAAGAATCATCCCATTTCTAGTTTACAATTAATCTTTTTCCAGTCAGTCATGCACCAGGGCAGTGTGAGAGTTTCAAGTCAATTCCCACAAGCACTCGCTGGCGTTGCACTGCAAGAGCCCATTTGCAGGTTGCCCACAACTCTTCTGGGCAGTAATGCTCTGACACACAGTTCATTTGAAATCAACAGCATTATTTTCTTGGATCTGTCTATGATTTTGGATCTATCTACCTAGGAGGCTGATTTACAGCGCTGCCTGTTCGGCACCATAAGCTGGAATCCATCACACATCTGCATATCCCTCTGAGTCCGACCCAGGTGGGATGGGAAAGGAATACTTCCACAGGCAGGAACGAGCTCCATTGCATTTGGAATCTCAAAATGTTGCTTCATTTATTTTCTGTAGAAAGACCTCTCTCCTAGGTGACTTCAGGAAAGATGAGTGAGGATGTTCTGTGCCTGCTGCTGTAGCTGTTGCCTCAACTCCTCCCGTTAAAAAAACATGGAAGGGAGAGATGGATGAAAGACATAAAATGTTTCATGGTGTAGTTTGAAAATGAATCAGAGTCCTGGAATGGTTTGGGTTGGGAGGGACCTTAAAGCCCACCCAGTGCCATCCCTGCCATGGCAGGGACACCTCCCACTGTCCCAGGCTGCTCCAAGTCCCAGTGTCCAGCCTGGCCTTGGGCACTGCCAGGGATCCAGGGGCAGCCACAGCTGCTCTGGGCACCCTGTGTTCCCAGGGAACAATTCCTTCCCAAGATCCCATCCATCCCTGCCCTCTGGCACTGGGAAGCCATTCCCTGTGTCCTGAACCTGGTTTGTTCAGGAATGCCGCCCCAGGCTGAGTTTGAGCGAGCGCTGGCAGCACAGAGCTCCCTGCTCATTGTCTGTGCAGGTACAGCCCTCCACGCACAGGTGCTGAGCTGGGAAATGTCACAACAGGGATCTGAGCAGTGGCAGAGACTGGGCAGCTCCCAAGCACAAGGATAATTAAGACTAAACTTCCGTCAGATTGGATTAAGTCATTTTATCAAGCAGTCTCCATGTCGGATTTAAAACAAAAATAAACATTACTTCAGATAACGGGTAATTGTCTGTAGGTTTCTGTACCGTGCTCTGCTGCTCTCCTCCCCAGCCAGCAGGAATTTTGTTGTCAGTATATCTCTTGTAACAGCACCATTTATTTTCTCTGTCATAACTGGAGCTCTTCCAGAGGTAATGGCTTCTATTTTCTCCAGTGCTACATTAAACTGCCTTCAAGCATCCATCACAACATTTATGGTCTCTCCATTGATGATAGTGCAGGGGATTTGTGCCTGAAACTGCCTCTTCCCTGACCTGGTTTGCATGATGTTGCTTTGCAAAAATAAATTCACTTGGGGGTGTCAAAAATTTCATGCAGGGTCCTAGAGCAATTGATTCCGGACATTTTCCCAGCAGCGTCCAAAACCCCAGTCACCAGGTCAGAAAAAGAAGGCAGAATTAATAAAACAGGTCCCCCATAATCTCTTCCATTTAGGAAAAGGAAATAGTGATGCAATTAATAAAGAGCATACAAGTTTTTCCCTTCCTCCCAGTTTCTGACCACATTTACTGAAACAAACAGCTGGGTTCAAGTAAAAATTCTTCACTCAAGCTCATACCACAAGTAATTTATGTTCTTGAATTCATGGGCTATCTTCTTTTTCGTTCCTTATTTTTATACACATCAATAATAACTTACTTGTTAATGAAATCCAACTCCACACATTCAGAAAGAAGGCAGGAAGATTCCTCTCTTCAGACTGACCCTGAGTCCCACAGTAACTGCACACATGGAACTTGGGACGTGTGGAACTTGAGGTCAAGGGCATTTTCCTCTAATAATGGAATTACTACAATGGAAACTCTATTACTGTGGAATCACTACATTGCAAGTGCAACGTTAAGGAACTGTAATTACACAGGGAACTTCTATAATCCTGATAGAACGTGTAAATCTCAGTAATAAAGCTGTTGGTAGCACAGTAATTGTACAGGGCTTCTCCACCCTACTGACTTAGGGTTACACTGGATATTGGGCAGGAATTGTTCCCTGGCAGGGTGGGCAGGCCCTGGCCCAGGGTGCCCAGAGCAGCTGGGGCTGCCCCTGGATCCCTGGCAGTGCCCAAGGCCAGGCTGGACATTGGGGCTTGGAGCAGCCTGGGACAGTGGAAGGTGTCCCTGCCCATGGCAGGGGGTGGGATGGGATGAACTTTCAGGTCCCTCCCTCCCGAACCAGTCTGGGATTCTGTGACCTAGGACAGATAATGTATTTATGGTCACTGACTTCAACTCACACCCAGAAGCCAAGTCATCCTACTGGCTTAACTGAGGCAAGTTTCCCCAACTTTGCCATAAAAAACAGAAACCCCACCAAATGCAGAAGCTGGAGATGGAACAACCTCCATGGATAGAGCAACCACAGGAGTGGCCAGGCAAGCATCACTGCCACAGCTCTCCTGCTTGTCTCAGACAACCCAAGCACATCTGCACTGGCACCAGGCAAGGGAAAGCACGGAGGGGCCCTGACGAGGCTAAGAAGTGCAAACTAGCCCCAGAAAGCCTCTTTGTGTCGGAGGAGGCAGCAGAGTGGTTTGATTTGCACTCCAGCTCTTTGCAGAGGAGCAGTTGCAGCTGCCCCCGTGATTTAACGTCCCCGTTCCCCGTGTGCTCCCAAAGACACACAGCCACCCTCAGTGACAATTTTGTGTCAACACTTTTACTGCTTCCAACACCACGCGGCCAATTAAGCTGGATCCTGTCCTCCTTTCATCAAACACGAAGTCCAAACCAAAAAGGCAATTAAATGGCTCAGTTTTCCTGAGGAAAGCAGAGATGCTTTGGCAGATCCTACGACACAGAAATATAAGGACACTTAACACAGACAGAATTCCTTTGAGATGAACCACGCCTACCACTTTGCATCTGCTGTTTCAAATCCACCATGGATCCCAACGAAGGTGCCTTCCAAACCAAACCATCCTGTGATTCTGTAATTCATATTTTATGCCCCAATTCTGCCTGATTCTAGAATATTTACAGCTTTGAACAGGTGGAGATTATTTTTTACATTTTATGACTTTATTATTTGTTTAAATAGCTAACACAAGATCCCTGAAAGGCAGGAGAGGTAATGGAGGACAAGCAAAACAGTAATCAAGAATAGCCAAGACTGCTGATCTATAATTATATATATTTTTATATATATATAATAAGGTTTGAATTATTAATTTTAAGAACAGGAGGAATCAAAGCAGTAGGTAACACTCAGGCATGTTTCTAAAGCTTAACAAGCTTCTTTTAAGGCTTTAAAGCTTCTCACAAGCACGTAACTTATGCATTTAGGATTTTTCAAGAAAACTTTATACTTAAAAATTGGCAGGTCCATAGTTACATTGTCAAGAAATGGCATCTCAGCCATTTTCCTAAGAAAATAAACAGATGATTCTTCTTCCATGCTTGCCAAAAGTAGATTAATTCAGTTGTCACCATTTTAGTTATGCAGCATATAGTCTTAATTAATTACTATTTAAAATCTGTTCTTAAGTTACGAGATTCATCTAAGGTGCAAAACTGAATGATCCAACAAGCTGTGGAAGTATGGAAAAGACACTGGAGACAGATTTCCTACCCTGATTAAAAAATGATAAGGGGGAAAAAACCACCCCAAAGCCATACTGGCATTTGACAGAAGCGTCCTGGAAGGGTTCCTCCCGTAATCCCAGGGATTCCAGTGGGTGCTCCAGCAGTGCCTCCCGCCTCCCCCGGCAGCAGGCTGGGACAGCCCAGGCCTGGGCTCCCTCTGTGGCTCACTGCCCCTGCACTGCTCCAGCAGATCTGCACCACGGGCAGTGCAGGACACACTCCTCCTGCCAGGTAATTTTGCATCCATTTATGGACAAGTGGCCTCATGAATTTGTCTAAACGGTTTTGAACTGCTGACACCATCTGCTGCCACCACTTGAGAGTGCAGGTGCTTAGGTAGAAACTGCTTTCTGTTAGCACAGATACCTAACTTCCATTCCAATGGCACTTGAAATGCTTTTTTTTTATTAATAAAGTAAAAAAAAAATACAGTTTCCAATGCCTTGTGGCCACTCCAGTGGCCTTTCAAACAGACCTGAGTGTGCCATGTATGATCCTCACTGCTTTCACATTGTGCAGTCAGTGTTGATGTGTAATTTAGGATTTTTCCACGAGAGGGGAATGTTCAGTAGACAGATTCATTCCAGAGGTCATGGTGGGGGGAAGACAGAACAGCAACCCACCTCAGCTTACAAGGAGAAACGCCAGACCAGGCAGGGAACGTGCTCTTAGAACTTACTCCACAAATCTCTGCTTGGGAAGCTCTCTGGAAGCAGAACCACTGATACATAAATTATCTGTAAATGCAATGCATGGAACTAAAACAGATTTTCCACAGAAGTCGAAAATAATCAAGAGAATCGATACTATTACATTGTAATTTGTTCTATTAATTATGAATCTGTGTGGAAAATATTACTGAATCTTTATTTCAGAATAACTCAAGTAACAATATAGTAGTGGGACTTGAAAGTCTGTCCCGAATTGTACCCAAGAAATTGGCTGGGATCTTCATACTGCTTTTATCTCTACATGTAAATTATTATAGAAACCTGGAATGGTTTGGGTTGGAAGGGACTAGAGCCCACCCAGTGCCACCCCTGCCATGGCAGGGACACCTCCCACTGTCCCAGGCTGCTCCCAGCCCCAATGTCCAGCCTGGCCTTGGGCACTGCCAGGGATCCAGGGGCAGCCACAGCTGCTCTGGGCACCCTGGGCCAGGGCCTGCCCACCCTCCCAGGGAACAATTCCTGCCCAATATCCCATCCATCCCTGCCCTCTGGCACTGGGAAGCCATTCCCTGTGTCCTGGCCCTCCAGCCCTTGGCAATTGTCTCTCTCCATCTTTCCTGCAGCTCCTTCAGGCCCTGCAAGGCCACACTGAGCTCACCCCAGAGCTTCTCCTCTCCAGGCTGAACACCCCCAGCTCTCCCAGCCTTTCCTGCCAGCAGAGCTGCTCCATCCCTCTG
>VXAD01005274.1:120665-136902 GCA_013399195.1 Dicrurus megarhynchus | reverse complement strand
CAGCCCAGCTCAGGGGTTTGGGGTCCCAGCCCAGCACAGGGGTTTGGGCTCCCAGCTCAGAGGTTTGGGGTCCCAGCCCAGCACAGGGGTTTGGGGTCCCAGCACAGGGGTTTGGGCTCCCAGCTCTCCCCCAGAGCACCCCCGGGGCTCCTCCCAGGGCTGCCCTTGGACTGCCCATGCCCAGCCTGTGCCGGTGCCTGCAATTGCCCAGACCCAGGTGCTGCTGAGCTCCATGAGATCCCCATGGTGCCATCCCTCGACCCTGGTCTCCACCTGGACATCGACTCATTGACCCCATGTCCCCCTGTGAGACCACCCATCTCTCCCCCACCACGGGGTTCAGGCACCAAACCCATGGCTCTCCAACTCAGAGACAAGGATGTCATGTCAGACAGTGTCAAATGCTTTGCACGAGTCCAGGCAGATGCCATCAGCTGCACATCTCTCAGCTGCTCATCCATTAAGCTTCTGTATTTACTCTACCTTTAGGATTAGTTCATTATTTGGTCTTTCCCTCTATGAAATTAGTTGGACTAGATTATTGTCCATGAAGTCTTATGGGGAAATGCATGACTAAACTGTAGGGCAGCTCAACATTATTAATTAATGGCTAGTTTTAAAATAAAACCTCCTTGGTAGCTTGTACAGCTTCTTTTAAACCCCAGGAGATCAACACACCACAGAAGATTTTAGTGGGAAATAAACACCCATCCAGCTTTGCCACCCTTGTATTTTCCCCCTGTCAAACAGCTTTCCAGTCTGTACTGGTAAGACTCCCTTTTCTCAGGAATTTGTACTAATAATTTTCCAAAAATACTAGCAGGGGATCCATAGCAACTGTTGATACGACTCAAAACCATTAAGAGCGATCCTAGCAACCTTCTGTTAAGAAATACTGTATACAGCCTCCCCCACTCAGCAAAATCCCACAATATGGCAAGAAAGATTTGTATGCCTAAGAATAGCTACCTACACACATTTTTCAAAATGACTGAGCCGTAATGATTTAAATCCTCCCTATCACATTTTCAGCAAGATGTGCCTCTACAACACTGTATCAATGTGTTCTGTTCAGAGTTTTGACTCTTTCTCCTTTTTTAAATCACACTATTAACATCCCTGACATTTTAGAAATAATGTTTATTGATTTTTCTGTTAACACTGCCATAAATTAAGTGATGTAATGGACAGGATTACTGAGGTGCTATAAAGAACATGTCCTCCAGATTCTTAACTCCTGGTTGAAAAAGACTCTGGATTAACTCAAGAAATAGGTGCAGTTCTGTGCTGTGATTTCCGTAGTTTAGGTTTGGTTGACTACTTTTTTATATGACAGAAAGGACATATTAAAACTACCTGCTAAGTATCAAATGACAGAAGAAAAACACCTTGTTTAGATGAAACTGAGAAATGAATGGTTGACAAAACACAGATGCAAAATTCCTGGTCAATTACAATTATTCAGAAACTTAAAGCAGAGTCAGTAACAGAACGGTCTGAGTTACTTTATCTGCAGCAGCAATGAATTGCTAAACCAGGAAAATGCTGATTTTTTGTTGGCAAATCCAGAACCAAGGTGTCACACAGGAAATGTGTCCCCTCCCACGGCTGGGAGCACTTTGGTAGCAGAAGTAATTGCAGCTGAATAGCGTTGGTTAAAAAGGAGGAGAGGGATGTATGGACACACGTGCTCCACAGCTTCCAGAGTCCTCTGGAATCCTGACTCACAGACCAATTTTTTAGACTATTTCTGCAGGATCTTCAAGTCACCAAGTTCTGTTCTTGTTTTACGGGGTAGTTTTTCAACCCTTGAGCCTCCCGTAATAATGCAATTCGATTTCTACCCTTGGATGTTTGATTTTACATTCCATCATTACCAAGCATTGATTAAGCCTTAGCACATACACTTGATTGTGTTTACGACTTTGTTTCCTCAGGGGAAGGTCAGGCTTTATGACAACATCACTCTGTTAAAAACAAAATTGTTGGTGATGCTACTGACTGTGATCAGCTTCATTCATCAGCTTATAAAATTCTCTTGCTAGTTTGCTTCCATACAGAGAAAAATTAATGGAAGGCATGGATTAGCACAAGTAACAGGAATCAAAAATGGACTTGGGTACCTGTGTTCATAGAATTAATTACATTAATACTCAGCTTCATCATAGTCCTAGAAACACATTTGTCAGACTGTTGTCTCTCCCTCTGTTGAAGTCCTGCTTTGTCTACACTTCTATAATATCCATCAGGGCAAAAACATTATGAAGCATCAGTAGTGTCTTTACCCGTTATTTTTTTTTTCTAATCCCTTATTCCACTATTGTCAAATATCAGAAGCTGCCTGAGAAATGAATGGGTCTCAGTTTACCTCCTAATAAGTGACTGTACCCATCAATCCAGCACCATTGCACACACTCTGTGGAAAAAAGCTGAATGTGAAGGCTACACCAGTGCCCTGGGTCTTGATGAAGGCATTTCAAAACAGGTGTGGAGCCCTCAGCCACAGCAGGATGAAAATTCAGGCCCTGACAACGCCTATCCCACACCCATCCTAACAAAAAAAGCCTTTCAGTCTCGTAGTTCCAACTCCACAGCAAGGACCCAACCAAGGTCACACAGTCTGAAGTGCTGGCTATAACCACAGACTCACTTTCTGCTGCTTCACATCTCCCACTCACCTTCAGAGAGACTTCCAAAATAATGAAAGGTCAAATGCAACCTTTACAGATTAACTCAGTATTAGTTATCCATTTTTTTGTAATTCCTGGCTCTTACACCACGCACTACCATGTCACAAAATATGTTCACCTTAATATTTGGGAAGATTTCTATCCATTTGTCTCATTTCTGTTCTCCACTCTGTTCTTTTTTTTTTTTTCCCCAGTTTTTTTCCTGTTCTTGTGGGGTTTTTTCTCTCAACTTACCTCACCATTTAGCATTTGACCACGGCACTTTGGGGCTGCTGCCTTCTTAACTGGGACATTACACCTGCTATTTATTGCATTCATTACACACAGAAGGCCCAGTAAGTTTGAGCTGTTTAGATGACACCACTGTGTATTTGTGTATAACCAATACCTTATAAATAACTAATATAAATATTATACATCATACATATAATACATGTTTGTATATTATTTAAATTACTAATATAAATAACTAATGCTAAAAAGCACCCACCAAGTTACAAGTAAACAATTCAGGAGGTGGGGCTGCAATATCTCCAATTCCACTTCTGAATCCTCCTAAAAAGAAGCTGAAAATCACAGTTGGCAACGTTTCTGGAAGGCAACAGTAATCCATAAATACTCCTTAATTTTCCTGTCATTGCAGAATTAAGCCACTTCCAGCTCACACAGATCTTACCAGGTGTGCTAAATTGATGTCATTACAAGTCATCAGGAAATACCCACAGAGACCTGTAGCAACATTTGGAAGTTTTGTTAAACAGCTGTGTGTTCTAATTGATTTGTATTATTTAAAACAGCTAAAGCAAGTTATCGCCGGATGTAGAGAAGGGATGACTGAAGACCCCAGGGAGATTTAACTCACAAGAAAGCCAATCACAGGAACTTCATTTGAGCATTTTAAGATTATTACTAGAGGAAGTGCAATTAAATCATCACCATTTATCAATTATCATTATAAAATACTATGCAACCTTATCATGTTAATTTATTTATGAGAAGGTAACTAGTTGACTTCTGCTTTTTGCAGTAATCTAGTCAGGGAAAATATTTCAAGATGCTTTCTCTGGAAATGAGCATAACTTTCCACTGCGATTGAAAGTAAGTATAAAAGACCAAATTTTACCTAAAACTTGCAAATGTCACATATCTCCGCTCTTTGGAGCTTGTCTCAGTTCCTGAGATATATTTTATTACAAATGTATTCTACCACAGAGAGTGTACACCAAAATATACTTGTATCAGAAATGTACACAGGCCTGGCACCCACATATCATAAAATACATGGGAAAAAAGTCCCAAAAAGTCGGTAAACCTTTCTTTTCCTGGTCTGCCAATCACAGTGCAAATCAGCCCTAGTTAAAAGTTAAGTAACATGCGTGGAACCCTTGGCAAGCTCAATTTTTCTTCCCAGTGGTGGAGAGCTTGTACCATTTAAAATTTGTATCTCTTTTGGATTAAAATCCTAAACCTTTTTACTCTGCTGCTCATGTGTACTGAGTGCTCAAGCCTGATTTGATGAGTTTGCCCAGTGACTTGCATTATAGGATCTGTGTCCCTGCAGGCAAAGCCTAACCCACATAACAAAATGGGTCAGCAGAAAAGCAGGGAGGCAAGACAAAACTCGGTGTTTCAATTCAGAACCCTGATTCATTTGAGGGTGAGAAGCAGTCTTTTTCTTGTAGACCTGACTCTTGCTTTGATCTGAGGCTTGCAGGCTAGTTTTTGTTATCTTCCATAATCTCCTTATTTAACAGAAAGTCACATTTTGCAGCTGTTACCTTTGCTAATTTCTCCAAAATGTTCTTCCTGTGCTCGTCCTGGACTCAGAGTTGGCTGTACCACCTCAGGAGAGTGCCCCAGAATCAGATTCACCACTCCACACACTTTGCCACCCAAAACTCCTGTTTTTGCAGGAATTCTTGTGTATGTATCCCACACGCACCTCCAGTTATTAGATGCAGGACAGTTTTTACTTTACTGTCCCTTAAGAGGCAAAAATAATCCCCGTGTGGGAGTGACCTGATTTTCCTTTTGGCTTGCACAACTCTGATTTCACACATTCCAAACATCCCGTTTATGCTTTATTCTCCGTAGTGTCACATTATTACATTATGTTATTAAAACATAATTTCCTCGTCTTCATTCACAGACAAGCCAGGTAATTAGTGCTCCATGTGAAAAGTGTGCATTACAAGAGGCTGCCAGCTCACAACTGGAATTCAGACACGCACAGCAACCACCAGAACACCCATGGCTTGGTAGGTTCTCAGGAAGCTGTTATAAGATAAACAATAGTCTGTGGCTGCAAAAACAAGAGCGCTGCTCCTGTTCCCATGGCTGAGCACCATCTACAAACAGGCATCCTGTAATTAAACTGTGTTATTTGAATTAAGGGAGCACCTGTAGGACTCAGTGGATGTTACATCCTTGTCGTGCTGCTGTGGCAAGAGACCTGAGAGCCTGGAAACAGCTAAAGTCAAGGGAAGGGAAGGGAAGGGAAGGGAAGGGAAGGGAGAGAGGACACACTGGTATCTTGGTCTGATGGGAAAAAAACTCACACCTGGAGAGTCTCAGTTCTTGGTCAGATTTGCACGTGAGAGCTGGAGCAAAGGGAAGACACCAGAGCAAGCAGCTCAGCTCTGTGCCATGTGTCATATTAGACAGCACCAACTTATTTTTTGTTGAGAGACCAATTTTCCCTCACTCAATCCTGAGGCTTGCAAATCTATTTAAAACTGAAAATTACACACAGTCTTTTTTGGTAATTTGATTACCAGACAATCCATGAAATGTTACACTGATATATAAATAAGTCTGCTTTTGTATTTACCCAAATTCACAATTACTCAGAAACTGCCTGAATTTTTGAGGATTGGCTTTGGAAAAGTATTTTAAATGTGAGATACTGTCAAAGCAAGCCTTAAATGGTGAACACTTATACATCTTTCAAAATCCAGGACTGAAGCAATTGCTGGTAAATGGCTCAGCATGACATGAGACAGACGTATATATTTGTTTATTATCTTTAATTTTTTTTTTCCTTTTGTCCAAGAGAGGAATAAGGCCAGTGAGGATTCAGGCATATATATGCATCCCCCAATTTCATGAAGGACCAGAGGATTCTCACCTGCTGTGTAATCGTGTCCCAGGGCCCCTCCTGCAGACAAGCCTGGTAGGATGCATGAACACTTCCCCATACTTCATCCAGAGTTAAAGGCCTTCCATCTGTGAGTGGGCAGAAACAACCACCTTCAGCCAAAGCTCGTAAGCATGCTGTATCTTTAATACAAAACAGCAAAATTAAAACTGACAATTGTTCAAATCCTGCCTGAAGGTGCACACAGAACTACCCTAAATTCCCTGTTCAGTTTTCTTCTCTGCCACCTGAGAGTAACAGCTCACTGTTCTGATTTTAAGGTGTGAAGTGTAATTGGTTTTGTAAAACTGGGTAAGATGGATTTAAAACCACAAAACAACATCATGAAGAGTAACCTAGTGTAAATATATGCAATTCATAGTGAGAGAGTGGAGAAAATCTAAGGAACAGAACTCTACAGATAAATGCCTACTGCATTTTGGTCTGTCCATAATGTTTTCTTGAGCTGCATTTATACAGCATTGTTGCATCAGGTTTTTAGCTGTGATGCTAGAGTTCTGCCAAGATATTAGTGTCAACCACTTAGAAAATAAGCATGTCTATTTTTAATGAATATCTGTTTATGGCAAACAGAGTATTTCGATACACTTTCAATAAGTAGCTTCATCTTGGCATTTATCAGGTGTCAGAAACCATCATCCTCTGATAATTAGTTTTACTCTACTGACATTTGCATGTCTGTAAAATGAAAAAAATTTATGCACACAATTAACATTTGAATGCCATGTTAAGATACAAATTCAAACCAGCTGCCTACAGCCTCTGTTTTACTTTCTGCACATATTTATAAAAAAGCACAAAGTTCTGAACTTATATAAGCACCATACAGCAGAATCATGTGGCAAATAAAGTGTCTGAGGGGGAAACAGCATATTGATGAGCTATTCCATGCTATCCTCATGAAGGTGAGACTTGTTAGACCATCACATCCGCTGTCTGGAGATGACAGATACCAGAGCTGTGCCGGAGACAGTCTAACATTTACAGAGAAATTTGCTACAACAGCATAAATTTACTTTAGGAGGATGTATTTACACTCAGATCACCAGTGTGCAGGTGACATGAAATCCCATGCATACCTGCAGTTTTGTTCTCAACAAAGAAAGTCCAAGTGTAGAATCTACAGTAACAGATGTGCTAATGCAACATCTGATTTGCCACTCCAGGTTGTGCTCTGTACACCTTTCCCTGAGAATTTTTACAGTAATACTTGAGCAAATTCATGTACATGTGGAATGGACTACTCTGCCTCTGTTAATCCCACGTATAGAAATGATCAGATGTTACTGAAGTATTAGCCACGTTACAGTTAAAAACTAGTGCTGTCATTACCTCGTGGTGAATTCCTTCTACTCAGGAGCTCCCAGATTTGCTCTAAACACAGGTGTGTATTCTTTGGGCACTCTTACCCCCTTTTTCCAGCACTCTGACATGTTCAGCAGCCCTGTTACGCATTCTTACAACCCACTGAGACCTCAAGCATCCAGCTGGTCTGACAGAGCAGTCACTAATTGTTGCTGCTGGCAACAAGGGCCCACTGTGGCACCTGCTGAGCCAAGCAGCCTCTTGCCTCTGTGCCTCTTTTTTCCCTTGGTGGAGCTGAGCTGGGAAGTTCAGCCAGAAAGAGAAGGAAACAGCAAGAAGGAAACAAACCAAGAGAAGGGGAGGGAGAGGAAGGTGAAGGCTCCAGATTCACCCATCAATGCATTTCTTTACTCACCATCCACCCACAAGGCCACAGCCTGCCGTGTGTCCCAAGGCTTATCCCAAGTCCGCCTGGGATAGTTTTATTATTCAAACTCTTTAGACTACAACAAACTTCTCTGAGAAAACAGTCAAGAAGCTTAACTCAATCATGTCACCACAAATAAGAAATAGTTAAAAGGCAGAAGGTTGAGTGCCCTCTCACAGCAGCAAGGTGAGGCTGTCAGACCACACAGGAGCTGCAGCTCTCAGCTGGCACCTTAATTTCTGCAAAAAGCAGAAATCCTTTAGGCAGAGAACATTCCATATTTATTTTCAGAGAAAATGTTCAGGCTTCCCAAGTTGCTGTACTGTATTTTCCTGATGTTTAGTGAGGGCTTTTAGTAATTTCTGAGATTCCCAATTAGAAGCCTTTAACAATTTTTAAAATTTTCAGTTAAAGGTTATTTCACACTTAGGGTGAAATGGTGCACAGCTTGTTTTGAGGCTTCATTCTGATATATTTTATAAAGAAACCATCTTAAGAAACCACTGCCGAAAGAGAAAAGAACACTCTTACAGCTTAAGAGAATATATGATCATAGATATTTTTCAATTTCATTTACGTCCAAAGCCACAATAAAACCAGTTCTTACAGGATATGGTCTTTAGAGCAGCTGTGTTGCTGAGAAAGGACATGGTGGTTACATGTTTTTGAGCTCAGGAAGTAAATCTGTATTCTGGAAAGCACTTCAGTCAGGCCCAGTGTGGTTGTGAATACAGAAAGTCATGCCTTCAGGGTTGGGGGAAGTTGCCCTATCTCAGAAGCTCCCTCTCCCTAACCATGATTAGCATGGTTTTTATTGGCAGGGATTTAGCTGTCACTGAGCTGAGAGAGAGTATTTTGAGCAGGTTAGCCTGAAAACCCCGCTCCTTCTCTCTTCTCTAGAGGAGTGAGGGTGCAGTCCTTGTAGACTTCCATTAGTCCTGCTCTTTCTTTTCAGTGTTTAGCCACCTTTTGTGCTGCTTCCTCTGCCTTTGCAGGAAAAAGGAGAAGTGTGAGATGAGCCGTTATTTTCTTTGCACACGGGGTGATTCCTGAATGGTGCCTGTGCTCACCTGTGGCTGTGCTGCTGATATCTCACTGTGGGTTTTCTAATGTATGGCAAGAGGGTTTTGAACGCCTGGCTTCAGATGTGGATGGTTCAAGAAAAGACTAAAGCTCCTTGACATCTTAAAGACTAAGAAAAGAGGAAAATACTCTGCTGATTAAAGAAAGCTTACTGGACCTAGCTCAGCCCATCTGGCTGATGCCAGCACTGAAGGGGAAGGATAATTGCCTATACCATCTGTCTCCAAGAGGGCTAATTGCTGACATCAGATATCAGCAGGGGTTCATGCATTTCTTCAACTACCTATTTGGTAGTCTCAGAAGCCAGAGAAAGAAAGAAGGGCTCAGTTTCTGGAAGGTATGGCAGGCACAGGGAGGATTTGGGAGAAATGAGCCCCTGCCCTGAGCTCCTGACACTGACTGTGACTTCAGCAGGTCTGAAATTAGGAATATATGCCACGTGGAAAGTATCATGAGGCAGTGAAAAATGTTTCTTATGTATATACACACTGCCTAAAAATATCTTCTTGTACCCTATAATGTTCCCAAACACCTTTCCAGACAGACTCATCACACTTAATCACTATTTTCAACTGAGGTATTTGTTCTTGCACAGAACAAGATCTTCCCTGTAAATCCATCCCCTGAAACTACAAAAAGTTTATATGTCTCTCAAAATGATTTAGTTCTGTTACAATTAAAATTTCAAACCTTACACCACCTTATGTATCAAACTTCATCTTACAAACAACAAATAAAGGTCTAAAGATGAGTTCAAGAAAGTAAGTTATTTCACCCACTTTAGACAGCAGCAAGCACAAGGATACAATGCAACTTTTTCCTTTCTGCAGGAAGAAGTGATCTGTAATGGTTGAACATAACTGCTGGCAGAGAGGAGTGGAAACTGGATGTCTTCACTGACACAAGCTCCCGAGGATGCCAACCAAGCTGGAGATCACAGGAGAATCCCCCAGCAACTCTACGGGGAGCCTTTTTCCCAGGAGGGACTGAGAGACCAGGGAGATGGAAGCTGGACTCACATGCAGTGGGAGAAAGGCAGGATTCCATTGATTTCATTATTCCAGAGAAGTTGGTAAAGAGTCTGCTGGAGTGCAGATTTGGACAGGCTGGCATCAGCTGCTGTTACACAAATGGAGGAAGTGAACACTGCAAAAGCTCTCAGCCAGGCTGAACAGAGCAATTATTGTTTCCCAGGTGTGGTGGGCATTGCAGACACCACCAGGGAGGAAGCAGAGCTCTGAATTCCAGCTCGGTGCCCTGTGCTGGGGAAGGCAAGACGGGGCAGGGCTGTGGAAACACTGGAATGATTACAGCTCACCTCCACCTCCCGCAGCCAGCTCTAATTAGCACGGGGATCAGTATGGACAGGATCCCAGGGAAACCAGGAACAGCTCACAGCAGACTTGTGAGGAACCGATCCTGTTACCGAGTCTACAAATAATGGTAAGAATTTAGACTGGGAAATTGAGGTAGGTCTCGGGGAGATTGTTCCTTGATTAGTTCAGGTGAGGAATGCAGTGAGTATTGCTAGTTGTCTGAGAAACAAAGTGAGGAGCCCATCGCACGAAGACTTTTACCTCAAAGGAAGAAAACTCAGGGCATTACCTAGAGTTCTCCTCACACCAGGTTTCAGGCAAGACAAAGGATACTCTGCTCAGGTATCTCAAGTGACTGTGAGCCTGTGCCAGCTGCACACTCCCAAAAATCTCACTTTGGGACCTTCAGACAGCACAGCACAGGCAGGCCAGCAACATGCAGGGAAGACAGAATTGTTCATTCTCAAAAGTGAGCTGCCCATAATTAAAATCAGAGAATACCAGCTGGAAACATTGTAGGAAACACACTTACTGCCAGCATTTTGTATCCTGCTCCCTTCAAGAGTCAGATATTTCTAACTTTAAAAGAGAATGTAAAATGCTGAAGGGAACCCAGGTGACCTTCGGAAGCATCTAAAAAAAGCCCTTGTTTTCCATTGTGAAAGGCTCCCAAGAAGTGTTTTAAAAGATAATTGTACTTGTAGGAACAATTACAGTTCTGTACTGCAAGGGGAGCTGTTGGCACATAATACCATGATTGTGCATTAGATCATCCACTGGCTCCTGTAATATCCACTTCCAGCTATAAGGAGTCATGTTTCAACACCTCCGATTCCCTGGTGCTGACAAGCTAAACAACTTGTTTTGTCTCTGTGAGCTCTTCTCTGGTGATTAACTGCTTATGGTGAATACTAATTATATGAAAGTACAGTACAGTAGAGATAGTGTCCTACTTCCTCTACCTGCAGCATCTCCGTCCTCTTCTGTACAGACACTGCACTATAAATTCAGCAAAAACCAAGAAGATGACATTTTTCAGGTCCACAAATAGGCTAACTCATCTCTCACAGCAAAACTACCTTTATCCTCCTGTCTGCACAATAAGTTCAAAGGCAAAACACTGCACGTTTGTAAATGCCTGTAATAATGCTGGAAATAAATTTGCAGCAGGATGTGTGCAAATGAGTTCTGTTGGTGGGAAAGGCAGAGCAATGTCCCCAATTCCCCACATCCCACTCTGAAAATTTACCCCAAATTATCCATTCCTGAAACTGCACCTCAGACTAAAGTATTTCCACCAGGGAGCCTATGAGAATTTGTTCTTCAATTTTGAATCTGAAGTGCTTTTTGAAACGCTAACACTGCAAAATTAGAAACCATTAAACAATATAAGGCAGAGAGTGATTAAATCTACCAAACACATTCAAAGCAGCTTAAGCTACTTTTTAATTAAAAAGGAAAAGATATCACTGGCAACATTCAGACATCTTTATCTAGATAAAGTTAAGATATTATTCAAAACACAAAAGATGCTGATCATAGAAATGTTTAGGTTGGAAAAGAGCTCTAAGATGATGGAGTCCAAGCCTCAACCCAGCACAGCCACGCTCACCACTGAACCTGATCCCCAAGTGCCACAAGCTGGTCCTGCTGGCCACACCACTGTGGGCACAAGCCAGGTGCCACTGGAGCACAGGTACCCAGGCTTTGGGCAGCGAGGCACAGAGCACAGCCAGTGCTGCAGCGTGATCCCTCCGTGCCTGCTGATTAAATGAGTGCCGCCAGCAGTGGCCTCTGTGGGAGCCTGAGTGTTCCTCCTTGTTGGAACCCCCAACACCTCCTTCCTCCCCTGACAGGATGGGGGCTGGAAGCACAGTGGCTGCAGCCATGGAGTAATGGGTAACAAGATGTACATGCCAGGGAGGAGACAGGGTCAGCTACTGTTTCAAGAGCCAGCTTTAATACAAAAAGAAGTCAATACCATATTGGTATTATTTTATTTTCCCTTAAGCAGCAAATTTAAACAGAAAACAGCATACATTTTTAAAGATACATTTAGACCCCAGCCTTGTGGCTCAAATTTGGGCTCCAAAGAAACAGACAGAGCCCTGCTGAAGCACTGTGGTTATGTCCACTGATTGCCTAATCCAGCTTAAACCTGCAGCACTAAGTTTTTGCAGTCATTTCAAGAAAAGAGCAAGAAAAATGACCGGCAGTTTCAGTTAACCACAGGCAAGATGCCAGGAGCCAAAGATCAGCCTCCCTCAGGCTGAGATGATATCATCTCCTCCACGGTCCTGGAGCTCTGAGTCCAGAGCATTGCAAAATTCACTGGTGAGCAGCCTCATCTCTTAGTTTCTTATTACATCTGCTCCTCCACTTAATATAAAATCTCTGTTTTCAGCGTCTATTGCACCCAACACATTGAATCCACGGTGGCCTTACCCAAAAAGCACGCTCTGAAATACAGCACAGGCACTTGGTAGCTGCTGGAGTACAGCACATGGTACTCATAGCGAACCACTTCTTCTGTGCTGCCTGCTCCAGCAGCCTGAGAATCATCCAAAGGTTCCTGAAACGACAAATGACCACAGCCATACATCAACTTCTGTACTGGTACCGAGGGAAATTGTCATAAATTCAGCAAGTGCACAGAACAGAAATAATGGCAACCACCCCTTCCACGGCACTACTCATGCAAACTCCCAAGGAAACTTTTCAACACTAGCAAGAAAATCAGTGAAGTCCAAAACCTACAGAGACACCTTACACACTTACTTCCACAAACTGTGAACTATTTGCAAGCCTTTCCAGAACTGAGGTCTTTCTAAGCTGCACCACGGCTCTCTAAAATCTTCATGGCACAGTAACTGGCACAATAAGGGGACTACAGCTGTACCACTCCTCACTACATTCAGTATAGACCATTTTAGAAGTGTATCCTTAAATAATCTGGTTTTGCTTGCCAAAAGACAAATCAAATGTATCCACCAAAAAATCCTCTGATCTACTTTCTTTACAGGCTTTTTGCCAGGAGTTGTTTTTGCTAATAATTTAAAATACATAATATAATCATAATAACATAAAATGTAATAATAAAACTGAGAGATTTTTTTTTCCTGTTAGTGTATATTCCAGGTGTAAAGTACTAAAGTTTATGGTAGATTTGAAACAAATCAAAATAGATGAAACTAATTGCATTGAGATATACCCCAGCTGCAGCACGAATTTCAAAACATTTCAAATTAATATTCCAACACTGCTAAGCACCCAATTGTTTGGACTTTCCTAAAAGCTGTCATAACTCAAATGTCTCTGAAAATGGAACCATTAAATTAATACTGTTCTTACATTAAGATTAAATGTAAGAACAAACTTTCCAAGAAGACACTCAGGGTGTGGACTTGTTCAGTGCTCAAACCCCCAAATTTACATGCATGAACTAAGCAACCATAATGCCCTACAGGTTGGGTGTGCATTTCACAACTTGGCTATTGCCAAGCAACTCTGAATATTGGCTTATGGTATCTGTCCAAACGAAATAGAAAAAGACTGAGCAGAAAAGAAGAACCAGCATCCTCTGAACACTATGTTCATGTAACACAAAAGAAATTTAAAGCTATTTTGCATTTTTATGTCATATCTGTAGTCAACTCAGCAATGGACGAATCAGTATATGAAGAAATACAAAAACTGATAAACTCTAACAGTAATGACACCCGAGATATTTTCAGGTTTTTGTCTGATGTGACTCTCCCCAAATTTAGTGTATTAGACAACCAGATGCTGCTGAGGCACATGGACAGAAGTTCACAAATGAAAGCCCAGGCCCTGGAAAGCTGCAGACCAGGGAACTGTCTATACATTTTTGGACACAAAGTGAGAAGATCAGAGATGGCCACGGAGCAGAGGTGTCCTGGTAAATCCTAGATGGCTGCAGGAATGGTTGATTTTAGCTTACGGGGAAACAGGTGCCTAAAGCAATTAAAGGGAGTTTTTAAAAACCTATTCTCTGGCTAACCTGGTTTTAAAAACTGTATGTGAAGAGATCCTAAAGTCAACCTGCCAGAAGGACAGTGATGATTGCTGTTCCTGACGTCACAGGCCAGATAAAGACAGGTATGATATGCCCAGTTCCCACATACATGAGCGACAGACCAAGAAGGGGAGTTCTTTTCCTCCTCACACAAGTCATACCCAGTGGTTAAATGTAAAACACAAGTTAAAAAAAGCACCTCTAGAAAAACATAAATCTCTTCTCTATATAATGCTGAACCTCCGTTAAAATTGATCAGTGCTTCAGTAAGAATAGCAAAAGAAAGACCATCAGCAGCCTGTGGGAAAAGAAAAGGAAAAAACCAAACCCAGCTACGGATTGGTTTTCATGTGTGTAGGGGTGGGGAAGAGGAGTCTGTGCTCAGAACTGAGCCTACATGGTGCTCCTCGGGCATTAATGTTGCATCAGATACCACAGCCTTGCCTCCTGCTTAGTCACCAGCTTTCCCTGCCCTAAAAGATACTTCTGGAAATGTCAAGACTACCTGTTCATGTGTTAAATTTATCAGTGTTCTAGAAAAGACTGTCTGCTTACACTGCATTCTGTACATAATGGTAAAATGACTAATTTGTGACTATTTTAGACCTGCACACAAAGGCAAATAGCTGAATCCTTCTTGGGGCTACTCTAATGCCCTTTCTTGTCAGTAAACAGCAATTTCACGTTTTCTTACTTAAAAAGACACATCATTGATGTGCAATCGTGCTCTTTACAGTCTCTGTAAGTACAGCCCACAGTATTTTTGCAGGGAAAGTACATTTTGTAGCCTACAAGTTTTGATGGTATCTCTGTAGCTGATGAGATGAACTTTGCTGATGAGATGAATAAAACTAGTACAGTCATTTTAGGTGATCTTTGAAACATCTAAAAATCTACAAATGGCTCACTAGAACCAAGGAGTCTCAGACAGGTTTATATCAGCCCGCAAGACTTCATTTTCACTCTTTAACCAACTACTGATAAAACCATAAATATAAAACACAGGTGTAACTTATTTTTAAAAAAAGCAAATCTCACACTTTATTTTTATGTATGTCATGATAGCCTATTTTAACTCTTTCTTTGAATAATTGTTATAGTTTCTTTTTCTTATATATATTGGTGCTCTAACTCTTTTTGAGCTAATGCTGAATTTTAGTTACTGTACTAGACAACACTGAAATCAAATTTGAATTTGGATGGTTTTGTAACTCTTGCAAAACATTCACATGTATACACACACCACAAAACAAAAGACAAAACCCACACATATTAGCCCTAAAAAATGTCATATAAAACATTAACCAAACTGCAATCATTAAAAATTATATGAAGAAACTTATTCCTCAAATTTTTTGTTTCTGATTTTCAAATTTCCTTGCATGCCTGCCATGCTTCATGTTAAAACTGTGAATCCAGGACTGGCTGGCTGTTTCCTAAATAAATTGGGAAGTTGTCATCAGAAAGCATCTGCTCCTCTATTGCTCTCAGGTAAAATCACTCCTGGGCTATCATAATGGACTATTGAGCAGATGTTTAAAAGCAATGTATGTATTAGAAAAAAGATAAGCAGCAACTACCTAATTAATTACATTAGTTCCATCATAAATGAATTACCACTGATTTTAATTGATATAAAATTGTCCTCAACCTTTATGTATCCCCAAAACAAATTAAGTCGATTTGTTCCTTTTAAAATGCTAAATTATTTAAATCAATAGATAAGAAACACTGCCAGGTGTCATTCTGAAGGCAAAATAACGTATTTTTAGTATTTCAATTCCTCTTGATGAGGAAGGCAAGTCTAAAACCTGTGGTAACAAGTTAATTTGACAGCAGGAGAGACTTAATAGTGGTTTTGGGTACTGTTTAGTGGCACCAGGGCAGCAGGGAGGTGTGGGTTAGGGCACCTTTGGAGGGAGACCATGAAGGAAAGGTGAGTCAAACAGGGTAAACTGGGAAGGTTACAGAATTACCTAAAAAAATGGGTTTCCCTGCTGACACCAAACATTTCCCTCTCTCCACCTCACCTGCAGAGGCCCACTGAGCCAGACGTTCTTGCTCAGTCTAAAGTCCCTTTGAAATTAAGAAGCAGGCCCCCTTTTGGGGGAAAAGGTAAGAGAAGTGGTGCAAATAAACATGTCTCTTGGATGTCTAGACACTGTTGCCTTTCTCCCAGTTCCCATGTTCCTCCTCTCCTCTCCTCTCCTCTCCTCTCCTCTC
>VXAD01005274.1:82926-113488 GCA_013399195.1 Dicrurus megarhynchus | reverse complement strand
CCTTGAGGCAGCACTGTCCACTGAAAACGAAGGTTAGGGCGCTGGCCGTTTGGAAATACGACTGAAAAGGCAAACCGTTCTCTGTCTTCCGCGTGTAGTGGTATCGAGAAGAAGCAGTCTTTAATATTGAGCACCGCGCAAGGTTGTCCTTCTGGTGTCATGGCGTTTGCAGGCAGCAACGTTTGAACTGGGCCCATTGGCTGAATTTTTTTGTTTACTTCACGTAAATCGTGAAGGAGTTGATAGCCTTCGCCACTTCTTTTAGGGATTACAAAAACTGGGGTATTCCATGAGCTGGTTGAAGGTTCTATGTGGCCTTGCTGCAACTGGTAATTAAGTAATTCAAGAAGGGCAGTCATCTGAGGCTCTGATAGGGGCCACTGCTCGACCCATACTGAGTCGTGTGATTTCCATGTTAACTTAATTGGGAGGGACGGGTGCGTAGCAGTGGCCCTTAGACTAAATTTGTTACCCTAGCTTTGAGTTGGGTTAGAGCATCTCTCCCCAGCAAAGGCGACACTTTTGATATAATGTATGGGAAGAGAACGATGGTATTTTTGGGTCCCTTCTCCGTATGCAGCGTTACAGCTATCGGTTGGGCGCTCCTTCGGGCTCGGGACGATCCTCCTACCCCGCCTACCGGGGGGGGCATCTTCTAGTTTCCAGTGTGAAGGCCAATTGGCTTCTGGAATAACTGTGACATCCGCTCCAGTATCAATGAGGAAGGGGACGTTGATGATGGTGTTGTCCGAAGGGAGAATTCGGGGGAGCGTATTGTTAAGGCGGCAACAACTTCCCCACACTATGAGAGGAGCATCGCATTCTATTGCCAGGGCCACCCAGGGACTCCGTTTTCCGGAAGTGGTAATTGTTGGGTTGGGATAGCGTCCGAATGTACTTGGGCCGCTGGGTTGGCAACCAAAGTGGTTGCTGCTTGGAGGGGGGTTGGGTTCGATGGCTCTCCACTCCATCCGGGATAGGTGCCGGGATAGGCATGGTTGGGCTGCCTTGCATCCCAGGTGGGAGGAGGCTGTACACGGCCCACTCGCCCCCCTCCCGTTTCCCTGCACCTTGGATCTGCAATCTTTGGCAAAGTGCCCCTTTTTTCCGCAGGCCCAACATGGCCCTCTAGGTCGACCTTGTCGTGGGGGTAGCGGGTGGATCGTAAGTTGCGGGTCGTTTGCTTGGGGACAGTTTGATGCGACATGGCCCGGTTGGCCACATTTAAAGCACGCCATCACGCTGGTTATTGCTGTGCAGACGGCTGCTTGAATTGGAGCCAGGTGTTCCTCTTTTGCAACGTGTTTGATCATAGACGCGAGGCTTGCTCCAGCCGGCAGCGAGCGTAGAATTTCCTTGGTGGCTGAATTACACTGCTGGTGCAGACATTCCTGGACAACAGGGCCTTTTGCCTCTGCTGGTAAGGACGAGGAATCTATTGCTGCTTGAAGGCGATCCACGAATTGAGTGAAACTTTCACTTTCTGCCTGTTTGATGGTGGACCACGGTGGTGGTTTGGCAACCACTCGACAGGCTGTACGAATGGCCTCTCTGGCCGCACGGGTGGTTGCCACAACCTCCAAGGCTCATAAGTGCTGGGCTTGCGCCTGGGGCGTAATCATTGCTGGGTCAGTGCCCATGAGCCGTTGTAGGCTCGAACCATGCAGCGGATGATCCGCACCGGCTACCTGAGCGAATTGTTTGGTGCAATTATCTTCCCATTCTTGTTTAAAAACTATCATTCCCGCCCCATCAAAAATCATTCTGCAAGTCTGCTTTATGTCAAACAGGAGCATATCATCGTGTCCAAAGACACTGTCCACGAGGGTGGAAACCATGGCAGAATTTATTCCTTTGTCCGCCACTGCTTTAACGATCGCTTGCACATCTCTGGGGTTCACGGGTGTATAGGCCCTTTGTCCTCCATCTGTAACTCGGACCGGAAAGGCCAGGGTAGCCGGTACAGTCCAGTCAGCACAGGCGATTTGTATCTTTTTCCAACCTGTGAGTGGAGTGTCTTTCGCCTGCTCTTTCTTAATTGATGTGGGAAAGCTGCCACTTTTGATTAAACTTGGGTCAGCTCTCACATATTCTGTGCTGGAGTCGGTGTCGGACTGGCTGTCTGACCACCCGCTGTAGCTGGTGTCTGACTCAGAGGCGGAAGCGGAATGACTAGACGGTTCTGGACTCCTATACTTTTTTGCGGCGCTCCGCCCCCGCTCCCCGTGACGACGAGTGGGTCGCCTCCTTTCCTTGTGGTCCCCCCGCCCCCTGCTCACGAAGGGCCTATCCACATAAAGGCATGCTTTGCAGCGCGCGATCTGATTGGGCATATCGCCTTTATCCACGGTCTCCGCCTTTCCGCTACGGTTTTCGCAGTTCCCCTTACGGTGAACTTCTTCCCGTTTTTGTTCATGCACATGCACAGTACTTAGCGTGTCCCCGGGATGCCCTCCCGTCTCGCTGAAAGCCTGCCCTCCTGTCTTCTCCCCGGCGCCATTCTGCAGGGCGTATGGGGGGGGGTCTGTCGCACACCTTTTCCAGTTCTAAAGTTTCCGCAGCCTCCCTGACCTCAGCAAGTAAGTCGTCCCATAAGGACTTTTGCTGCTCCGCGGACGGGGAACCGGGGACAGGGCTGGGTGAGGACGGCAGTGACGAAGGGTCCCCCCGCCCCTGTGAGTCACAAGGTTCAGTCAGCAAGTCGCTAACCGAGGTCTGCGTTGTTGCGCCGACTCCCAGTTTGGGGGTGGCAAGCAGGCAGTCTTGGGCAGCCTTCCAAGTCTCTTGCTCTTCCAAAGCAGTTTGCAGAGCCCGCACAACTTTACTCCATGATTTAAGATATTTCCCACTGCCGGAGGACATAGTGTCTTCCGCCAGGGCTTTAATACACTTTTCCCACACATCCGAGTGGAGTATATCCACAGGGCGACTAATGACGCCTAATTGCAAAAGTCTAGTAAGAGCAGAGACAAAATCTCTAGGCTTACAAGTAATACCCCATTGATTATGCAATTCTGATACGACCTTCGCGAGAGCTTCCATCCTCCTCGCTGGTCCCGCCGCTCCGGCCGCCGTTCACTCGTCCAGGCGAATCCCGCTCCCTGCGCTGTTCCCGGGTTTTGGCACCACTTGTTGCCTTCTCAAAGGCGTGATGACCTGGTTCGAGAACGGCACGGCAGCCGCCCCTGGCTGCTCAGGCCAAGTACTCACAGACACCAATGTGGTGGATGGCAAAATGACATTTATTTCCGGAATACGCAGCGTTATATAGCCTGGGGCTGTGTCACTTCCGTCACTAGCCTTTCGCTCCAGGCTGCTTTAGCATATTGACAACAGTACTAACAGACAGAGGGGTGACCCTAACTTTCCGTACATCGCGTAATCTTACGATCGCCAGTCCCTGTCTCACCACAAAATAGAACAGTTGGATGCTGCCCACTTGAAAAAGGAAATAGCATCTGATTAAGTTAATATCTGACAAAATGATACATCTTGAAAGTTACCTGAGATGCTAACCTAAGCTTGGCCATAGACTATATTAGATAAGCAGAACCATTAGAAACAATCATCATAAACAATGTGGCTTAATTACAACTGGCTTACTTGAATGTGAGAGATCCAATCCTATTAACTATATGTTAGGGATAAAGCACATGTGTTATTCTCTTACTACAAAAGCAGGAAGATGAGACTAAATTTCAAATTTAAAATAGCCTGAATTCAAAAATTTTAGCTACCACTACAAATAATTATGAAATTACTCAAAATAGTTGTGAAGTTACTCCTAAAATCTCCAAAAGAAAACCTGAATTTGTTTTTACACTTAGACAAAAAATGGTAGCACATTAAGATCCAGTGATTGTTTGCATTTGGAAATATCTAAATGTAATAAATAAAATTTTATTTATTTACAAACAGCAGCATAATGTATTTATTTATAAACAGGAGCAGACCCTACCAAGACAAGTATGCTCAGCTTTTGCCCACTTTGAAAAGCTGTTTGTAATATTCATATATGACATAATACAGGTGCACTTACGTTCTACTCTGTAATCACTGCTACAAAGGAAATGCAAAGTTCTGAACTCAGACTGGGGCAGGTCAAAAGTCCTTAAGCTCATTTTCAAACAAAATACTCTGTAAGAATATTCTAAGTATTAACATATACGAAGTTATCAAATGTCACCGATCACAAACACACCAAATGTATAGTGGAGAGATTCACAGTGCCTGGAGAGAAGTACTGAATTACTTCCTTTATTAGTCTGATCTGAAATGAAAACTGCCACAGAGTGTTACACGTTATTTTTAATTTCCAGAAATGTGGTACATAGTAAGTGCTGATGCAAACTTAACCACTTGGAATCTGCTTTACAATTCCTTAAAGCCAAGTAGAAAATTTGCATGAATTATTGACAATGTTTTTGTCTGGAATGACTCTTCTAACAGTCTCCATTTAAACTGTGTTTTATTTGACAAGAAAGCCCAGTACAGAATCAAGAATATCCAAATATTTCCGCTGCTGTATGTGGTGGAAAACATGCAATCAACAACACCCACAAACACAATGACCAGACAACATCACTGTGGCAGAAGGGTTAAAAACACCAAGAAATGGTACAGATGTACATAACTGCACTTGGTCGAGCTCATGTATTCTTACAAAAATATTATACATCTGCAAAATCAGCATAATGGCTGAACTGTTAAATAAATTAATCTTATTTCAAGGAATTATTCTTGTAGTTGAATTGCTCAGAAGTAGGTGGAGGGACCTGAAGAAACTGTTGTGTATACAACTGTTCAATAACTGTATCAAATATTCCCTTCAAACTTTATAAATAATCTACATAAAATACTTCAAGCAATTAGCAAATAGTTCCAAAAAACGTTCAAACTCATTATCCCACAGGATGGGAAACAAGAAGCAAGGAAAGAGCCACTAATTGTACACATGTGCAGAGAAAGAGCCAGAACATGGCTCTGACTGTTGGGACATTTTATCTGCTCTCATTTCCCTCAAAAGCTGCTCTATAATTTATTCCTTCAATTTGATTAAGGTATCTCAGGGGTTATTCCATATATTCATCCCTATTTGCAACTAACTGAAATCATAGCTAAGACAATGAAGTACAATGAAGTACAGAGTTGGTTAAATTGCTCTTGCTTCTCAATACTGAGATATTCCAAGTGTCCTGAAGGCATTTAATTCCAAAACAGGAAGCCAGAGAGGAGAGCACTCAGTAATTCTAATCATGTGCAGATCTCTTGGAAAGTATTTTCCTAAACATTTGCTGAAAGAACCTTTTATTGTACCGCGTGCTGCTGCTTGTACCCCAAACAGGGTCCCACAGCAAGATATTTACTCCTTAAATTGTCTCTGATTATGTAAAGGAACCAATCTGGAGATGACCAAGACCATGCTTCCCAAAATTAAACTTTAGCCATGTGCAAAACCAAAGAAGTTGGGGAAGAAAAAGCAACTAAAAATATGTTAATATATTTTTAACATCCCATACGATGACTTATTCATAAGGCAGAGGCTACAAATGGTAGTGCCGCACCAAAATCAAAGACAATTCAACTTATTTTTTTCTTAACTTCAGTTTATAGGTTTCTGCAACTCAACTGCAAACCCTGAAGGAATAATTTTAGACTAAAGGCCTGGTGTCCATATGATATTTCAAGCAGTACTGCCAAGGTCCCTATTCCATAATGTTTCAGGTAAAAGAAGAGTTTCTGACTTTGCTGAGTCTGGCAGTAACACCTGAGCAGATCAGGAATTTATGGCTGCAGAAGTCAGCTCCCAAGTACCAGGGTCTTTTACAAGCTGAGTTCTAGAGGACTCCACCCAATTTACAGAAAAAAAGGCTAATGTTGCCTTTTTATATCAATTTCCAAGTTTTCACAAGCATCTACACACCAGTGCCCAGCATGAGTGCAGCTATGGGGAACTCTTTTTCACAGCAGACTTCTTTCCCAGAGGACTCTGCTTTGGATCTTGCAGAATCATGCAATCATTTAGGCTGGCAAAGACCTCTGAGAGCATCGAGTCCAGCTGTTAACCAGGATGTTTCATTGCTGATAGGCATGCACAAAATACTGAGCTCTCTCAATAAAAAGACACCATGGTCACTCATATTTACAGGATAGTTAGTGTTTTAAACCAGGAAAAGTGTCGCAAGAGATTTGCCTGTTACCCAAACAGAGAATAAAAGCACAGATGAAGAAACAGCAAAATATAAATAAAATTTTGAAAAAAACCCAAAACTCCAGTAAATTATGTTTCCAGTATTTTTGGATGCAATATTGGTTATTACTTCTTCACCTAAATTTCCTGAATTAACCAACAAAAATATTTTTATGTGGATTAACAAAGCTTTAAGATGATTACAGGATAGCTGCTTACATAAAATAAATCTGACTCAAAGATTACAATTACATACAAGTACAAATCAAGGAAGATAGGTGCATACATCATATTAAGCTTATTTGACTTTTGGGTCTTGCTCAATCTCTCAAAAATAACCAACTGCAAGACACCAAGTCATGTGGGAATCTCATCTGCCATCAGACTAGCAGAGATTACTGAAATTTTAATGTCTTGAATGGAAAATCAGGAGTGTGCTCTGCTTTCTAGGATCAGACAGGAATTTTACAAGTTCAAGAAGCAGCAGTCAGGATTTTGTAACAGATCTTTGTCTGGTGGACAGGGAAATGTGTTCTGGCCTGCAGTGTCCAGGTGACCACAGAACAAGCATTTCATGGGTCCTCCTGAACTCAGCATCTGTTGAGGAACTGCCTGTGTTCCTTTCTAAATCTACGTTTACATTTTTTTTTAAATTTGAGAAATAAGGGAGATTATAAGTTAAAGCAGAAAAAATTACATGGGGAAGGGCTGGAATTTTTAAGAGGTTTAAATTTATTTAAATCAGAGATACAAAAACTTCCCAAAATTTACACCCTGAACAACTGAAAACAAAATGTATGATAAAAGTGCAGATCTAACAGAGTGAATAACCACTTCACAAGAATACCAAGAGTATGAAAAGAAAACCCCTACAGAGAATAAAAAAGAGGTATGGTAAGCAAAAAAACCCTATTTCTTGACGCTTAAGTTTAAAGGAGGAAGTAAGAACTGCCAAAATTCAAGTTGTACTTGCAAATGGCAAAAGGGATTAGAACCATCTTTGAAGGAAAGAATAATTAATCATACAGAGCTATGTAGAAAGTGGATTAAAACTTAACATTGGTTTGTCAAAGAGAGAGCAAGCCAAACGAACCTGATATCTTCCCCTGATAAGATAACTGAATTAGTGGCCAAGGAAATGCAGGAGATTCAATCTGGCTGGATGCAGTAAAATATTTGATACCGGGCCAAATGGGAAGCAGTTCTTTAAAGTGAAGAAGATGGGGATTATGTTCAAAATGTAATACACAAGAAAGTGAAAAGGGGAGAGAATAATGTGAATAGCTAAAAAGAGAATTATTGACCAGGAGACAGTCAACTAACAAAGCACCTCTAAAGCTGCGCTGTAAAGTAATCTTAGTTACAATATTCCTCAACAAGCTGAGCACAAAAGCAGGGGATTGTTGACAAATTTTGCTGATGATACAAAGCTGGGCAGCCCAGTCAATAGAGCAGGAGATGGAAACGGTGGCAGGAAATGGAGTTTGTAACAGCAGCATTGCCACGCTGAGATTGCCCACGAGCTGATCTCAGCTCTGCTCTCCCCCTGTCACACGAGTATTGACAGGACCAACAAATCACAAGACAAATGCCCCTCATTCCCTGCCGCCACCAGGGATCCCACACACACTCCACAGCCCTCACTGCCTCAGCCGCCGTGATTTACACCGGGAACAGAGAACGAGAAACGCTGAGATTCAACCAAATACTGCCATTTCCACTCCACGAGAAAATCCAGTATTTTAACATTTGTCTTTTTCATTAATCAATACGGAAGTTAAATACGAACCCTTTTCACAGGACAAAAACCTTCTGGTCCGAGACGGTAAATACCAAAATAGAAAATGTCAGAATTTCCAAATTAGAGTGTGCCATATAAATGTGAACTGGCTCACTCGGAATCAGCTGGACATTCAGTTTGATAATCATGGTAGTCTCCATCAGTGGGAAAAGATTTTAAAAATACTGCTCTCTGGGCAATGAAGCAGGTTATTAAACTTGCTTAAAAAAAACTTTCAGAAAAGTTTAAAACCTTGTCATATTTTCAGAAGAATTAATCTGATCCTAGACAAACTATTTCATTTGTCTAATCAGAAAACCAACTTCCTGAAAAAAATCTGAGTTTGTAGAAAATCGATTTTCTACTCAGAAATTCTCGACACCTTCACCTGTACTGCAGTACTCGCACAGCACTAAGCAAAAGAAAAGTGAATGTTCATTAAAACTGCAATCATAACTCTGAAAAAAATAAAAGTAAAGCCACTTCATAATCAAAGAAAATCCATTTATTTCATATCATTACATTAAAACATGTAAAATTAAGCGAGACAGAAAATTAACCCCATTTTTCTTGTTTTTATTATCACCCAATTTTGGGATGGAAAAGGAATGCAGACCAGTAGACTAAATACAGATTACACACAGTTCTGCTGTGAAACAGTTTTTTCTAACTTTCAAGGATAGTTGACCACCTCTAACATAAATATCAAACAGCTCTGTCCTGAGGGTTTTTATCCTCAAAAAGAGTCTTTAGTGTTACGACTTTTTTTTCAAGCTGGACCATGTTTGCTTATCCTCCAGTTCCACCCTTAAAAAAAATTAGGCAAAATTTTCAGCAACAAACCCAAGAAGACCAAGATACAACAGGAAAGGCAAAGTCCTAAACAGAGTTTTTTGTTCTTTAACATAGGAATGGTTGAAAGGAAAGTAAACATTGCAAAGCAGTGATGGAATTCAAGGTAAAGCTCTTGCCTTAATGGTTTCATTGAATATTTTAAGAAGGTTTTCCAATACAAAGTGACAATACAGAGTTCACTGAATATTCTGTATGAGGATTACTTTTACAAAGTTATTTTGTTCTGTTTACTTCTACTCCCTACAAGCAAGAGCTACTCTGTGAAAACTGAGACAAAGAAGTGAAAAGCTTTGATCAAACGTACATTGAAAATTTACAACAGAACAGAGAGTATAATTTAGTTATCCTGATTCCTACTGCCAAAACGCTAAGTATTTCCAAATACTAAAAAAAAAAAAAATCAGTGACTTTACAGCTCACTATGTTAGCAAAATAACTTCAAAGCTGGTTCTGTTTACGAACATTAGCAACCTTTAAAACAAGGGATGGCAGCAAAGTACACAACACATATTTTAGATATCTTTGTTTTAAAATCCAAACATTCCAAAATTAAGATCAAGTATTACCAGGCTGTAATCATCCAGTGGTAAAATACCTATGTATTTTAGAAGTCCTTTTAGTAACTGTTTAATTTTACAATTGAAAATGGTAAAAAACATGCTTGATGCTTCATCACAGGTCAGGAGAACCTCTAATCACAAGACAGCATTATCATAACCATGTCTCAGACAACCTTGGAATACACCCTGGCACCTTCACAGCTTTAGCAACTGTAAAAACTGTGCTTTGAAACCATTTAACAAATAACTTTTTGAAGAATAACAACTCTCTGAACTAAATACCTAAGTTTACAAACAAAGTCACTGCCAAATAGTTCTGTGAATTATTAGACATATTTTCAAAGGCTGGATACCCCCACACCAGCAGGAATCCCATTTTCAGCAACCTTGAGGAACAGAATGCAATAATACCTGAAGCTGGCAACACCAAAATTTATGAATTTCTTCAGGCAGTGCAAGACTTTTACCAGATATAACCCAGGAAAACACCACAACTGTGTCTGTCGAACTAGTAATATCGCCATGCTAGTAAGTAACTTCCAATGTAAACCCGGGTAACAGAACCTAATGCCAGAGAAGCAACAGTAAAAGCAAGATCTGTTTGTATCTTTAACTTGAAAATATAATTTAAACACTGGGAGGGTTAACACTTTTGCAAATTTTGTCTTCCATTCAAAAAAGCATTAATCACAAAAATAGGTGCCAAAAGCATACTTAAAACACATCTGAACATATTCTTTTCCCACATTTTCCTCTATAGAAGAAAATACCAATTCTTTATATAGTCTTTGGAGGAAAGACAAACACAGGAAAGAAAAAAGAAACATGAATTTTATAACAAAAACTAAAAATACATATATTTCCTTAAAATTATGATGGATGATGTGTGTGTAACACAGGGCTGGAATCAGCTTTCCAAAACAGACTGACCAGCTACAGTGTATTTGCTTTGCTCCATTTTGCCAGGGTTCAACAGAATTTCTGTGGCTTTCATCCCATTAATAGTAGGTGCTCTCAAAATAAGTAATTTTTTCTTGGTTTATCTCTTAACCACACAGGCATTAAAGGAATTGTTGATACTGCAGATATTAAGTAATAGACATAGAACCAAGCCAAATTTGGAATGGGCAAAGGGAAAAATCAGATGCTAGATAGAAATATGTAACTTTGCTAACGTAAAATAGAAAAAAAATTGTGATGTGAATTCTTAGCTATGGAGATAAGCCTCAAGAAAACATGAAAAAGCCATACACCACGTTGGGAAGTGAAAAAAGTTATTACAGATTTTAATTCGGTTTTAAGGTGTAAGGTTGGAATCTGTTGAGTTGCCAATGTTTAGCATGACGTATTCAATGCCCATTCTATTTTATATTTACATTTCCCTCTTTGTCTCTGGTACTTTACCCAGTAACTTTAGTCGTTCCTTTGGAAAAAAGCAGTGCAATCACATCTGTATCCCTGCAGAAAAGCAAACAATTACACTGTCTGCTCTGAGCCTTGTCATTTCCATGAGGAAACATGACAGTGTTCATATTATTGCTATTGATTGCCAATCACAACTGGGAACTGTCTGAGTCTCTCAGATAAAATTAACCTAAAAAGAGCACATTAATATTAGATTTTATCACATAAAACTATAATTCTGTCATCAGGGTTAGCTTTTTTTTCCCTTCAGTATAAACCTCAACTAAGGCACGCTGTACAGATGCTGCCAGGGTGTTTTCCTACCACTCAGCAGCTACACCAGGTGCCCATGGACCCCTCCAGTCGGCAGGACTCCTGCAGAGTTCCAGAAAACCCCAAACTTCTCTCAAATTGTACATCCCTGCTGCTTTCCTACAACACATCCTCCTTGGAGAAGACTGTCTGTCAGTTCTGCTCCTTTTCAACACCAAATGACTGGCAAACGGAAACAAATTCCACCCAGGAAAGGAAAACACTGTCTTCTCGGTAACAAAGCTGGAAACAAGATTACCAAGAAAAAGGCAAAAATCTAAAGCTATGAATAATCTAAAATTGTGTGTCATTGAAAATGGCATTTTTAAAGACCAGAGTGTTTCTTGATTCAAGACAAAGCTTGGCTGCAAAGGTGAAATAAATGACTAACCTGGCAGCATTCTCCCTCTTTAATCCTTCAGAACATAAAAGAAGAAATTCCTAGCTGAACTTCACATGAAAACAGAACCTGGGAGACAGCTTTTTAAAAGAATAAAATCTGAGGGATTTTGAGGATCACACGCTCTCAAAATCAGATCCCAGGCTTTCAGGACCCCTTAACTAGGCCGAAAGTGAAAATCCCTCTCACAGAGCTAAGTAAAGATGAGGGTCCTGTTTCACACAGGGAAAATATTCATTCTTGTGCAATCTCTGCTTTGATTTCCTGGCTCTCTAAGCAGCCTTGCAAAATCTGATTGTACATATAAACAAAGGCATTAACTCCAAATGTGCACCTTCCACCACAGCCATGGATAACACAAATGAACAGTGATCTATGGAACAGGAGGCCAAGGGACCTGCTGGGTGATTAAGGTCAGTATCTCGTTACCACAGGTACCAAACATCCTAGAATGCCTTTTTCTAGATTTGTATGGTTTTATCTGCAAATTAACAGACTTCAGGATACTATCGCTCCTTTTGGAAAGCTATTTCAGCAGCTCACTTCTCTGGTTCTAGTGCAAGTTTATCCAAGTTCAGTTTATAACTGTAAATTCCCATGCCAACATCATAGTTTAGTTTAAGGAGCTTTTTTTCATTCCTTGGCATTTCAAACCTTTTTTGCCCAACAGAGATAAATCATACTTCCTTTCAGGCTTTCTTTTTTTAACACTAAACAAGAATTCTTCTTTTCCCAACCTTTTCTCTTTTCCCAATCTGATTCTTCTAATCAACATAAAAAATCTATTATATGTTAATTCTCTTTATTTTTATTTCAGTGGGAGCAGCTGTAATTAAACATACAACACGACAGACAAGTGCTCAACATCCTTGTTTAATACCAATTCCGTCGGAGAGCAACACCCAGACAGAACCTAAACCCGTCTTTATTTCATTCATGCCCATGAGCAGTTCACAGTAATCCTATGATCAACTAAAACATCCATTTATTTCTCCTCCTCAGTCATTTCCAGCTAATGAGCCACGAGCTTCTGAAGCAGCATTACCTTACCTGTACTCCCCAAGTACATGACCTTATACTTTTCACCACTAAATTTCATCCTGGTGCTGTTGTGCCAGTCCTCGAGCTCCTCTGGTTCTCTCCACAGGAATTTCCTACCTTCTGCTGTATTGACAATGCCTCCACATATTTTGCCATCAGCAAATTTCATTAACGCTCTCCTACTCCCTGTCCTGCAATTACAACTTAAAATATGAGATTTGTTCTGAGGGTGAATTTTTGTGGTATTATCACACAGCTTTGCTTTCCTGTGGGCCATTGATAAAAAATTTTACTAAACTCTACATGGATTGGGAGCACTGAATTTTCTTTGTCCAGAAACTCAGTTATTTTGCCAAATGATAGATAATGGTTCAATACATCCACTACCTTCTGTAACATCACCCTGCATTCCATCCTATTTCCATATTCAACCTTTACTCAAATCTTAATAACTCCTTTGAAAACTCTGAATAACACTGATGCCAGACTAATAAACGTATAGCTTTTTGCCTTTTGAAATAGAAAAAAACCCAAAACCCAACAGATTTCTGACACCTGACAGAAATTCTAGGGCAGAAGTTATCTCTTACTTTCTTCTTCATGATCTCCTCTCAAAAACTGTTTCCCCCTTGATTGAAGTATCTACTATCTACGGTAGTTACTCATCAGACCCATCCTCACCAGACATCCTACCTTGTCTGAATCTTTACTGGAAATAGGAATTTATTTCTGTTTACCTGGTGAACAGAGACAAATATAATTTCGTCTGCAATCTTTTCCCTGGACTTTTTTCTCTTTCTTTAATATTGCTATATGCAGGGTTAAATAACCTTCTGGTATTTGTCCCAGCATCTTTTCAGACCTATTGTCCATATATAAAGCAGGTTCTCTTTCCAGAAATTCTTGAATCTAAAAAGCCTAAGCTATACTTCTGTGCCATTCCTAAATGTTGCTTTTTTTTTTCCCTAATGATCTGGTAGAATGGCTGCTTCTCAGACTATCCTACACATCTGATTGAAGAAAGGTGAAGTGTGCTTCAGTCAAAACCATTAAACCTTTTCCAGAAATTAAAATTTGCCCTTTGGAAATTAAGAAACATAAACACTCAAGCTGTCCATCTATGTATTTTAAACAGAATCAATTAATGATACCTCCTCTCAAGCCGGTTTTCTCAAGCCAGGTGTTCTGTAGTTCTTACTACATATTAAAACCAAGTCTGAAGAAGTTTCAGGTTTTGCTCATTAAGAAACACAACTGCTGAGAAAAATCCATCAGCTGTTAAATGCCAAAGACCCTTACCATTCTTAGAAATAATAACCACAATAGTAATTAAATTTAATTATGCCATAGTTATCAAAAAGCCACTTCCAAAAGACTAGTGGAGAAAAATAATTCTACAACTCTGACTTCAAATCCGATTAGTGACACACTCAAAACTTGTTTCAGCTGTTCTTTTTAACTAAAAAGTTGTAAATCCTCTCAAACTGACTTCTGGTCCCACAACAACTATTTTCCCTAACCTGTTTTTTGAGAGAAGTATGGACGAAGCTTTCTGTATCTTCCATATTATTTAGGAACAAATATTTTGCTTCAGGACCAGCTGAATATAGCTGTATCTACTCTACAGTCAGAGAAAATAAATTTTTTAAGACCTGTTTTTTTGGTACTAGTAGGGGAAAATTTAAGTAAAAGACAATTCAAAAAATGGACAGGGAAAGAAAAAAAACAAAAAAAGCAGGGAAAACCCGCCCTTCTGCTCTCCAGATGCTGAAAATTAAACTATTTGCAATCTTACTTCTGGCATTAAGAAGCTGATAAAAAAAGTCTGTAAAGTACTAGAATGGGCTCATCCCCTTCCTTACCAAAGTACTGCATCAGCTCACTTCCCTCCTACTCCTCACACTTTCTATTCATCTATTCCCTGTATGACTACAAATTAACAAGTTCAGCTCAAAGTGTCAAGTGTTCAGTTCTTAATAGTTATTATTTAAAAAACTTTGAGGCATTTGATTCTGATTTGATTTGCTTAAGCACTTTGTTGTATTACTCATGCGTGGCCATTAAATGTTCTTTAATCACTAAAGAAAACTGATTATGCTTTTTAATTATATATTATTTACATCTTTGAAGAGGGCTGTCCTTTGTGAAGGACTTCGCACATGTAAGGGAACAGCTCATCACAGCAAGATTCCCAGACCTGACTGAAAAAAGAGACAACCAAACAGCTGCTACAGGTGTTTACACATGGTTATGAGATCTGTGACCCAGGGCTGCCTTTGAAAAACAAAGTGAATTCTCAGAAACAGTTTTAAATACCAATGGACAAAATCTGAAAGTACCAGCCAATTGAAATAGTGTGAGAAAACCTTCCAGAAAACTAAGTGTACCCAAACAGGGATTTCATTTGAAGGTAATGAAGTACATTAACGACAAACATCACTAACCACTCCACTCATGTTATTTTTCTACTTCTTTTTTACCAAGCTTTCTGTCACAGTATTATCTCAGCTTTCAGAAAGATTTTTTTTAAAAAGGACATTAACGTCTACTTATTTTTAGAGGTATTTCTAGAGATGGGTTTCAAACAAAATTCTGTAATGAGACCCTACTGTGGCAGCTCTTTCCATGTAGAGACAAAGAAAATCAGTAGAGTTGGTAGATGAGGTAAAAAGCCTGGAGCAGGAAATAAAATCAAATACCACAAATCTGGTTAACAGTGGAGGAAAAAAATACCTTGCCAAGGTATTCCTACTGTTTACAGGCATTCAAATCTGCCATTCACAGGGACAGATGTTGTATCAGCTACAGGTAAGCTGGGCTCCCCCAAGGAATGCAAGGCTTTAATATCCATATACTTTGCACATTGTGCCAGGAATACAAGGGTGCCTTTACTCACATTTAATCAAATGCACTCTCTGTCTTCCCAAAGCACAGGCACTTGAGGAAAGAGGGGGGGAAATCAATAGCAAAAAAGAAGTCTTTTTTTAATGCAAGCATAGTTCTTTAATCAATTCGTATTTATTTTTTTGTATTGCCTGAAATTCAGATGACAAAATATTTTGAAATTGCTTATCAAGTTGCTTGCTAAATACTGTAAGCCCAGAATTACCTGGAATTACTTTGAAATGTTTAGTCTGGCTGATTTTTCTTTCCTTCAGATCTGCATCGAGTGTTAGGCCCAAGGAAGGAGAGGGTTCTTGCTGCAGCTGGGACATTTACAATGACCTTTGTCGTGTGGATTTTCTGGCACACAGAAAGTTACCTCAGGCAGAGAACTTTCATGCCCTGTCCTCCACGCAGCCACTTACCTCCATAAAACTTGCAGGAGCTTAATTATCTTTGAAAAACTTTACTTTGCTCATATGTGGTTATCATCATTCCACGGCAAGATGAATTTCTGAGAAGGGGCAAGGGCAGAGACTGAAGCACACATCACAGAAAAACAGATCAAAACAGGTTTTCTAGCACAATCCAAAGAAAAGTGTTATACCTTGCTAACCTTGGCATAGCAGACCTTTTCCAAATTCATCTTTCCAATGTTTAACATTTTTCTTAGAATTCAAATTTGTGCAATTATGGTTTACACAAAAACTACATCTGAAATAGCAAATGTGTTTCTATCCTTCTAAAATATAGGACAAAATCTAGGGAATTTGAAATTAAGCATCTAACAAAAGGCAGCAATTAGAAATATTTTAAAAATTAGAGAGAGTGTCTGCCATTTACATTTGTATTTAATTGGATAGTAGAATTAGCAGTAGCAATTTTTTTTTTCTGGGAGATCAATATCACTAGCTAATACCAGACCATGGAATCAAAATTTTGATTCAATACTCTCTTCAATTTTTAACTGCACTTCTGTATCTTAAACACTGGACTAATTAAACATACATTAAACATGCATTAGAACACATGCTGTGACTCTGCTGAAAGACAAGAACCCTACAAAGGAGATGTTTAAATATATTCCATGCATCTTACTTGGTTTCAGGATTTCATTTAGAAGGCTTTTTCTAGCTCTTGTGTTCTTTCTTGCAAACCTGTGCAACTACCCAAGACACTTAACTTTGCCTTAGCTTCAAAATCTTGGACAACACCTTCAAAATCACAGATTCTCACTTGGATTGGCATTGTTCTGTTTAAGTGCCTATGTGGCCTGGTTTTCCCAAGTACCTTGTGCTCAGAAGTTTCTCCTGAAGAGAGGCAAAGGACCAGGTCAGTTCAGACACCTGCCTCAGCTTCCAGAGCTGCTGGAAATTGCATGGCCCAAATAACAGCATTTAATTCTTCTGACACACCTCCCTTCCAAAAAGATCAGTATTACCTACCAACATCACACACACAAGTATGGGTTTCACTGAGCATATAGGAGGGAAAACAAAAGTTTCACAAGCACTAACTGAAGTACTAACAAAGTTGGAAGATGGAATTCAGTTTGCTTAAGCTAGACACTTAATTCAGATTCATTAAATCAGAGCTGAAATTCCAACTTAGTTGGTGAAGAAATAACTGGTTTTGAAGGTTGCCATGACCATCTATCCAGCCCACATCTGCATAGCTGCTGCCTGAACTCATGTAGATAAGATCTTTATTTAGAGATACTCAAAAGCACAAAAAAACTGGCAAAGGACCTCAAGAGTACACTGTGGTGACAAACAGACTGACTCTACACTGATCTCCACAGCATTTGCAAAGGAATTGAGTCAAAAATGGGCACAACCACTGGCTCCCACAAACCTGCCTGTGAGAGCTAAGCTTTCATCCTAAAAGCCCTGAGGCCCTCAAGAGCAGAGCTGGTGGTTGGTGTTTGAGCCACTGCACCCACAGCACGTGGAAATACAGCAGTGCCAGATCCCACACACAACTACCACAGTCACATCAGTACAGGCAGCACCCAATCTTTCTAGGAAAAAAGCTGGAAAAGACAAAGGCACATCGTACAGCACCTGAAAATGTACATATGCCGAAATGAGTGTTTCCAAGGTCATCTCAACGCACCCCAATATTGCTCACAATTTTTGAAAGCAACACAAGACTTACATAAATGTACATCATTATGTCACGTTCAACTAAAATGGGCAGAATGCTGGGAATTCCTGTAATACTTTCAGGAAAACTATTAATAAGCCAATTTACCTGCTCAATACTGCAGGACTGAAGAGACAAATTTAAATTCTGGTACAGGATAATGTATGATAGGTGAAGGCTAGCCTATCTCGCTACGAACACATCACCAAAGACTGTTGCTGCATGAACACAGTTACTTCAGATGTTCAGGGAAGACCAAGAGTTGGACATTTTTACACGGTTTGTGCTCAAAAATTATATATGAACTCCCTTATCTGATGGTCTGGCAATAAGAACTGTGTCTTCACTTGTTTTAGTTCCTTAAACCATTCCTCCCTCTCAGAGTAACACCTTCCAGTCAGTTGCTATCTCACCGTCCTGAAAATTAACCAGTCCAGATGCAACAAAGAAAATAACCCCACAGATCCCAAGAAAAGAAGGAAAACCAAGGCTGTAATGTTAGCTAACACAAGCCAGGAAATTTAAAGCGGAAATTGAAATTTCAGCCTGAGATAGACGTTTTGGCACAGATATCGCATGATTTTCCTTTAAGTATTGTCAGTCAAGATCCTCGCTCCTGGGACTACACCTTCACAGCACATTCCAAATATACACAACATGCGGAGAGGCTTTGAGAGTTGATGATATTTGCATTTGGACTGACATCTCCTTGTAATATGTTTGACACTGAGCACTTCTGCAACAAAGAACTGAGCCGCTTTCAACCCAAGTCTTTTCCAAAGAATAACGGGCAACTACACAAGAATGAATAAGTGAACAGTTTGCTACAGCAGTGAATGCCTCCGAAAACAGCAAGTTTGCAGGCACCAGATGGAAGAGAACATTATTGCAATTCCTGCATCCCATTGTGTAACAGCCAACAGAGCCGTTAACGCTTTCTGGTGATTTCTAAGCTTTTTAATGTTCTTTCCTTCGAAGGTGGGGGGTTTTTTTGTGCCCTGTCAGTCTGCAAGCTAGGTTCAGCTGCCTGGGAAAGAAATTTTATTGGCAAGCTATCAAATAGGGCAAAACACAAAATACAGATGGAAACACTAATGATCACATTACAAAAATCACTAGATGGACACAAAGCTTATGTTATAAAGTATGACCCACAGCACAAGTCTTTTGTCTCTCAGCTTTCTCTCTCCCACACTAGACACGTCTGCCTTTCCACAACTTTGTTGATCACTGATCCCAGAAAAATGTCTATCTCATGATCACAACGAGTTCTTACACTTTAGAGTGCTCCTCTTCAAACAGCAAACTTAAATCTTATTTAGTGTATGACATTATATCTTCCTCAGAATTCAGAGCAAAATGGTGGTAAGAGATGTCTGAGTCAACTCAAATAACTCATTTTCATTGCTACCACCACAGATCATCATGAGAAAGCCACCCATTAAGCAAAATACTCCCAGTTACAGACACCCATTTATGCCCAGAAGTGTATTTTCCACTCCCAAGCATTAATGTCCCCTGTGCTCAGGATGTGCTCCCAGTATCTTGCACTCAGTAGAACTGAGTGTCTCATCTAAAGTCAGTGAGCATGCCCAAGTGCTGCCTGAACTGGTCCCTGGCAAACCAGGGCAGAAAGATTACACAACATTAACAAGCCGAATTCAAGTGAAAAAAACTTGCTCTGTATTAATGATCTGTTGTCTTGTTCATTCAGGAAAACACCTGTCTCACGTAAGTTGACAGAACCAAATTAATTTCTGTTGTAAACTAAAACAGAAATGTTGAAATTGGAGCATTCATAATCACATTAGTACCAAATTTTAGCACTCTGCATTGGCAGCATCATGTTGAGTACCAGCGCAGTACGAAAAAAGTCTTATGTGATATCCATCCTTTATATATAGATACGTTTTTAAACTATACATATTAAGTCTTGACTCCTACAAAGTAAAAAAGCAGTGTCTCCTCTCTGTGTGTTGGTCTATATGGGGAAAAATGAGTTATTTTTATGATTCATGAAAAATAATTTGTAACTCTAGAACACATTTTCCTGCACCACAAGTTCCTAAGCCTCAGTGAACTTTAATGCTCTTTAGTTATATCTAGAAAGGACCTGACCTCAAAGTCACACACTGATAACACAATATAAGCCTATAATGTTCTCAAGAAACACCACATTCTGACCTCAAGAAAAAAGCCAAATCGCTTTATTTACAATATTAACACAAACCCAGCAGTGGATGCTTCTTAATTAATAAAGGTAAAAAAAAGATTCACGGTAAAGAAAACCTTATCATGCAGAGGAAAAAAAAAACTATGAGACTACATCTTTTTCTAGAGCAGAAAATCACAACCATTCTTTGTAACAAAGGAGAGAAAAGGATTTTTTCAAGTATCTTGAGAGTTCAGAGACAATGAGAATGAGATGGTATTGGGAAGGAAACAAAACTCACAGTTGGACCTCACAGCTAAAAGGACAATAACCACGAATTTTCCACAAAGCAGCAACATATGGAAGTTTGGCCATTTTGCCTGGTTCTCAGGAAGCCACTCTGAGGCCCTAAATCTGCAATAATCACTCCGAGCCAACACGACCTGTGTGCTGCAGGCGAGCAATCCAAACACACTGAAAGATAATCATATGACACTGCTAAAAACACAGGCACTTGGCCAAAATAGAAGCATTGTTCCAATACAGATGAGCATCATCATCCCCAGAAAATTAGAGCGTAACATTGAACCAGTACAATTCAATTTCAGAGAAACAAAGGCAGGCATATACGCGAGGCTGGAAACATGAAGTGTTTTGAGGTTCACCATTAAGAGTAAAATGTTAACAATTGACCAGATTGTGATTCTGTTTCTGTTGTGGTAAAACAGTATTGACAGTGTCGTGCCTTTCATCTGTGAGTTAATGTCATTAAGTATTTGAAAATGCATATTAATCTATAAAATTTATCTACACCTGGCACGGTCAGATTGTTACAAACACACTGGAGATTTGCTTTCAGGAATGCCACAATGTTAACATGAATCTTTCTATGATATTTAACATCACATTTCAATGCACGCGCTTTTTTGGAGAAAAATCCTTTTGCAATGCATGTATCTTGGTGATGAAACAACTCTGAACAACTACAACCAGTATGAACCGTGTTCTACTGCATCCTGAAGTATGTCTTGATATTAAAATGCATAAAATTTGGGGAATTCAGACCCCCTCAAACTCTTCATTCCCATTATCCCCAGGCATACAGCGATGTTTAGGAAATGTCACAGTGGTACTGTGTTACAACATGTACTAGTTTCAATATATTAAATAACATAAAAGGAAGCCAAGGTGTGGCCAAATGTGCCAACATAAGCACTGTTGACACGGCCATCAGTATCTCCTCCATTCATGGCAGCTCATGTTGAACATTTTTTGGAGGAGAAAAAAGGAGGGGGAGAGAGGGGTTGAACAATACAACAAAGGAAAAATGTCTTTTTTCAAAACCGTCTCTCCTATTAACACCACAGCAGTAATATTTTTTAAATTGGAAACAGAAAAACAGATTTTAATTTCTCACAAGCCTTTCCATTGATAAAACTGCAGAAGCTGAGGTCTCCTGATGTTTTGCCCAGCTATCAAGACATGCCAAACATCAAAACATTTCATGGAAGAGTTGCCAAGACTTGTAAAAAAATCGTATTAACCCAGCAAGTTGAGAGGTGAAGCACACAGCCCGCGTAGGTGAGTGACTGTGTGGCCTACACATCTCTGGTACTGCTGCTGTATATGCAATTACACACGGTTCTAAGGTAAATTAATTTACTGTGTCAAGACAACCACAGTTCAAGTCCACTCTGACACAACTTTTAAAAATTATTTTTTACAATCTCATAATAATGACTTACTGCACAAAGAAACCCCACCAGAATGTACATTTATGACATTAAGTCAAACTAGAATTATTTAATTAAATTTTAACTTGAAGAATTTTAAAAGTGTAAATACTTTACTTTGATTTTGATCTTGTCTAGTTGCTCTAAAACCACCACATACATTTTTCAAAACACCTTTCTAGATGTCATGAGAAAATGCACTAAATGGAAAGAAAACAGCAATACCCCTTTTTAATATCTAAAACACAGGATCACCAGGATAAATTGGTGAGCTTATAAATAGTTTTGTCACTGGTATTACTAGTCTCTCAAAGTTCAGATTCTGGAAAAATCACCTTCACTTCCCACAGCCTCAGCGTGTGCCCCACAGGAAATGAACGTTTATTTACTGCAGAAGAAAGACATTCTGATGGAATGACATCACACCTTCAACCACTGTAACTCCAACTAAACTGTCACATTCAGTTACCAAACCTGAATTAGAGCATCTTTTCCTGTGTCTGATGTAGCACTTATTCGCTAATATTAAGTGACAGCTCTGAATACCAAGATGGCAGATAAAAAGTGGAAATCACTCCACGCTAACATCTAAACAGAAAATGAATCACTTTTGGAGGTCACACAAAGTGGTCCTTCAGCTCTCCCAAAAGCGTCATAATTAGTTAATATACTTGCTTTTGATATATTTCCTAAGATTTGTGGAAAGTTATTAGTGGGTAAAACAGAACAGCAATCAAAGAATGTGCAAGATAGAGAATTCAGATCAGGGTCCCACCACCCACAACGACAGTCAAGCCAACAGCATGTCATCAAAGCTGTTGGAAACTAAATGTAACTACTGCTAACAAGATTTGCCAGGATTCCAACGCGACACGCAGAAAATGATGCACAAAGGTCTGTGTGTGGGAGACAAAAACTTCCTGTGCCTCCAGAACTTTACAGGAGCAGAAGCTTTTTAGCCTCCTCGTTGAAGAGTCAGGCATCCCATCAAAGGAGCCCAAAAGCAGGACTGGGACTCAGGTGGCTTCTGTCACCACTCTTCTTCTTCTGGGGGCTCTCCAGCTCGAGGAAGGGATGCAATGTCTACACCAAAGTTTCTTCCAGCTTTGATATTTCTAAACAATGCCATTATTTTGCCAAGCCTTTCCATGTAGACAACAGTTAATAAAATCCACACTGGAATATTTTCCTGTGGTTTAATAAAGGCTAATTCCACTTTCAGATTAATACATTTTTAAGCAAAATCACAAGGATCTTCACTGTGTTTTGCAACACGCTTTAGAACTCTTTGGCATAAGTGGTTTCTTGATTTATTTTTTACAGGTCTCCATTGGGGTTTCATTTCTGTGACGTGACATTTGAAAATGGTGCTGGTACATGAGCAACTCCACTGCTCTTGAGCTCAAAACATTCACTACAATCTGATGTTTTAGGTATGTAATACTTGATTTTCTCCCTCTTTACTTTACCATTGTTTCCTGCAGTGAATACTGGATTCTATTAAATGTATTTACATTTTTCTCCTTAAGCACTGTTTGCTGGGTTTTCACTTAACCATCCAACAAATACTGTGGTTATGCAAATGTTTACACTGTGTTCATCTTATTTATTTTTGCACAGAAAAAAAGAAAAAGGATTTGTTCCCAATTGTAAAAATACTGGATTTGTTTAGAGAAAAAATGATTAATAATTGCTAAAAATTGTAGTTTTCTATTTGCTTCAAACTTAGAAGCACAGCTGAACAGCAGATTATGGAATTACGATGTTTAAGAAAGATGTCAGACTCGTTTCCACATCCCCCATCAGGCACATCTTCACTAACACTCATGAACAGCTGCCAGCAAAGGTGGAGCCCACGATACAGCAAATGCATAACTTCCCCATCGTGTTTGCTGGGGTTCAGCGCTCATTTTCCAAAGGCAGTATCAGGTATGAACAGACCTTCAGCATTCCCAACCTGCCCACTCCCTTATAAAGTAGCAATGGCTCCAGCTCCAGGAATGGTTCCATGCTGACTCACTTCTTCTGCAATACCCAGAGGAGCTGAGACAAACCACACACTGAGAATTATTACTCCAAGTTATTGCTTCCCTTGGGCTACTTGAATAACAAAAACAAAGAGAATGCATAAAGTGAATCCAGATTTTCCCATTTTACTCTTTTAGAGTGTAAGCTCTTTGAGGCAGGAGAACTACCTTCACTTTGAATCTTGCACAGTATTTTTCACCGTATCAACAATTCATGCAATAATGTATGTAACTGTTCTGTCCTTGCCAGAAAAGAAGACACAGTCCCATGTTCACTGATAAAGACCCTGACAGATGTCCTGGGAGGACAGATTTGATTTGGATCAAGAGAGAATACATACTGAAGATTGTTGTTGAATTAGCCAGAACACTTTATGGTGGTTACACAAGATTTATGCTGTCTGTGGAAAAGTACAGATGACACTCAGCTGGCATAAAGTCAGAACAGCTCAGAAAGACAACAACTGATTCAATAAAAATTTAACCAGAACAAAATGGCAACTTAAAAATTTTCAAATGGCGCCCCTGTGCTTCTATCTGTCCCTTGCTTTGCATGTCAGGCTATTTTTATTCTATTGGAAGAGACTCTAAAAGGTTTATGGTCTTCAGCTCATATCCAAGGGCTTGAATCTGATCTCACTGGTCAGAAGGGCGTCCTCCACCAACTTGGCCTAAAATTTATCATCAGTCACGTGTCATTAGTAGTTCCTGTTTACCAATCAAGATGTTGAAATAAACGTTGTGATTAAACTAAAACCACAAAAAACAGAGGATGGTGTACCAGAGGCCACAGTGTGAATCCTTTTCTAGGAGGATGGCAAATGGACAAATAAGGTCTGCCTAAGACAGGATCCCCAGGCACCTCGTTAAGATAAACAGCTTGACAACTGAGACAATGCCAAGTATAAAAAGACAAACTTGCTTAAACTGTCTGTAAGTTGCTACTTTAAAAAACACAATCCTCAACCAAGTATGAGCTTCACCACCCAAGTAAAATCACGGGCCTCAGTGAAGTCACCAACACAAATTCCCACTGCTCTAAGGAGCCCAGAGCCACGTTTTGTTGTATGGGGCTCACATGACAATATGCAGGCAGCTGCAGCCTGGTTAACCATGTAGCTTCCCTTGATCACCCCTGAGGAAAAACACACACTTTTAGACTCATCTTCTCTTAGAGGAGACACCTAAAATAGGTCAACTGATTTATACCCAGAAATGCTTTCTTACCTCCTCAGGCTGAAACAAAGATTTAAGTGACAAGCTCTGTATTGCAGATATCTAAAATAAGCAGAAAGAAACCCACATAGAATTTTATTCTTGGTTTTCAGATGAAAACACAACTTGTATAAACGGAACCAGCACATAATACAGACTGCTCTGTGGAAAAGACCAGATTATGGAGTTACTCATCACTCCTTCACCAGGAAGGCTCCTGATATTTAGATACCAGTCAATGAGATGAAAAGTTGGAAACATTAACTATCCATACGGATCAATGAGGTGAAACAAACTCCAAGTAAATAGGTCAAGTTTCCAGTAGATCCCATAAGATTAGCACATTTTTGATCCTATCATAACTGATAATCAATTTCATATTTGAATAAAGCTACTTCAGGCTATTTGTGTATTTTCTTTATTGTATCATTAGATTTCAGTGTCTCTTCACAGACTAAAAATTAGTAGAACAATAATATATTTGCCTCTCTGCAGTTTCATCATCCTAACTGTACCCCACTACAACAGGATGTATTTCTGATTTATTCTACATGACCCTCTCTCATTGTGCCTTCAGTTCAGTCACTTACACAGCAGTTAAATCCTCACTATGGATGACTCTCCCATAACTTCACCCAACTTCAAAAATCTGCCTCTGATTCTCCTCCGAATTTTCACCTTGTGTGCCAAAACTAACGTTCTATTTCTAACCTTTGAACTGGATTTCCAGGATGAGGAGAGGAAAATCCTCTGGCCTCTTATGCCCTGGCATATTCCACAGTACAGAGTTTTTTTATTTTTGTCAACAATGGTTGTTCCTCACAATGAATGTTGATTACTTTGATCTTAATTTCCGTATTTTTCCTTTCTAACTGTTCCTAGTTAATTATATTATTACAGGCACATGCATCGTATCTACCACACCTTGGAGGAGATCAGATTAGACAGATGGAAATACTCCAATAAGATACAAATAACAGAGATACAATATAGAAAAATCAAGACCATAACAGTAATTCTGGAACTGAAAATTGTGAAATATGCAACTATAAGTCAATGGCCATTTTTTTCCAAAATGAGTTTAATTTCTTATTTAGAGCTTCTTTAAACTCCAAATATATAAAAATAAAATTTATTACTTAGAAAAAAAAAAAAAGAAAAATATAAATACTGAATGCATATAGCCAGAAGAAACTACCAAGACCACAACTTTTGCTTTTCATCAGAATGTATTTCAATAACTTATTCAAACAGATTGCAGTAATTCCATAATACCGTATGATTTATGGGTACAACATATATTAAAACTAAAAAAAAAAAACCCAAAACCCAACACCTATTTAAATAACCGATTGTTATTAGAGTGGAATTGGTCTCTAGCATTCAATATCTGTGAAAAAGAACATGCATCTTACACAGGAACTACTGTGCTTAAGAAAACGTAACCCCTCTAAAGTCACCATTTTCATCTTTCTTAGTGCTAAACGCACAGCTTTACTTTACATATCCATAGCAAATTTCATTTTCCTACTTGATAGATTAAGTAACTTTAACAGTCTGGTTGCCCTTCAGTTCAATGAAGTATGTAAATTTGACATCATCTCTATTAGGCACTGAATATTTTGGAGAAAAAAATAATTCTTTTTTTATGGTCTTATACCCTCCATAATTTTCTAAGACCTTTCTCTTGCTTCACTCTTCATCTTTACTGCTCCTACACGACAGGTACAAAGGCTCCTTCTTGAAGAGGCTCCTACCAACCTGCACATTACTGTGGTTCAAAACAAAGAAATCTTTCAAAATATCTCAAGGACTATTCAGTTCAGTATCCTGATAAATCACAAAGCTTGGCCTGGAATATTATTTCAGTGTATTATTTATTATAATATTGTGGTGTATTTAAGACTCCATTTCAGTATGTTAGAGACTCGGAAGTCTGTTCTATGAGATTTTCTACATCTGACACCTTCTTTCCAGAAGAAGGACTCAATAGCTTTTTACAGATGTTCTTTTAAAATGCACTTTGTAATGAAGACTTGATTCATTATTAAAAAAAAAAAAGGTCACAGTCACCAAAAGCAATTTTCAATATAAACAGTAATCTGCTGTTACAAGTCAGGACTGAAGTATACAAACACTGTTGTTAGTGACAATTAAATAACAACCCCTGAAGCACTGATATCAGCCTTCTTTATACAAAATACTAGAATTCAATTTAAAGGAAAACTTGAGAAATGCTTCAGCTATTCGTTAAATGACTTAGATATCTATCCCTCTTTAAAATGCAGCTGGAACCTGTGAGTGAGCTCAAAAATCAGTAGAAATGACTGAATCACAGACTAATAGCACAATTGTTTTAAGTGCCATTTCCTTCAGAAACCAGGCCAAAAGAATACTCATTTCAGACCAGAAATGTCTTAAATGTACCAGAGTCTCTGTGGGGGAAAAAAAGCAATCAGAGTGCTGATGAAAAAAGGAAAGGAATTGCAGAAAAAGGTAACTGCAAAGTATACCACATCCACCTATTCAATAGCTTATAACACACAAAATACATTGCTTTCAGTCTATTATAACCCAAGATTCATTTTCTTATTTATGGTAACAACATAACAAGGGAGGGAATCCCTGTCATTTATATCCTGATTAGTCAATAATCTGGAGGTCTAATGCAGACTCAAACAAGCAAAGAATCATTCAGATCAGTCCAACCAGAGTTTAATGAACAGTTTTAATCTTCTGGAAGAAAGACGTTTTTTCTCCTTCAGGAAAACCATTTGGTGTTGGCCATTTCATTGCCCGCCACCAGTTTCAAAAAATTGCTGTCTCTTAAGTCAGTTCCACAGTAGAAAAGTAGCCACTGAGTATAAAAATCTTATTCAATAAATATCGCTTCAAACTAATATTAACATCAAATTTTCCTTAATTCTTTTAACTAACATTCACCTCTAAGATAAATAAATCTTGATGTTTAATCTTTTTCCATACACACACACAAAAAAAATTTCCTTAATGTTAGTGAACCAAGATGCTAAGAAATATAATCCTATGAGGAGAATACCTACATAAAAGATGCCGGAATCTTTTCCATTTCTTCCCAATTTTCATCACCAATACAGCTGTACACCTCAATGAGGTGTATTAATTAGTTTTCCTATAACTGTAGATAACAAATTAAAAGCCACTGATAACTTCAGATCTGAAGTCTTGCTGGAAGGACTAGCTAGCATAGTGGTTTTTTATTTTATTATTTATTTTATAAACACGTAAGTTTAAAAATCTGTACTTACTTCAACATGTGCAAATAATGTTGGTTCAGTGTTATCATTGTTTTTCTCCTCGAGGTCTGGTGGGATGTGTCTATTTCTTACTTGGAAGTGTGTCTTACTAAGATAACCATCACCTAGGTCCTGTGTTCAGAAGAAGAGAAAGAAAAAAGAAATTTTCTGTAACCAAAATGGTAAATGCCTTCACTGTTCTAGAAAATAAACAGAGCATGGTATTTCGGCACAGGCTCCAAGTCTTTTTATAGGCACCGATGACTGCAGTGCTCCTCAGCACCTTCTCACTGATAGTTTACACCAGTTCTTGGTGTTGAAGGAAGTCAAAGACCTGAACAGCAAAAATAAAGTTTAATACAGCTATTAATGGAATAAGACGACTGCTCCCTGGGGATCAGGACAAGTGCCAAAGAACAGGAAGGCAGTGCACCAAGGTGATGAAGAGACAAGGAGTTATTAATGATTTTGACCTATTTCAATGCATTCATGCCAGGATTAACTTCCAAAGTCTTGCAAGGATGGTTTGGTTTTTCTCTGTTTCCCCCTTTAACTTTACAAAGTTCTGAAAACAAAACAAAACAAAACCACTTCAGAATTTATGTATGCAGAGTCACAACTTGTTTCCTTCTCTTGATCACCTCTGAGGTCAAATGTAAGAGAAAACAGATGAAGCTGTGCCTTCTCCAGTTCCCATTTTATCACTCTGCTTCCCAGGCCACACAGCCCACAGCTGTAAAGGGCCCTTGTACCATTCCAGAGTGGCAGAAAGGTTTAGGAGCTTTCCTGCATTACTGGCCTGCCTACCTGCACATTTTATTTTTCTTAATTAGAAGCAAGAGGAGAGAAAACGTTTAATAACAGGTACACTCTGAAAGGGAGAAAGCATGTACAGAACACAAAGAACAGTAGTTGCATGTCGAGAATTTATTTCTCAAAGGAAACAAATAAATTGGGGGTTTATTAGCTGTTTCATTATATTTTATTTTAGACAAACAGAGAGCATATGCACAACATCTGATGAAAAAGGATTCTATTCAAAACAGTCTCGCTACAAAATTCATTAACGTAGCATTACATTACTTGACAAGACTGCAAATTTAACTATGATTTAAGTCTTTGGTTAATCTGTCATTGCTGACACAGTTTATGCCATTTATTTTGACCCTTAAACCACCACAGGTTTTATACTGACACACTAGTTCTCTCTTTCCAAAGACACTGCAGATTATATGTACCTACAAAATCTACTATAAGCCACATGTTTACTCTGTTCTGATCAAGTTTCACACAAAAAAAAAAGGATAATGCTCTCTACATGTATTTTTTCCATTGATTTTTAAGCATGAACAACACTATAGGCAATTACACTGCTCACAACTTCTCCTACTGCATGTCTTATTTTTCAATAAATCTCATTAAGAGCATGAACCCACCAAATTTTCTGCATGTCCCGGCTGCAGAGCCAAGTACAGCCTGTGCAGGGAGGAATCCCGTGTGCAGAGAATGGTGAAAGAAAATCCAAGCCTAAACTGGTGCTAGAAAATCCATTTCTTTCACCCTCAACACCCTCTCAAGTGTCTCCTCGTGGAGCTTCCCAACAGTGTCAGCAGGAGTAAAGATACCTGCACAGGTATCTGTCCCACTAAGAGGAGCAGAGGAAGCACTGCAGCCACCCACAGAGGTGAAATGCCCCACGGCACAGCAAGCTTTGCCAGAGCAGGGCTGGACAGAGCCTGAACCGGTTCTTCCCCACAAAGCAGTGCAGTCAATCTTCACAGCCTTTGCATTCTGTGAGTGCCATGAAAAAACACGGATGGATGAATGGAGACCTGGAGCCAGCAGTCTCTGTGTTTTGTAGCTATGTGTCAGAGGGGGCAGGAAGGAGGAGCATCCCTCCTGTTGCACTCCGTAGTGTTTTGAACTCTGTACACTTCTATACCCTTATCAATCAAAGCTTTAGCCAGAACCTTGATCCCACTAAGGTGCAAAGGGAATCCCTTCCTACTGCAGCTGTATCACAAGCAAAAGGGAACTAATGCAGCTTTCAGCGTGATTACCTGGATTAACCTCACTAAATATGAAACAAACGTAAAGCAGAGAGCAAACAGGGCCTCATTTGCTTTAGTTAAATCTCGACCTCCGCAGCAAGATTAAACCACCCATCCCTAATGGCACCATCCAAGTTCAGCTCCACCAGCTCCTGCAGTAGAGGTGCTCCTGGCTTTTTTACAGCTTTCTTCCAGTGGAAAAAAAACCCCAAACCAAGAAAACACATTATAAAAATAACATCATTTAGAACATTTCACTTACAGCTATAAATACAGGGTTCTGCTTGGGCCATGTGAGCTTGTGCATCAAGAGCCAGCTCCACGAGAACAATGAGTATTTCATCATCTAAATTTAATCTCCCCAGAAAACACGGGAACACAGGAACACAGTTCTACCAGCCTGGTTCACTTGTGTGGTCTCACTGCTATCAATGGGTCTATTCACGTGCGTCAGGAATGAGGAATGGGATCCAAGTGCATTACATCAGCAAAATTAAGAGTGCCCCGAACTACCCACAACACATATACTGGTTAAAAAA
>VXAD01005274.1:62214-82896 GCA_013399195.1 Dicrurus megarhynchus | reverse complement strand
AAAAAAAAAAAAAGGCAAGAAGACAATGAGACATCTTGTTGAGGAAAATCTTTCTTCCCAGACTCCACACTATAAATGGATGGTCCCCACAGCCAGGTTTTTATCACACACTGAAATCACAGAGTCACCAACTTGGCCCACTAAAAAAAGAAAACAACCCTCTAAGAATTTTTTTATATGAGAACAAAAATCTATCTCATTCTGCTATTTCCAGCAAAGCTTCTTATTTCACAGAAAGTTCAGACTTTGACCCATGTATTAAATTCCCAGTAGAGGCTCAGAGCATCTTTCTTTGTTGAATAAATCCTCACAAATATAGTCTTGGACTGAAATCTAAAGTTTCAAATGGCTGTCTGTAAGAAAGGGTGCATTGTAACACTTGGCTAATATTTGCACTCTTTTAAAAACTCCTAAACAGAACAAATCTAAATCCAAGGTCCTCCTTCTTACTGAAATTCTGATTGTCTGTGATGAAAGGGTTACAAATAGAAATGTACAACTACATACGTAGAAATGATGGCATACATTGGGAAAAGCGTGGCTTTTCTCCCCAAAATTCATGAAAGCACGGGAAACCACTAATGCCATTAAACTCTAAAAAAAAGGAAAAAGCTAGAGCAGCAAAGTTTCAACAATAGAAAGAATACACAGAGAAAAGAACTTGAAAACCTACATGTGGGAGAAAGCCAGCATGTATCAATATGTCTTCATATGCTGTAACAATACATCTTTATATACTGTATCAATACATATTTATACACTATAACACATATACTGGCCAGTTTGTGTACCTATACACATAATAGTTTGACCTTATCCTGAGCAAACTAACAAAAGTCATACAGAATTCAGTAAATGAAAAAATATGTACAGTAAATGCATTGTTCTTCTTAAAGAAAACAGAATTTGTCTGTGTAATTTCAAAAGATGTTTGGTTGATAAACAGACAAGTTGGAACAATACACGCTCAGAATTCCCCAAGATATCGGCTGATTCCACAAGTGGAGATTAAAAAAAAGTTAAAATAGTCCCACACTTATCTGACTCATGCTATATGATGAAAATTTATTAATTCACAGATCTCAAATGTAACTTAAAAAATGGGGAAATCATCATGAAAGAAGTGATTCTAATGGGGTCCTTTGAGACTAGTCTTAGCCCTGTGCTATTTAAAATTTTGATTAATGACCTAGAAACAATATGTAATTATTATTGTAGAGGTTTGAAAGTTACGGAGAAGCAGCAAATAAAGAGAACTGATCATTAATAGTGGCAGATACTTGTGGTTGCTGTACGCAACTGGCAGGTATTGCAATGAAAACACTAAGCCAAGGATCTAGAACAAAGGCTATGTACTATTTCAGCCCAAAGGGTTAAAGTGAACCTGGGGTACAAAACCAAGAGGAGTCACCCAGAGTAGGAGGGCTTGAATTTCACAGTGACACCACATCCATTGTCTGGTCCTGCCCACAGCTGAAAAAGGGTTTTGACAGATTGGCCAGGATTCAGAGATCCACAATCAAAGAGATCCACAAAGCCTATTCAATGCATGCACTGGCCTAAACCCTCATGTCAACACACCTATGCACCATCATGGTCTCGGACCAGCTGTGTAAAACATTTGTTTCGTGTATTGTTAAAGGATGTTCCAGCTTGGGGTGGTTGTCAACAGCTCAAAAAGTCCATCAAGGGTATCTAAAAGTTAACACTCTGGTTCCTTTACCTTGCTAGTTCTCCACTCCCAACCATCTCCTATCTGCTGTGAATGTTTAACAAAGTCTTCACAGTACTGCTTGAATCTTTTCTCCTCCAAAAAGAAGTCTTCTTCACCTGCCATGCTACAGGATACCTGCAGAGTAAACTGAATGTTAGTGCCAGCAGATAAAAAGAACACCAAAAAATTTCACTAGTTTATAGCAACTGAATAGTAAAGTAACAAAGCATATAGAAAAAAAACTACTGCTTTAAAGAAAACAAAGACTTTTCTTCAATTCCATCAGGGAATCATGGATGTGGCAGACCAGCTGAGGCTGGAAGAGACGTTTGGAGGTTGTCTGGTCCATTCCCCGTGCTCACAGCAGTGTCAACTGCAGCAGGTTGCTGGGGATTGTTTCCATTTGGGTTTTGATTATCTCCAAGGATGGAGATGCCACAGCATCTCTAGGGACCGTGTTTCAGTGCTCAATTATCATAGCAGTGAATATTTTTTCCTCTGTTTAACTGGAAACATTTACCTACCAGTTTGTGCTTGTTGCCTCCTGTGCTGTCACTGCACAGTACTGAAGGAAGTCTGGCTCCAACTTCTTTATTCCCTCCCACCACGTATTTATGGACATTCAGAAGATCCCACTGACCTTCCTCTTCCCAAGGCTGATTCATCCCAGCTCTCTCAGCCTTGTCTCATATATCAAACACCCTTAGTCATCTTCGGGGCTCTTTGCTGGACTGGTTCCAGTATGGTGGTGTCTTCCCTGTACTGGGGAGCCGAGAGCTGCACTTTTAACACATATTTACTTCATAGTGCTGTACAGCTCTCTGTGGCCCAAAAACATGGCTTCAAAACCTTCCCCAGCTCTCAAAGTGTTTTCTCCCAGGGTTTTAAAGATTTTTCTCAGAGATTTTGGTTATTTTTACTTGCACCACTCTCCCCTTGTCCATTTCAATGAGGATGTGTCATAAACAGAGCTGGTTTAACGTGTTTGTGGACATCAGGCAGCACTGCAGCACCACAAACAAATCACTGAATCACAGCATGGTTTGGGATGGAAGGAACCATAAAGCTCATCTTTGTCCCAGGGGCAGGGACACCTTCCACTGTCCCAGGCTGCTCCAAGCCCTGTCCAACCCGGCTTTGGACACTGCCAGGGATCCAGGGGCAGCCACAGCTGCTCTGGGCATGCTGTGCCAGGGCCTCCTGCACCCTTACAAGGAACAATTCCTTCCCATTATCTACTCTAAACCTACTCTTTCAGTTTAAAGCCATTCCCCTTGTCCTGTCAGTGGCTATCACAACAATAACCTGTAACCATTACAACCAGATCACACCTCTCCTTAACAGGAAATGCAAGTGACATAGCACCTCATGCAATGCTCATTACTTTTCAGTACCTGACCCTGAGTCACATCACCATCCTGTCTGCCCACGACAAAAATTATTTATTAGCACTTGAAACACATTACTTTCAACAGCAGTTAACCCAAGGCTCTGCTGCTCTGTGCCTCTTGGATGCCAGGAAACAGGAAAAGCAGGAAACAGACAGTGCAGGTGTTTTCTGCAATTCCCCAAGTGCCCCAGCCCCGATGATGGGCTCTAAACCACCTTTAGTGGAAAACGTGAGGAGTGCACAGCTCCCACACAGGGCTGAAGCAGAGCTGTGTGCTTCTGGAAATCGGCAGCTGCGAAGAATCCCAGAATCCCAGCTCACCTGGGGTTGGAAGGCACCTCTGGAACCCATCCAGCCCAACCCCTGCCCAACCCCAGGCAGGGTCCCCTGGAGCAGTGGCACAGGAACGTGTCCAGCTGGCCTTGGGATGTCTCCAGAGAGGGACACTCCAGGCCCTCCCTGGGCAGCTGTTCCAGGGCTCTGCCCCTCCATGGACAGAACTTCTTCCTCCTGCTGGGCTGGAACTTGCTGTGGTTTATTTTATGGCCACTGCTCCCCATCCTGTCCCTGGCACCACTGAACAGAGCCTGGCCCCATCCTCTGGCAGCCCTCAGAGGTGTTGGTATGGATTGATGGGATCCCCTCTCAGACTTCCCTTCTCCAGACACTGTGACAGAGCCACGAGCAGACCCGCACGGGCCCGTCCCGCTCGGGCACGGGCCTGGCCGGCTGCTGGAGGCCAAGCGAGCCCCGCACAGCTTTTTCCTTTTCCTCCTCTCCTCGGTCTTCCCGGCCCCGGCGGACGGGTTCGGGGAGAGCGGGAGGGACCAGCCCCGCTCGCCGCCCCTCACGTACCGTGCGCTCCTCCTCCTTNTGGAGGAGTGAGGGAATGAGAGGGATGGGAGGGATGAGGGAATGAAGGCGTGAGGGGATGAGGGAGTGAGGGAATGAGGGGGATGAGAGGGATGAGGAGTGAGGGAATAAAGGACTGAGGGGATGAGGGAATGAGGGGGATGAGAGGGATGAGGGGCTCTGGGGGCTGCAGGGCTGAGGGGGCCGAGGAGGTGTGGTACCGCAGGGCGAGGGTGGCAGCGATGAGGGGCAGCAGGGCTGGAGGGGAGGAGAGCCTGAAGGGGCAGCGGGGAATGAGGGATGAGGGGCTAAGAGGGATGAGGGAGTGACGGGGCTGAGAGGTGCCTGCAGGGTGCGGAGGTCCTGAGGGGGATGAGGGGCCCTGGGGGCTGTGTGAGGCACCCGCCCACCCCAGCCCAGCGAGAGCTGCGGGTTCCCAGCCGGCCCCTGGAGGAGCCCTCCGTGTTACCTGGTGCTGGCATCAGCCTCCTCCTGCCCTCCATGAGACTTAGCCCAGCCCAGGCTATTCTTCTGCTCTTCCAAGCGCTCGGCCATAGCAGGCCTGGTCTCCTTCTTTTCCCTGCTGTATAAATATACAGTGTTATTACTTTTGGAGGAGAAGGTAGTGTGGAGTTAATGTGGCCATGGGGTCACCTGAGTACTGTCCCTCCTAGGCCATTTCCAGGAGGTGCCAGCGTATATTCCAGTGTTCCTTCCACTGCCTGGCTGCACTGTTTCTGTAATTGCCTGTAGATCTGAGAACCTGGGAGGTGCGCCGAAGCTGTTCTGCTACACAAATACTGGGAGAACTGTTTTTAAATCAAAGAGTCTGTTAAACCATACATTTGTCAGTAGTGAGGCCTTGTCTAAGCAGTCCAAGGTAGTGTGCACAGAATGCACTACAACACAATAGATGTAAAATCTTTGTTTTACCTATTTAGCTATAAACTGCTGTTTTAAATAGTTCTAGGATTGTTGTGTTTTTAGTAAACCGGAGCTACCCCACCAGTCTGGAGACCACACTACTCAGGGAGAGCTTCTGTGTGCAAATGGTGTGTTGTGATGTGACATTTTCCCAACTGTGCACTTCCTAATTTCCTTGTAATTTGCCGGGTGTGGAGAGCTAAGGACGGCCAAAGTTGGGGGTTTTTTTCTGAAATATTCCTGAGGTAAAGCGTTTCTCTGTGTTCTTAAAATTCCTGTTAGCAGCCAAGTCTTTCAAATAAATACCAGAATTCATCTGTAAAGATGATTTTCACCACTTGTGATCAGTGAAATGTTCCATCTAAGTTTGCAGTTTTCAACATTAGGTGTATATATAAGCAGAGTTTTACTTCATTGAGTTATTCTGGAGAATTATTAATTGGATTATGTACTTTGAACAGATCTGCCCTCATAGATTGGTATTTTGACTGCATACATCATCTTAAAAATCAGCTGCATAGTTTGGGTGATGCCATTATACCTACAGGCTGTGATGCTATAGCCCTTATTTAATCATCAGATCTAATTATTTATATCATTCTATACTGGTTCTTTTAAACGTTATTTTTTTGAAATTGGTGAGTGAAACATTGGGTTGTCACCCACCCCTGAGTTTTGAGGGAAGATTTTTGCATTGTGGAGTGTTCTCTCTAAGCCATTTTTGCTAACAGTAAATGCATGTGGTAATGAAAAACGTCACGTAATGTTCATTTCCTTGGAAGCTACAGCTCCTGATTTCTAATTTTAGCTTTGTTACTGTCTCTCTGGATTTTCTTAGGGAAGAATCGTTGGGTTTGAGACATGGCTCATATAAAAAGTGGCTGATAGGGCCCTGATTTTGCATCGAAGTTGGCAAAGGAGTTGCCATGGCTGAAAAAACAAGGCTGATCAGAGTCAAATTCTGTTCTTGCAGCACCTGGTATCAGCTTGGTCATCTGCAGTCCCGTTGCCAGGGCACTGCAGTAGATTTCAGTGTGTGCCTCTTTATCAAGGGAAATGCATCTGCTGCAGCTCTAAAATTACTGGACAAGACGTCCCAAAATGGGGGGGTTCTCTCCTCTTTCCTCCTCCTTTTGCCTGAAAAAATGCCTCAGGTTTCCATCTCATCTCTGCCATGCAAGGGCATTAATATCCCTGTTCCTCATGACACTGCTTAGATGTTTATATACTGAAATGTATCAAAAGGTCATTAGACCATTTCATTTTCTTCTAAATATATTAATATGCATTTAGAATATATATATTTTTTATATATCATCATTGAATGATGATGGTGATGGTGATGGTGATGGTGATGGTGATGGTGATGGTGATGATGATGATGAATGACCAAAATCATTGATACAAATAGCAAATTTTTATCACATATCAGAACCAAAAATTTTTCAGAGTAAATTACAGTTGTTGTAGGGACTTTGTGGATTGGGAATTTTGAAACTAAACTAAATAAAGATCATGGAGAATAATCCTTTATCAGCCAGAGTGAATGATCTCTGAAAGGTCTTTTTCGTCTCTTCATCCTGTTCTTTTGTCCCAGGAAATGCAGCTCCAGCCCAAACCCCTTGATCAGTCGAGCAGTTCATGCAGCACTCCACTCTCCAAAGGAGAAAAGGTGACATTACAGCTCTCAGAGTGACAGAATGAACACCATTTAATGTGCATTTAATTCCATGAATCCTCCTCATTGTTCTTCATCTCCTGACAAAGTAATTCTTCACAGTAATTCTAATGCTACTTCTTACACTTTGTTATTTGATTACTCCTAATTTCTGACACTGAGTGATGTTGCTAGGACAAGAAGAGATAATAATTTGTTATTGCCGGTGCCTGCCAGTACCCATGTTGCAAAGCTTTATAAAAAAAGGAATATCTTCCGGTGGGCCAAATCAGAAATAATGGTGTAGCCAAAGCAAAATGCTTCTGAGAATGTCTTGTGGGGCTGCTGGACAGCATGCTCAAACTGTTTCACTTGTGCTATGACACAAAGTTTCTTCATTTTCTGTACTAATAGGTAATAAGAATTAAAAATAAGTTTCTGCTTTGTTTGTTCAGGAGACTTAGTAGCCAAAATTCTGTCCCATGATAGAACTTGGTAAGTGGAGAGTTGCTCTTTCAAAATTGTTAACAAACCCCATTTTCCAGTGATCACTGTAATGCCGCTGTTCTCTTGTGAAGTACACAAGTAGTGTTATTTTTCCTTTTGCCAGCAGAAAAGGAGGAATTAAGTGACCTGTTGAAGGCTGTGGTAACTGCTGGGCTGGTGAATGGAGATTATTTTTGTCGACTCATATTCTGAGCCTTCAACTGTTTGAGCTCTTGGGCCCTGTGACTGTGCTGAGAGAAAGTTCAAAAGGAAATAAACTGAGAGGTACACAAACAGCATTCATTTTTCATGAAGGTTTTTATTCCACTCCAGTGGCAAACGTTTCCAACCAGCACTGAAGGAAGTACTGTCACAATGCAGAAGTTGTTGCCACCTTCTGTTTTTAGCAATTTTCCCTACCTTTTTCATTTTACATAAAAGTTTAATAATTCTTTCAGGGTTCAGATTAATTTTTTTCATTTGTTCTGTATTCTCTTCCAGTTACTGTTATTCATGTTCCTTTCTTGTTTTCTTTAATTTTTTTTGGCTCCTATTAGCCCAATACATATCAAACTGAACTGGAGACAGGCTGTCTAGGAAATACTGAGGCCATTCATATAAAAGTAACAACAGTTGAAGGTCTCAAAAGTGTTGCTCCTGAGCAGGGAAATTGAATTTGGGGGGTGCTGAGACTAATGAGGAGGGCTGCTTGATGCAGAAAGATTTTTTTTTAATTAGCTCACAAGTTCATGGTCAAAACAGCATTAAATTATCTGTGGACAGTGGAGCAAAGGTCATTATTACATGAAATTACAATAAGAGAATACACTTAGAACTATAGTAAATGTGTATCATTCTAATAAATAAGCAAGTTACTGTCTTACTCTCTTGTTTTATTAAACCAGCAAACCTACAATACCAGTGTCAAGTTTGCTAAAAAGCCAGAAACAAGTTCAAAGTACAGTATGTGAAATATTTTTGTGCGTAGATCAGAACTAGGATTAATTTTACGCAAATAACATAAATAAAGCCTATTGCTAAGCTCCAGAGTAAATTACTCTTCTGTTACAGGTCTAAAAAATTCTTCTACCTGAGGAGACTGATCCAGTTGAAGAATGAGAGGGAAATTCCTCACGGGTGATTTTTTTTTCCTTTTTTTTTGTAAAATAAAGTAGTTCAACAACAGAAACTATCCAGAAGCCAGGCAAGAAGTAACACAAGTTAAAAAGTATTTCTGTATAGTTTTTTTATAGTATTTATGTATAGTACATGCAGTACATGTTGTGTCGCAGCAGGTTGGAATTAACACGTGTTCTTGGTGTCACAGCACTGCATGCACACAACACCCTGCACACCAGGGATGTATGGGATCTATATGTTTGACCCCAGGATTTCTGAGGATCACCACAGGCTTCGTTCCAAGAGTTAGATTTGGTTTCATTTTTCTTTCTTCCCTATTTTTGCACTTGCCTGTGACACCAAAGCAGCAAACCCTGCAGCTTAAGCTCATAGTCTAAGTGAGGCCCTTCCCAGTAAGGTTGTTACCCATGGAGTGTTACCAGTCCCTGTTATTTTAGTAACAGCTAATTTCACTTACTAAATCCTTCTCTGACTGCTCAGATCCCAGGAGGAAATGCCGGTTACATACCTAGCAGTGGAGCAGCACAACTGCCGTGTGCTTTTGGTGCACTGGAAACACACCAGAGCTGTGAAAAGACCTCCTGATGGCACCTGGGTGAAAGTTGTGAGGGGGGATATCGTGAGTTTGGGGGCTCTGGGGAGGGGTACGAAGGGGTTGTTGGGACTAGGGGGGATATGAGGGGGCTATAGAGGAATTATCATGGGTTTGCAGGAGGTCTGGGGTGTTAGAGAGGGTTTGAGAGAAGTCTGGGGGTTACGGAGCATTTGAGGTATCTGTAGGGGGTTTTCATGGGTTTGAGGGAGTTCTGTGGGGTTATGGAATGTTTGGGGGAGCTATAGGTTGGTTATCATGGGTTTGTGGGGGTCTGAGGAGGGCCGGAGGGGCACAAGGAGTTTGGGGCTGCTCTGGGGTGTTACAGATTTGGGGCACTGCAGGGGGTCTGGCAGGGGCTGTAGAGGGCTTATGGGGGTCCTTGGGGAGGTCTGTGGAGGCTATAGGATGTAATGGGGTTTAATTTGGATTTGTGGTGGTCTGGGAGGCTCTGGGGGAGCTGTTGGAGAGTTATGGGGGCTTGGGGGCTCTGGGGACTCGGGAGTGGTCTGTGGGGCTATAGGGGCTTATCATGAATTTGGGGGAGCTCTGGGGGTCTCAGGGGGCTATAGGGCAGTTATCATGGGGAGATTTGGGGGGGGCTACAGGAGGGGTCATCATGGGTTGAGGTGATTTGGGAGTTAATGGGGGGGTTATGATGTGACTCTGGGCTTCCGTACCCTAAAAAACATCCACTGGGCCATGTATATGGACCTACAATAATGAAATTAAACTGCTTTGTGCTGTCAGAAGGCATGCCTGTAACACTATTGCGAGTTTATGAATAGCAGATTGGAGCTGATTCTGTCAGAAATTTACAAGTTTACTTGGAAAAAATTTATTCGATATCTCTTAAGTACAAGTGCATAGTTTGGAGATGGTCTCTCTGTGAACAGTTCAAAGGCAGTTTTTAAAATGTGAGTTAAACGGGTGCAGAAACAAAGTAACCTAAAACAAGGGATTATGCAGTTCTCCTTCAGGCCTCACCTCCCCGAGGAATTCTTAACGTTTTACTACTCTCTAGCTTTTCTAATACAACAGTTTTGGCAATGGAAAATCCCTGTGTTTTAATGTCCTCACCAACATAAGATCACGACCTCTAGCTATACATTTTGAATATACCTCTTTCTTCCATTTGTTAATGATGAGAGAGATTTCTTTACACCACAGAAAAGACCTGCTGCCTAAAATGAACAGGTTACCATGTGCTAAAATATCACCTCTATGCTAGACTTCACCAAATACTCTGTTAAATAACATCAGTTTGTTTATAACATGCATGCTTTTGTTTATCATTATTTGCACAAGGCCAAGGACGTTTTTTCATTCTTTTGAACTACAGAGTCCGTGAATTTACCAGAACCTCCAAAAGCCATATCAGCAGTTAAATTAGAGGTATTATCAGATCCAGTTTTGTTTGGGTTTGGTGTTTTCTTCCCCATAACAGCTGTACATTTATTCAGATACAGTTTGAAACTTGCAGCGTGCTGCATAATCAGTGCATCTATCAAGCAAGATGATCCTTTGAATGATGCTGGAATATTTTCCTGACCCTGCGACTGCTGACAAGTTCCACTGCAGAAATGTGTGCTAAGAAGGGATTTGTAGGGGTCCAACCCTCCAAACCGTGTCAGCAGAATTTCAACACCAGGTTCTTGCAGTCTCGGTACTCTTGTTCCCCCCGCTAATACTTACTTTGGAATTTTTTACTTTTAGTCCATGATTCCCAGATGCACTGACCCACTTGACCAAATTTACCCCGGCACAAGGGGTTCACTGCAGTATTTACCTACAGCACAGTTATACCACCCGGGAAGATTTCAGGCAGGGCAGGGGGTAGAGGTTATCCAAACCACTTCCAATCCCCAGCCCCAGCCACTGTGCAGCACTTTCACCAGGTAAATAATACAGCAAGAGTCGAAGGAAGTCAGGAAGAGAAGAGTCTGAGAGTGATCTGTCACCAAAATTTGAATGATTTATTTAATAACACTGTGAAATAGCACACTTTAGCTTCAGCAGCTCATCAGCGTTGGCTCCCCTAATCTGTGCACGGCACTGACAGCTCCTTAACATAACAATGGGATCCACGGGCCAAAACTCACCGCCGGTGCAACTCTGCTGAACTCAGGGAGCCTATGTCAGGATTCATTCAGTCCAGCAATTACTCTGCATTATCCGGGCTAGTGCTGGGGCTGCAACACCTGAGGAATGACAAACCCGGGTAAGGCCTGTACAGGACTCAGAATAAATCAGGCTTAAGAGGCAGTTTTCTCTTCCTAGGAATTTTCACAAAAACAGCTAAATTCTAGAAACAAAGCCACAATAAGACGTAAAATTAAACTGTGGATCCCTGGTGTACAATGTATATATTCATACGTGATTTGTAGAGGCCAGAGAGGTGGTTATTTTGCGTGTAACAATAGTGGAATGTGCCCCCGAGCACCAATTCAAAGGAGACCCACCCAGCAGCAGCGATCCCGAGCACTGTGTTTTCCCAGCCATGTTTCTTTTGTCTGCCGTCCCGACGGTTTACCCAAATCCAGGTCACTTTTTGCTTAATCCCCTTTATCCCAACACTTGGTGACTTTTTCTGTCCCCTCACCTGCTCACAGTCAGACAACATGGCTTTATGGATGGGCGTATTTCGTTCATATAAACAAAGCATATCCGTGTATGTTTGCAACAACACCTACAAATGCTGTCTGTCTGGTAAATTATCTCTCCTTTTTTAGGAAAATATTTACATGCTGAGGTGGCTAAAAGCAGTGGATAGCACCCTGGGAGATGAAAGCTTGTTGTGGGCTTCCAGAAGTTGAGGAACAGCTGCTCTATCCTGTTTTATCAACTGGGGGATTACTGGAGGCTAATGGTAAAGGTGGCGTCACCCATTTTCAGCTCGCATCTTCTTCCATCTCTGCTCTCTCTGTTGCCTTTGGCAGGTCACTGGCTCCTTGCTGCTATTTTCACCTACCTGCGGAATGAGGATGAGGAGGATAATGGAAGAGGTGTTTTGAAGATCAGTTCAATAGTACTTAAGGACCTTTCAGATGCTCAAGTGAGAGCATGGGTGTATAGAAAATCAGAGTATAATTATTATGAAAATGTATAGTATTGTTCAGAGTAAAAGGGAAGGGAAGGCAGGATGATGAGATAATCAGACCACTGGAACTGAAGGATTTTGAGACATGATATTAAATAAGTAAAAAGTAGCATTTTTAATTGAGCTTAGGGAGGGTGTTCCTAGCAAGAAATGTTCATTTCCTTTTTTTTTTTTATGTTAACCTTTGAGGTTGGACAAGCCTGTAAGATCATCAAGTACAACCTTTAACCCAGCACCACGTGTTCACCACTAAACTGTGTTCCCAGGTGCCACAATGTTGGTGTCTGAAAGAGATGTGGCAGTATGGTTGGGAATGGGAAGCTGTAAAATGGTGTTTTAAGGGCCCAAGCCTGTAACCATATTCACCCTATCAGTGAATACAACATTAACAAGTCTCAGTTTAGGTCCCTACTATTTTTTTATGACTGGTTCTATTATCAGATAAAGGCTTACTGGAGACAATATTAGTTTGTTATAATTGTGAGTCTTTTCTTAAGAGCTATGGCATCGAAAAGCACCTGAAGATTTACCATGTTTGAATTTATTAGAGATGAAAGGTCCAAACTAACCCACATTGCCCTCAATTCCCCTGGTGGCTACTAAGGAGCCAATGTAACTTCTGCAACCGGTATTTCTTTTTAGAGAACATGAAATGGAGTACCTCCACCTCAATCCAGAAAAGGCTAAAGAGATGGCATTTGTAAATCTCACGTTGCCACAGATCACATCAACTGTAACTGTTCTGTACATGATGTAAAGTCAGACATAAATGAGATAACACTCGGAGTGTGGAACTCGCGTTACCCTACATTTCATTTCTTGAACTTTTTCTCCTTGTTTGGATTCCACAGTATCATGAGCGTTCCAGTAGCAGCCCTCTTGCTGGGGTTTTTATTTATAGCATTCTCTCTTTTCACTGGATGCCCCTCCACATTACTTCCAAAGAGGCAGTAATTAGGCTGTTAAAGCAGAATTCATATATCTTTTAATAATTTAATTTAGATACAAAATATACCCAATATTCTTGCAAAAGACAATCATTTTTTTATAACTCTTTGGTACACTGTGAAAGAGGATGCATTTCAAAACCTTCTTCTTTCACATTTTCTCCTGTTTTTCTCTTATGTATTTGGGGGATAACAGCCACCATCTCCACAAATTCCAGATTTCACACATGCACATATTTAGCCATAAGGCAATTCTGAACTTTCAAAATTAAGCATACAGCTATTCCCTGTAGGATACAAGATTTCTTTTGCATTCTAAATAATTTCTGTCTTCATAGCAGAACTACTTAGCTCTGTGTAGACTCAGACTTTGGCACTGAATTGGAGAGACAGGTTTGAAGGAGGGACTGTTAGATGGATAAGGACCTGGCTGGAAGGTTGCATCCAGAAAGTTACAGGAAATCACTCAGCATCCACGTGGGAACCAGAAACCAGTGGCACAATAAATTAATATCAGCACCTGCAAGGGAGAGGGACTTTGGACAAGGGCTGGAGGGACAGGACACAGGGAATGGCTTCCCAATGCCAGAGGGCAGGGATGGATGGGATCTTGGGCAGGAATTGTTCCCTGGGAGGGTGGGCAGGCCCCGGCACAGGGTGCCCAGAGCAGCTGGGGCTGCCCCTGGATCCCTGGCAGTGCCCAAGGCCAGGTTGGACACTGGGGCTGGGAGCAGCCTGGGACAGTGGGAGGTGTCCCTGCCATGGCAGGGGTGGCACTGGGTGGGCTTTAAGGTCCTTCCAACCCAAACCCAGTCTGTGATTCCATGATTCTACAACTTTAAAGGAAAAAAACGAAGTCAGGAAATATTCAGCAACCTTAATCCTGAGCACGCAGCCCTTAGTGCAGCTCTCAGCATTGCAGCCAGTGCTGTTGGAAACACCAGCAGTGGCACTACAGAGAAATATTTCTTCCTTCCCATCCCTTGTCTGACATTAACTCAGGCACCAGTTGATAAACTCGGTGCTGTAGCTCTCACTCTGCAACACCCTACACTGACTGTGCTCCTCACCAACCCCTGTCTGCCTGTGCTGTGGTTTCCCTGCTCACGAGAGGTTTGGTAAGCTTAGAAAGGAAAACTGCAAGTGAGATGGGGCTTGAATAACAGAGTTGAGTATTTCTTTCCTCTGAGTATTTGAGTTATTTTTTCATTGTGGAAACTTTACTCCAAAATTACCTTTTCGGTGTGTGGGAATCAGACAGATAGCAATTTTGAGCATGTCTTGAGGGAGCAAGGTGAATTGAGTGATGAGAGTCATAAGCCTTGTAATTACCGTAATTATGAGACCATACCTCTACAGGTAAGAACTCATAAGTAAAAACATTAGCATGACCATTTAAGAAGCTCAGTAATTCATTCCAGGGCATGTGGTTACAGTGCAATGCTTAACATAAACTTCATTACACTGCTGGCACTTGGCCTTTCCTCTGGAGCATGTATCCATCCTGCAAGTATGGGTCCTTTTGTCCCATGCTATTTTTATGCAGTTTTTTAGAGGCAAATCTACAGCATCAGCAGTTACAGCTGTCAGACCTTACCAGGTGTTTTAGACATTGTTTGACCTGCAGCTTTATAAAGAAATAGTGGAAACACTGGAGTGTTCTGGCTCAGACAGATTTCACTCTGAGAAACCCATGTTCAAAAGGAACCCCAGAAACAGGACTTTTCTGTCCTACATATGCTTTACTCCAATCCTGACCTGCTGCCTAATGGGATGGATGAGCAAGAGCAGCTTGGCAATGTGAAGAAATGCCTCATTCTTGGCCATTCTATGCTCTTTTTGTTTGTTTGTTTACTCAGCACTTCAGTGCCAGGTAATATCTCTGTCAGTGTGAACAACGTCGCAAACCCTCTCAATGAGAGAAGGTTGGTAGAAAGAAGAAAGTCTCTCCCTGAGCAGACATGCCGAGGCAGGGAGTGCAAAAAACACAGGGTCATTAGATGGGATATTGTTAATATTCTTCAAAGTTTGTATCCATGAGCTATAGCATGAACTGCCAGCCACAAAGTGATGGTATCATATGGAAACTGCAGATGATGCTTTTGATCGCAGCATATACAATATTTCTTGAAGGTGTGTGCAGGACAAGTTTGTACGAATCAGAGCTTGTTCGGGTTTTTACTTATACTCATTTCCCTGAGTTTTATTTCATTGGGGAATACCTGCATTGCTCACCACTTACATTTTTGATGCTAACAAACATATTTTATCACCCAGTGGTTTTTCCATTTCAGTGTCACAATTTTGTTTGGACTTTGAGCCCTTCTACTCACACAAAGTTACTACTCCATGCTAAAATCACTTTTAGTATCAATCAGTTTCCGTTACAGCTGAAATTCATTATTTATTTAAAATTTTATCGATGAGGAGTCAGTATAATATTTGCAATCCAATTAAAACATGCTTGAAAAGTTAAAACAAGCTGCAGTTTTCAGTCAAATAAAAAAAATCACTGCATCTATCCTTCCACAATCCACCATACAAAGCAAAACCAGCCTTGTAACCTTCACATTATCTCTGTCTTTGTATTTGTGCTGATCTGGCAATAAAAGGTTGCAATAGCTACTTTCCAGATAAGGTAAGAATTTGGGTTTTGAGATAAACATGTTTTTAAGCATTTTCTCTCTCCTGGTCTTTTTTTTTTTTTTTTTTCCAGTTTATGTGTAATAAAATAACCCCCCCAAAATTTTGCATTCGTTCTCACTCCCAGACATGTTTTCCAGGACATTAGAAAAAAAAAAACCTGAAATGCACTGTTTTGAGGACAGGCTGAAAATTCTTTTTGGTTTGATTTTGACTGGACTTTTCTCTGGAATCTTCACTGATTTTGGTTCTCCTCTTAAGGACAAGTACCCTTTAGAATTTTAGGGAAAATGTTAAGGAATTACATTATTATTTCTTTGTTTCCATAAATGGAAGTTTTCCAGGATTTTAGGTGACCTTCCCTCTAGATAAGCAGTCCTCCGAAGAGCACCATTTGTATTAGCAAAACTCTCAGTGTTTTACACATACTGTACATAAAATAATGTGTTCAGTACTGTTACACTTGCAAAGTCTAGTACTCAAAGTCTCAGATCACAGAATTTCACTTTAATTTGTTTGTCTTATACATCAGCATTCTGGTGTGGTAATTAGTGATTCATCTGCATTGTGTTTGCCCACCTTTTTGAGGGCACAGATTAGATTCAACTTTTTTAATGAGCAGCCGTGTATTTTCTTATGCTCTTTTACTCAGTCTCTAATATGTTGTTGCTGCTCTTATTTAAACCCTGGTTGGAAAATAGAATTCCTAAATTGCTTTTGAGGGTATCAAAGAAAGCTTCCCACTCAGCCAGAGGAGCCTTAATTGTGGGGGTGTGGCAGGGCACCCTACACTGTTTTACAGGAGAGGACTGTGCTGCACAGAAGAAGCACGGAGATATCAAATTTGGTGTGCCTGGGACTCCAGCTCTCCTCGGGAATGCCAAGGACAGCCCGCTCCAGTTTTGTTTACAGCCGGGAGCACTCACAACTTCCACAAATTAGGTCGCAGAGACTTCAGTGGGGAGCCGGGAAAAGAGGAGGGCACAGACAGCGACCACCTGTGACAAAAGGGGTCCAGTGGCTTTCTGTGTGCCACACGGGAACCCCGGGGTGGGGACAGAGTCCTTATCACAGCGAGCAGAGGCCGGAGGAGAGGGACAGAGCACGGCCGGCGTGAGAAGCCAGGGGCACACGGCAGGTACCGCTCAGGGGTGAGGGGTTTGTACCCCCAGGGAGAGGCTGGCCCCAAACACCACCTCCCTGGCAGCAGAGATGGAGATCGGCTAAATCAGAACCCTCCTGGGAAGGAGCTGCAGCAGATCCTCTGCCGTTCCACCCGCAGGGCTTTGGGATGAGCCCGGGGCGAGCGTGGTACCAGGACCTGGGCTCTCACAGGGGTGGAGGGAGCATTTCCAGTGTCACTTTGGGAGTGGCTTTGTCCTCCCCAACCTCTGAACTGCTCACTGGCTATCCCCTCGTGATTCCTGTAAACCGAAGAGTTTAGCTGCAGGATCTACCAACATCAGGATCTTGCTTTTGTGGTGCTGGCACCAAGAAAAATGGTCTTGTTGCAGTGGTGGAGCCTGGGTCCCTCAGGAGTCCCTGTCTTACTGCTGTCCTCCTCCTCCACGTGCAAGGGAAAACTGCCTAACGTATGATGAGGATTTTTCCTTCTAGGAAAATGACCAGAACTTGTACCTATTCCCTTAAAAAATAACCCGAAAAAATAGTAAAGTAACGGATTTACTCTTTTTTTCTTTTTCCTCCTCTTTGTTTCTTACTTCAGACAAAAGGAAAAGGTTGCCCAAACATTTTCTTTTTCCAAATTCCTCTCACACCCTGTTTTAAAAAACAGCAGCACGAGCTCTGCTCTGGTTTCACTCCTTCACCCTCAACTCCCAGAAACCAGCCAGTGCTCATTATACCCTGCTCAGTTAATTTCTTAAGAGGGAATACAACTGTACAGCCGAGTAACCTGCTGCTCTAACACTGGCTCCCATGCTCACATTATTCCCGTTTAGAAAGGTACATTTTTAGAATATTTTCAAAGATTAATGCAAGACTGGTGATGTTACAGCCAAAAGTACTTGTATCAAGACTTAAAAGTGTAACACTCGCAGCAACCATTTCCCCCCAAAACAGGAAACATAAAGGACACGCAAAACAGTATCTGGACATTGGAAACTGTTGGAGCATTCCTGTAAGAAACCCACAATATTTAACTTGTTTGTTAGCCAAGATCCCTATTCTTCTCTCATCAAACTCATCTCTGCAACTACAGATTTAATCCTTCTCATCAGCAGGCAAAAAGCTCTTAATTTTGGGGCACTTTATATTAAAAAGGTTAACCTCACATAAGGATTGTCAGCTCCAGGACTGTGAGGTCACTAATGGCCCACTCTGCTTTGCAGCGCAGGTCTGCACCATCAGTGGGATATAAATGCAGACGTCAGTTTACCACCAGGTTCATCTGCTGGCCGTATTCACATTTTGGAGAGCCACTGAAATGTTAAATCCACATTTCATGTGGATTCTTATTTCACATAGTAAAGAATTAAGCCATGTGCTGAATGGGTGTTTGGCCTATTATTTAAGTAATTTCCCTATATTGTAAATTTTGCCACAAGAAGGAAATATTTAAGATTCTGTCCACAGGGGTAACTGAAATTCTGTGTCATGACTCATGAAAAGAAGATTGGTAGCCAATGTACCAATAAATAAACTGCTGCCCAAATCCAAAACAATTCAAAAGAAAATAACCATAAGGGGGGGAGGAGGGGGCAATTCAGCAATTGTTCCTTCTAGCCTAAGAAATTTCTCTAATAATTGGACAACACAATGTGACTTTTTGCAGAAAAAGAAGTACACATTGAGTATTTATTGTAGTTTAATCTATTAGGCACTGTTTAGCTGCTTATCCAGACCTCATTAATCTAGTTTTTAGCACCTTCATTTTCAAATCTGAGTCTATGTTTTAGCTAACCATAAAACCCTCTCTGCACCGTGCCTTCATTAGCACTTTGCTGCTAAGCATGTAAAAACATGACAGAGACATCACGGACCAGATTCCAACTTCAGGCAAGGTATTCTCGGGTTAAAACTGGCATCAGCACCAACGTGAAATTGCTCCTGCACAGAACATCACAGAGATGGTTATCAACTGCACTGGGGAAGAACAAAACCTTACCATGAAAACTTCAGAAAAACATGAATTTCTGGTCTGCATTGGCCGTGAAACACTTTGCTTTCCCAACTGCGTACTCTTCTCCTGTTTCATTACTATTATTCTTTCTGTTTATTTCTGTTACCGTAATATTTTTAGAAAACTAATCCTGTACCCATGAGACCTCTGGGACTTCATCAACAGCTTCAGAGGAAGCAGTTGAAGGGTCCTGCAAAGAAGCCTCGTGCTTAAGGACTTTGATTATTACCATTTTTCCCAGATACCAGCCTCTTCATGAGTGGTAAATGCTGCATCTGGATTAAGAATATGCACAAGATCCACTTAGAATGCAGTTAAAATAAAAGCAATCTTCGAGTAAGATATGGAACAGATTATAGTTCTGACTAGATTTAGGAAAACACTTCTGCTGCACCGGATTTGTCTTCAGTCTCAGTGCAACCCCTCCTCTACACCTGCCTTGTTATTAAAGTTGCATGAAACAGCCCTGCAGGACATACTTATACATGCAATATTTGGTATTATAGCCATATATAATATATTTTATATGCAATATATATTTATATATAATATGTATTACTTGGTAGTGTATCTGGAAACTTGTCCTCCAATATGGTTGCTGATGTCCTACCTGCATTCACAGCTGGAAAAGAAGCAAATGTTCAGCAAATTATCACAGGAATTCCAACTAACTTTCCCCAAAACAGAATCGTACTAACTATAAAGACAACAAAAACGGGGGAAAAAAGAATAAGAAAAAGAAAGAAAAACAGAAAAAAGAAACACAACTTAGGTACTATCACAGTAATTTCCAGAAAGTTTATAAGATTTTTCTTGAAAGGGCAGTGAGAGACCTCTGCTTTTTGTTCAGGCAACTCAACATTCCAAGAAACATCAGTGATCTTTCATTAGTATAGTCATGATTTTTATTCAAAAACCCCAAAACACAAGTTATTCACCAGCTGCAACCAAATTAACTTTTGAGGAACTCAAAATATGTCTGAACACCTCAAAATAAGGAGGTTTGTATGGATCTGAGGAGTCGCAGACAAGTACTCCCACTCTACTGAAAGGGAAGAATATTCTCCACTAGTTTAAGAAAAATGTCTTTCAATCAATCTATTGCATATGTGCTCAAGATTTTTATTTCTCTTTTGTCTAGTATAGAATATATAACTACTATTTCATTCACAAAGTTGGTCAGGATGAGTCTCCTGTTGTCCACAGCAAGTGAGGCTGATCACGCCGCTCAGTCCCTGGAGCACTGGCTGCCCTGGGTACCCAGCCCTCAGAGCTCTCCTCCTCCTCCTCACGCCCTGTCCCCTACCGCACAGACACCCACGGGCACGTTCACTCCAGCATCCATCTCCTCAGAGCTCCTTTTCCCTGCACAGGGACGCTGGAGAGGACGGAGCCGCTGCCGCAGCCGCGGAGGGATGCTCGGCTCGGGCTGCGAGCGGGCACGTTCCCTGCGTGCCTGCAGCCCAGCGCGCTGCCGAACGCGCCGCGGACCCAGCGAGGGACAGGAGCCATCGCCCGCGCTTCCCAGCGCTCCGGCTCTGCTTCCACGCCGTCCCTCGGCCGTGACCGCGGGGTGCGTCCGGCCGTGGCTGGAGGGTCCCGCTGTTTTCCAGTGGCCAGGGCTGAGCGTGTGGAATGCGCGTGTTGAGCCCTGCAAAGAGTTAATCCTCCTTCCACAAAGCTTTCCGAGGGCTCGGAGGGCACGGAGGGCACGAAGCCAACAGAAAACCACTTAAACCACTACCCCCCGAAACCTCCCAAGCCCTTCAGATTGTGTGGGAGCAACTTCAGGTGCGAGCGGGGAGCACGGAGCGCGGCTCTGGCCTGCCCAGCGCTGCAGGTGTGGGCACACCTGCCCGCTCCCCATGTGCCTCCCTGCTCCTGCCGCCCTCAGCCCTGCCCGGCTCCCAGGGGACAAGGACGGGCATTTTCCGCACCCCTCTTTGTTCCAAGGCTGGCCCCACCGCTGGCGCGGATGTCCCCAGTGGAAGCCCACCCGCGACTCTGCCCTCACCCCGAGTGACACAGCCCGGGGATCACTCGTCCCTTTCCACACGTGTACTAAAACCAAAAAAAAAAAAAAAAAAAAAAAAAA
>VXAD01005274.1:44423-62192 GCA_013399195.1 Dicrurus megarhynchus | reverse complement strand
GGAACCAACCCCCCACAGCAACTCATGGGCAAAGCGGTGCCGGGAGCCAGCCCCTCAGCGGGTACCGCACATCCCCTCGCCGGCACCGCCGCCCGGGACCCCGGGGAGCCCCGGCGGGCGGGGGGCGCGGGGGGCAGCGCTGGCGGAGTTGCAGCCGGCGGCAGCGCCTGTGTCAGCACAACTNCAGCGCCTGTGGCAGCACAACTTGAGCGGGAGGAGAAGCCGCGCCAGGCGCCGGGCGGCGGCGGGAGGCGGCGCGGGGACGGAACAGCAAATGCTATTCAGCCCCAGCAGTTTCAAGCCGCCCATGCTGGGGAATTGCCGGAGCTGCGGGCGCCCAGCGCCGGCNTGTGTGTGTGCTTGTGTGCCCACGGTTGGGCTCTCCGCATCTGAAGATACTGGGTTTGGGTTTTTTTTAAATACTAATAATTAAGAATAAAAAAGAGCAGAACGAAGCGCGCCCCGTTCTGGGGCAGGGCTGACAGCCGGGGTCAAGAAACAGCTGCTGGAGTTAATGTTTCTTCCTCCCACTCCGGCTGATGGCGGTGCCCGGCCAAGGCGAAGTGGGAGCGGGAGCGATGCTCAGCTCGGCCCGGGGGATGCAGGACGGGCCGGGGGCAGCGATGTCCCGAAAGCGGGGTCCGTGTCCCCCTCGCCCCTCCCGCGGCCGGGCGGGCGCGGGGCCGGCGCTGCGGCGGCTCCGGGGGTGGTTCCCGCTGTGTGTCCTGCCCGGGCTCAGAGGGGCCCCGCGGGATCTCCCCACACCAGTGACCCGGCCCCAGCCCTGCCGCGACCCCGGCGCCGGGAACCCAGCCCAGCTCCTTCCCGGTGAGCGGGGTCCGGTCCCGCTGGGCCGGCAGAGGACGGGCGGCTCTGCTGGCCCTCCTCGAACACACGGCACTCTTTGGATTCCAAAAATGCTTCCCTGGGTACATGCTCAGAGGCTTGTTTCTGTCTTAAAGAATGCCTGATTCCCAGAATTCCCACTGACACAGCTGCTTGGCTGCTTCCCGGGATGGAAGGACCTCCCTGGCAGCACCCGTTTTTACGGAAGTTGGGCAGTATTTCATTTTTGGGGGGGAGCAGTAACATGAGTCGCTCTTGTTTTTCCCACTACAAACAGGGCTGTCCCTCAGCTCATGTTTGGTGCACATGGGATCATGCCTGCCATCAGAAGAGCCACCTTTGTCAGTAACGGCAATATCCCGATATCTGTCGCCACCTCAGGACTGTCATATGTCCCCCCATGTCACGGCACGGCGCCATCGTGTGAAGGTGCTGCATGGACAGATTGGTGCCTTTGGGATATTTCTGCCTTTGCCACAGAGAATCGGTCTATTCATAAATAAAATAAATGCAGTATGAGCACTATTGACATCCTGCAAGCGTGGCTTGCGAGAGGCTCATTAAAAGCAGAGCTGTCCAGTAAGCCCTGCTGCCTCCTGGCAAGCTGGCCAATTTCATTCCTTGCTTAATTCCCTGTTCAGGATGGCTCACTATTCCAGTCTGTTGGTTAATATCGCTCAGCGGACTCTGCTCTGTCTCCTGCTTTTTCCAGGTTGGTCCACTTTGCTCCTTCAGCTGCATTCTCCACACGGCGCTCTGCCCAACTCCACTACTTCCTGCTAATTAATGCCTGATTTTTTGCTGTCTAAAAAAGATAGCACTTTGATTAGACACACGCACGCACACACATGAGCATTAACTCTTCTCTTTCTGAAGAATAAGTGACTTGAAATCCAGATGCTGAAGGGGTGACTCCGAATTCCCAAGGAGAGCAGTGAGATGAGGGTTTCACATGTGATACCCAGAGTTAATACCTGTCACAGAGGGTCACCAAACAGATTACCCTAACTCAGACTTCCTATTTCAGATCCACCGTTACCCTAATTCAGATTCCCTGTCAAATTCTGTAGTTCTGATGAAACACCTATATGCATATTTTGTTTAGGGTTTTTCTGAGCCAAACCCTTGCTACTGCAACCTATAAAAGACTGAATTATGTTTATCTTTCCAAGTTCTTCTACAACCTCAGGAGAATTAACATGCTTGGTCTTGCTGTTTAGAGACTTGCTTCAAGCTGCAGTTCATGAGAATCAGCTCCTTGTCTTTTTCAGCCATCTTCTCCTTTTTTCACTCAAGTAGCTTCTAGCATTTGCCACTCTGTGTCCAAAGTTTTCTCATGCACAATTAACATGGAACTTGGAACAATTGTGTGGAGCTCAAATATGGAAGAGTTTGTTTCAGAAACTCCAAGAATGCCCCCAAGATTTCCAAAGGTCATGAAAGTCATGACAAGAAATCATCCACTTCTAAGCATAGGACCCTTTTCAGGTCTTTATTCGAAGGGTTTTTTTTCCCCTGAGCCTCTAAAAGTTAATCCTAACTAAAAATCAATACTTTGAAGAGACTGTTTCCAAAAAATACATGATCTTGTTGATGCACTGGCAGGGCATTTTGGTCAGAGTGTCTGCATAAGGATCACTCTGGCCTGACTTGCCATGCCAATGCTGATTTCATGGTTTGTTGCAGAATAAAAAAATATTGACAGCTTCTGCTCCCACTGTTTCATACAGAAGGAGAGTGGAATATCAGTATTTACAAACTCACCACCAATGAAAGAAAACATTTTATCAAACCACATGACTTCAGATGAGAGAACACATTGCCACGACAGATAACTGAGGTCAAGCAGTTTCCAAGCTACAAAAGAAATCAGAGTGTTTTTATGAGCGGCAAGAACATTCAAAATCGGAGCAGATAAACTAAAGCAAACACGTACAGAAGGAGATATAAAACCTTAGGTTCCAAATCTTCCCTCAATCTCAGAACAAACAAGTCAGATACGGACAGGTACTGGGCAGATCACTGCACATCTTTACTGACAGCTCCTTGAGCTTTTATTAGAAACATCTGATTCCAGCGGCTACCGAAACAGATTAAACACCAGAGAGAACAGGAGATCCAATCCCTGAATGATAACCTATGTTTGTTTTGTACTGAGGAGAATTTGCAAATTAATGAGTTGTTTCGAACTGTGGGGTCACTTTCTTCACTGGGGAATGCCCACAGTGGAGACACACTCAGTTACATTTGTGGGTTTGTTGTTGGCCATTTGTTGGTGACTTGGGTTTCTCAGGGTGGCAGTCGGGGTTTAACCCACTGTACATCCACCAAATCATTCACTGGTGCAGCAGACCCCCATCTTATGGAACTGGCTCTCACTTTGCTGGCTGGGAGGGGTCATTCTGCTGTTTTGGGACAGCAACAGCCTGGCTCCCTCTAGGACACCTTGCCAGGCCAGGATGCCTGTTGACAAGGAGATGTGGACAAGTGGCTCTGGGCTGAGCTGAGCTGTGAATTTGCTACAGTTTCTGGGTTTCCACCGACTCAGAACTGACACTGGTGTCAGTGTCTCTGTGTGTTGTGGTTTCGCCCCAGACAGCAGCCAAGCCCCTCATGAACACTCATTCACTCCCCACCAGTGGGACTGGGGAGAGAACTGGGTGGGTAAAACATGGAGAAGTCGTGGGTTGAGATGAAGACGGTTCCATAGGGAAACCAAAGCCGTGCACACAAGCAAAGCAAGACAAGGAATTCATTCCCTGCTTCCCGTTCAGCACCCCCAGGAGAGCAGGGCCCCTCACCTGCACCAGCGACTGGGGAAGACAAACGCCATCCCTCCCAGCACCCCCCTGCTCCCTGCTCCCTGCCCTTTCCACGCCGAGCACGGTGCCCAACGGTCTGGGACGTCCCCTTGGTCAGTCGTGGTCACCTGTCCTGGCTGCGCCCCCCCAGCCTCCCTCCCACGCCCCCAGCCCCTCCCCAGCGTGGCCACAGGAGGGGCAGGAAAGGCCCTGGCTCTGGGTGAGCTCAGCACTGACCAAAACACCTCTGAATGACCAGCCCTGTGCTCAGCACAGACCCAAACACAGCCCCACAGCCGACACTGGGGAGGAAATTCCCAGTGCCGCAGCTGAGGCCAGCACACCGTGGGAGGTTTGTCTCCCACCGGCCTCGACTCTGGCTTCACCCAGCGGCTGAAGCCTCGTCAGCGCTCTTGGACTGTAATTAATCCTCGGCGTGAGCTGACGGTGGCACAGGAGTCGCGGCCGGCCCGCGGCTGCTCTGCTCCCGCCCTCCCTGCGGCTGTCCCGGGCAGGGACGGGGACAAGGGACAGAGCCGAGTGAGCAGGGAGCAGTTCCACACCCCCCCCCAAGGAACCCCCGCGCTGCTCCGCACGGCCCCGAGCGCTCCTGCAGCGCCCGGAGCATCCCCGCTGCTCGGGATGCGCTGCGCGGGCGCGGCTGCGCCGGCCCGGGGCGCGGAGCGCGGCTGCAGCGCTGCCAGAGCTGACAGAGCTGCCAGAGCTGCCGGAGCTGCCAGAGCTGCCGCCCACCCGAGGGGCTGCACGGCAGACACCCTCCCGGGGCACCCCCGGGACACCCAGCCAGCCGCCTGTGCGGAGGGTCGGGCGGCTGCAGCGCTCCGGGTGCCGCTGCATGGGCACTGCGGGTAGGTGTTGGCTCAGCCGCGGCCGCTGCCCGGTTATCGGTTTTCATCCAGGAGGTGAAATCAACTCGGAGTGCTGAAAAACAGCAGCGGCAGCAATTAGGCGTGTGATCATCCCAGAGAGTTTGAAAATCGTGCTTCAGCAAAGCCGGAGCAGGGAGAAAGCGAGTTCCTCCACAGGGATATGATGTGCTTTTGCTTTTATTAAGTGATGGTAATTGTCAGTGGCATTAAAATAGATTATTTTGATATTTTTTCACGTGATTTCGTGACAGGAAGAGTCCTCCGTTGTAAACAACGTCTTCTGCTACTCTTAGGAACGCCACCGCTCTCCAGCTAGTAATGTTCTGGAAAAGCTAAAAAAGAACAGAAAAGAGGAACCTGTCTTCCAAGTAGTCAGAAAATTTCCTGAGGAAGTTTCAAACCCAATCTCTGTCATCTACAGAAAAAAAAAAATTATATTAATTAATGAAAGTTTCACTTAATATTTGATCCAGAGAAAGTGCTTAAGGGGCTTTCAGAAGACAAAGATTCTCATGCAGCTGATGATTCAAAGGAATCAAAATATGCTTTTTTCCCCCCTTTCTTTACAAACATCTGGTAGAAAATGTGCTTTCACAAGATGCTGAAAGACTCTCCTAAATCCCGCCAAATTTTCCCTAATAGCTCCTCTAAGTATCTCCGGAGCTTCAGTAACCCAGGGAATTTTAATATTATTAAATAGCAGAAAATTTCACATTTTGCATAACTTCATCAAAACTGGGCTTTATTGTAAAAAGCATTTAGAAAACCACCTTTCAATTTAGCCCCCAGTTCAGTTTCTTCACTAGAGTTCTTGATGACTTCTGCTAACATCACATTATTTTATAGGAGTCTTTGTGATTATTTCCTTTCGCAAATCTCAGAAAAAAATTAAAGGAAAAAGCAACATCCATCTTCAGAAACGTAGGAAAAGAAGGCAATACCAGAATTAATGATTTTTCACATGCCTGGCAATAGTTGTGGCAGGTCAGAGCAGTGGCACTGGGGAAGTTCAGCTCAAAGGGCTACAAGTGGAATATCTGGGGATATTGATGATATTTTTACATATCAAAAATTATGATATTTGTGGTTAGTGGAGGGACAAGCAGGAGGATGAAGCCACCTACTCAATATCTTACAATTCTGTGCGGCAGAAAGTGGGGGAATTAACAGGAACGGCTGAAAGTGTTGGTGCACGATCAAAACTGCGAGTTAATAAGCATAGCAGGCACTTGTTCAAGTGATTTACATGACTGGAATATTAATATGTGAGGGTATAACTTTCCCTGGAAGGGTGGGGAGGGCAGCAGAGAGTGTTTTTGTTAAATATCAAGACGGCACAGGAGTCGTCCCAAGGCCTGGGTGGGGAAGAAGATGGATGGGTTACAAGCCTGAGGGTGAAAGAAACAGGAAAAATCGCGGGCAGTGTCACAGCTTTTGTGCACTGCTGCAGTGAGGGATGCTTCTGTAAACCGATGGAATTGTGTGAGAACGCTGGAACCCGGTGAAACACAGAAATTTAACTGCTCCAGAGGTGAGGGGGGAAACCAGGAAAACGGGAGAAAAATCAGCCCGAGGTTTGAAGCCAAACGAAACCAATGGGCATCAAGAAGTCATTGTTCAATAAATGCACAGAAATGGAAAGATTTTCTGGGGAACAGGTCTGAGATATCCAATGGATTTGACAGTTCCTTTAAAAAACTGTATTAAAGGCAGAACCATAAACTCTGCCAATGCAGAAGCATGCTAGAAATGAATGTAGCTAAATCAGGAGTGTTTCAATGGCTTAAAACACAAGAAGAGAGTACAGGAAGTTGGAAACTAGGTCAAACTACCAAAAAAAAAAAAAAAAAAAAAAAAAAGAAAAAAAAAGAAGNAAAAAAAAAAAAAAAAAGAAAAAAAGAAAAAAAAAGAAGAAAAGGGTAGGCCAGGACAAAAAAAGATATTAAATACAACTAGGCATTTTAAAGGCACTGTAGGAGGAAGAAGAAAATTAAGGGAGAAAGTTGTGGACCAATTAATTAAAATATTTTTAGGCTTCTAAAAGACAACAAAGAGATAAGCATCATCCAAGATGAATTTGTCTAGAGTAGATCATGTCCAAACAAACTGATTTTGTTCCATGACAGAGTCATAGGCATCAAGAGCAGGAGGAAGCCGTGGACATGGTACAACCTTGGCTTCAGTGGCTTTGTGTCACTGTGCCACAGAGCCCTTGTGTGCAAGGTAGGGAAACATGAAATTACTAATCAGCTTACTGAAAATGTGTTTGGAGAGCACAGGTGTCACATTATCGAAGTAGAAACAGATTATCAAATGGGATTTCACACTGGGGGTTCTTCTCTAGCCCAGTACTGTACAGCAGTTCTTAGCAATGGCTTAGTTGATAGAATACAAAAAGTTTCTCTCCTCTGAAGATAGCAGCAAGTGGAGGTCATGTTCAAGGGCAGAGTGATCAGTGAAAATTCTGTTGAAAATTAGAAAAAAATCTGAAAATCTGGTTGAAATTCAATTAGTACCCTCAAAATTACACCCCGAGGATGTAGACAAGGTAAGGACAGACTTTGTGCTGGAGCTGTGGAAGCCCAAAGTGAAACAAAACTCAGAAGCATCAGAGTGCTGCAAGAAGAAAGGGACACTGTTCAGGGACACTGAGGAGAAGATGCAGAGAAGAACAGCACGAGACGTCCAGTGCCAAAAAGCAGCTGTGAAACTGCTTTCACTGTGTCCTTCTGCTTTGGGTGAAACTAACGCAGTCACAAAGTGCTGAGTAACTGGATAAACCCTCCCCAGACCTGCCACAGACCAGCGAGTGCTGCAAGGTAAAAACTGAGGAGGTGTGCAGTCATTTTTTCCCACACACAGACCTTGAGGTTTTAATAAATTCACCCAAAAAACCGCAGGAACTTTATTTAATGTGGTTTTATTAGCCTCAGATGAGTGCTGCAGATCTCTATGTCTCATTGACTGTGGTACATGTATTAATGAATAAAAATGGATGAGCTTTAGGCCTCCCTCCCTTCACCCCTTCCTCTCTCCCACCAGCAACTCAACCAGGGGGCTACAGAAATTTTACTGGGAGATAAAAACTTTCACATCAGCATCTGCCAGTGCATGGCAGAGCATAAAACGTGTGGATAGGCTGGAGGGCTGGAAGAGGGGCTGAAAAAACCACCCAGGTGCAGGGAACTCACACAAGGGCAAAAGCATGCTTGCTGTTGGGAAAACGTGATTTTTAATATTTGGTATTTGTGGTAGTTTGCTGAGGTTCAGCATTAAGCTGCGTGTAATCACTGGTGCCTACAAAGAGACAGATGACTGAGATTATTTGTGCAGAGGCACTTTCCACCAATATTTAGCGTGCTGCCTTTCTGGAGCCAGGTAGCAGCTAAAGTTCATAATCCTGCAAGTTTTGCCTGTCAGGAGAGAGCAGCCGCAGGGGCTGTCAGCTCCCACGTGATCCCGTTATCCACCACGGGCATACACAAGATGCATGGGGGAAAAAAAAATACTGTTTCCTCACTTGTTTTGGGTATGTGATGCTGTGCCTGGCGCTTCCTTGCTCACAGCTCCCCTGACTTTCTGCCCGTGGCATCCTCGGGCAGGAAAACAGAAACCAGGGACTTCCAGCGCCGCTTCCACCACCCCTGGGCTAGCAGAACATCCAGCGTGGCCTTGTTCCGCACCCCTGCCCTCCACAGCGGCCTCCCTTGTCAAAACCCCCTGATTGCTCAGCCACAGTCGGTGACTTTTGCAGCTTTTTATGCTTGCACCATGTGGAAGATGCCTGTTAAGCCTCAGCTGGGCTGCAATGGAGCAGGAGCACCATGGGCTGCCACTCGCGGCGGTGACGGGAAAAGCTGGGAATTCTGCGGGTGCAGGCGAGCTCCCAGCTCTGCTCGCCCCAGACCCCTCTGAAGTGTGAGGAAATGCCCCCTCCAAGGTCCGTGGGCTTTGCATCGGCACCAGGGCTGCTCCTGAGACCTTCCCCTGGCAGGGCTCCCATTGAAGCCGACGAGATTATTCCCTGGCACAATAGAGCTCGCTGTCAGGAAGATTTTAATGACATTCAACCCACGTTTTCCACGTCTTCTGATCACCCCATTATCCCAACTTGTGGCTCGTTATCTCCTTTTTCCAGGGACCCAATCCTCACCCCCTTCCCCAAGCCGGCCTTGCCTTGGCTGGGATGAAGGAATCAGGATCTCACTGCCACCTTCACTATTCAGAGGCCGCTGCTACGCCCCCCGTGATGTCATCATTCAGCCAGAAAACACGTTTCTCTGTTTTCATTTCTGGCTGCAAAGACCACAGAGCCGAGCCTATGGCCACACTGAAGGAAAATGAAAAGACCTGCCAGTAAAATTCCAAGACACAAAGCAATATGAATTTTTAAATAACATTTGATCTCCTAAAAACATTTTTTCATCTTTCCAACTGACGTACGTCCTCACAGCTGTATTAAAACCTGCAGCAAAATTATTGGAAGTAGTTTTCTTTGATTAAGAACTCAGCATTTGTGGTTTAGAATAGCTTTATAATTTGCTACGGACAAGACAGATAACGTGATACCTCTTTCTCCACAATCATTTATTATGTATAATTTGGCCTCACTGGATGGTTGGACTGGAACACATCTTAAATTACCAGAAGTTAAATAATTTTTGATACATGCTAAAAAACTGTATTTCCTATAGAATTGTATTAAAACTTGTGTTTTATTTAGAATCAAGACATGGCATCTCTCCCACGGTGTTGGAACAAGAGTCCTGTTTTTGTCTGTGATTTCACAGCACTGGGCATGGAGTGATGAGCATTTTGTGGCAGTACAGTAACACTGTGTATGTTGATTTTATTTCATTTATAGTATTTATGGTAATAAAATAATAGCAGGTAAAAGGAAGAGTGTGTGGAGACTCCACAGTACGTACAGAACTATCCAAAATACGTTCCCATCCCCGACACCATGTGCTTGCCCTCTCTGTTCTGAAGAAATGGCATTAATTCCTCCAGCATGAACCTCCCTAGTGAGGACATGATTTTTCCAGTTAGGGCTGTCCCTGATGGCAAACCATTTTTTTCCCTCTACGTGCTAGATTTCACCGTACTTTTAGCACATCTCAGTGATCAGCCATTGTAGGTTTACCTGTGCATTCCCCTTGCTATCAGTTACACTCATTCCTCAGCACCTGCCCAGACATCACATACATTAAGATTAAAAATGCAAGACATTGCTGTGCTCCGTGTCCATCCCCTGGATTGCCCTGCCCACACTAATGTTGTGCTGGCTCGTGGCAAATGGAGCTCTGGCTCTCCAGTGACTTCAGAGCTACTCCTTTGATGAGAGAGACTAAACACACTCTGATGTGTGTGCAGTTATGGAATTGCTGCTCTGAAATTCAATGTATTGGAGAGCCTTCGAGCCCATCCAACCTGTTTTATAATGGCACTCCCTCCATGGGACCACACTTGGGGTTTTTTTGGAGTGAAACCCCCCAAAATACAGTGTGGACATCAGCCCTCCTTGTGCTGCTCTCGTGGGGTCATTGCTTCAGTCCCCTGTTTCAGAGACGAGTCCTGTACTGCCCCTTTGACTGCATCTTTCCCAACGCAGTCCCTGGTTATTTCACCTGATCTTCCTTTGGCTGATGGTGCAGCTTTTCCAATAAAACAAACTAGACAAATAATCAGCATTTAAGGAGCAATGCTTGTCCCAGAGTCCAGCACAGAACCAAGAAAGAAAAGGGGGGTGAAATCCCCCCCTCAGGCTGGGATGTCCCGTGTGAGGAGGGCAGAGGTGGCTTGTTCAGCTGGGCTGTCGAGTCACCTCTAAATAAATTAATTATTTAATTAATCATTAATTACAGCCACTGAAATCAGGCTGTCACATTAACCATTGTGTGACTATCTACTGTTTATTCCAATCACAGTCTTTTGTGCCATATGCTAAAAAATGTCTGGCTGAATTGAGATACGTTTGACCAACTGCTGGTTTTGCAGTCACTGTGACATGAGTGCTGTTTTTATCTGGTATTGCCTGGTTTCACAGGATAAACGCTGGGCTGCCAGCACCTCCTCTTGCCATTAGCCTTCTTTTTCTCATTAATAACTGACCTGGAGCAGTCAGAGCCACCCCTGAGTTCAAGCAAACAAACCAATCCCCTTCCCCAGGCTCTGAGGCTGAGCAGAGTAGGCAGAGACATGTCTGCTGGAAACTATTTACAACTCCACAAAGAGCAGCGTTTTACTGCATTTCTTTGGTTTCACCCTCTTAGCCATTCCATCCCTAACACAATAACCTAATCCATGCATACCAAAAAACACTGTTAATATCCTGGACCTGGAAAATTAGCCAAAAATCCATGGAAAGATAAGCATAATGGAACACAGATGATTAATGTTTGCATTTAGCATAACAGATCCCAGCACTAGCATCTCCTGCACGTTCTTCCCAATTCAGACCAGTTTTGTACATCTCATCTTGGGTTGTATCTCATGAAAGAGCAAAGCTACAGCGAAGAAACAATGCACAAAGAATGTTTGTAATGTAATATGAAAATGGTGTTCAGAATTTTAATACACTGTAATTGACCGCAGTGATTTTTTTTTTTCCTGTGAAAAGATAATTTGGTATGAAAATCGTGCAGTACTTAAATAATGTAATTTTGATAATGACAGTAAAATACAATTTCTGTAAGGCAAGTGAATCATAAAGTTTTTCTCATTCAAATGAAGTCTGTAGTATGTCTGAATGCTGTCACTATTATACATTTTAAAAATAACTCTGCCATGAACTATTAGCGAATATTATTATATTTTAAATACACAACAAAAGCTACTGAAGTCACAATACAAACATGTTGAAATGCCATGTTGCATTTATGGGGGAAGTAATGAATCCTGCGGGAGCGAGTCAAACTTCTTCTTCCAGACAGTTTTATTACAGTTTTTTTTAAGAGCTGAACCTTAGCAACTCCTTCCCCATGTTCAGCTGAAAACTGAAACTGGGGGTAGGTTTTGACCTTCCGAAGATAAACACGAATTCCTTCGGGTACTCGAGGTTCCCGTTGCTTGTTGCCTTGCGCCAGGCTTCGCAGACAGGGGGGTTCGACCTGTTCAGGCTCTGGCCGGAGCGAAAAGGCACTGTTGGTAAAAATGTACTTTATTGGGGGTGCTCCTCCTCAGACCTTCCCACTGCAGCGCGGGGAGGCAGCGCCGCTCCGCAGAGATCTCCGAGGAATTCGGGCACACCGAGCGGTCGGAACGCAAGCAGCTATTCCAGCAATTTCTGCAGGCACAGCTAGCTCAGAGAGGGCTTTAATATCTGACATTCCTGCTTTCCTTTCCCCTCGGGGCTGCCTCCTCCTCCCGCCGGCCGCACGGTCCTCGCCGGCGGAGGCTGCGGAGGGGCTCCCGGCGGGGCGAGGTGCGGGGCTGCTGTCCCGGGGCCGGCGGGGCACGGAGGGCAGCAGCTCCGTGAGGCTGCTCCTGTGTCACCCGAGGTGCTGTTGGGTGGGCGATGGCTTGGTCGTGCCCGCCTTGATCCGCGCCCACCTCCCGCCCCGGCACGGCACACCCGGCCCTGCCCCAGGCACCCCATCCTCCGACCGAGGCTGCTGGAGAGCCTGGGCATCCTCTGCTGTTTCCTCGAGTGTCTGCTGGAAGTGGAATGTATGAAAATGTTCCCTTCTGCTGCTCTATCTCCCTCCCAAGGATATGTTTTATATACTGTAAATTCTACTCCTCACCAAAAATACATCGTCCTGGAAGCAAACTGAGGCGAGCGCTGTCAGCGTGCCCGCGATGTCTTTGCAATTGTGTGAGGTGTGAAATTCGCTCGACTGTTCTCACTGGAAGACTTGGAGGGTGGGAGATAAAAAAATGGTTTTACTTCTGCCAAGAGAGCAAGGAGAAGCAGAGATATGTATCTCATCTCTGGGACGAGGATGGAGGAGTTGTGGTTCCAAAAGACATTGCTCTGGAGAAAAAGGAAAGGAACTAGGACAAATATTTTCTTTCTTGCTTTTCTCATCCTCTATGTGACACATGTAAAGAGGGGGTAGTGCTTTGTTGCACCAAAAAAGTAAAGCAAGTGTTTGATTGAGCTAAACTGGAGTTTGAAGTAAGGAAAAAGCATGCAGAACGTCCCTGGTATAAACTTCTTAAAACAAACTTCTCTAACTCATCACAGAAACCAGAAACAATATTTTTTGTGGTGCTCGAAACCACATTTTTAGGGGCTTTTTAAAGTGGATTTAAGCTAATTTTACTCTCTATTTGAAAATTACGATCTACTCATAAAGGCAGGCATTAAATTTCCCAGAAAGAGATTCAGTGGTGCCTGAAGCACGGGATCCACGGTGAAATACCTGCCCTGGCGTGGGTGGTTTCTGGCCTCTCAGTCACTTCCTGAGCGTGGCACTAGGAGGCAATCTGCCATTGGAGGTGCCCTCCCTCACCCATCAGAGCCGGGGAAGGTCGGGACAGTTGGGCCCCGAAAGGTTTCCCTCCCACGACAAGTTCCTTGTGCGCCCTCCCGTCCATCCCTTCATCGACCTCCGAAAACCCTTCCCAAGCGGCAGAGCGGTGACCAAAACCGTGACACTCCAGTCGCACATTTTCCCAGCAATTCCTGTTTCTGGTGTGCCAAGCAGGGGAGAGAGGGGATATTTGGGCCCTAGGGCTGCCACAGCCAGCCTGCCCGAGTGGACGCAGCACGTCGGGGCTTCCAGGCACGCCCGGAGCGAACCAGCTCAGACGACCTGCACAAGGAATATTCGTACACCTCTCTCTACTGCCGGCATCTCTAGGGGAGAAAGCAGCCCAAAAACGGGCTGGGGTTGAAAACTGGCAGTTTGGGTGCAGGTACAAAGGGCAAGACTCATGCTTGGCTTCGCTGCCTTGCGTCCTTTTATTTGATAACAGTTCTTCACAGTTTTTGTGTGGGAGAAAATGTACTTTTATATACTTTTATTAATTCTGCAAAGACCAGAATTTGGAAGGTCTGAAAAACCGAGACAGAGCTAGAAACGTGCTTCTAAAAACGCTCCCACGAGTGTTTACTAAGAAAGAAAGTTGAGTTTGACTTGGCTGTGTTCGTGCTCCTTTTGTTTACTTTGTGGGAATATTTCAGCTAATAGGTTTACAGAAACGGCACAATTTAGGCAAATAATTCAAAAATTTCATGTATATTTCAGACTGTCAGACGCAAATGTCCCCACTGGAACTCTAATTACAAGCCCTGCTGTTTTTTATGTATGTTCTGTTATGCAATCCTGACGTCAGGACGGGTGTCTACGCACACGGGGGTTTATGTTTAGTTAGGAGCTACCAACCCCTGGTTAAACAACAACTGCTCAGAGGGCACCACAAATCACCCCCGTCACTCTCAGCAATTCCACATATCAAACCTTCAGCAGCCCACAAACGTACAGATCCCCAGCTCTCTCCGTTCCTTGGGATGCTGCCCTTTGCATTAGGCACTCCCAAGGTCAGTATTCCAGCTGCTGGGAAGTGTTGTGGTATCGCTGGGCAGATCAAACGTTGCAAGAAAATAGATACTGCACAGTTCTCAAAGAAAACAGAGGAATTTGAACTCGGATGGTGACACAGGGAAAACCTGTAGCAATTTCACTGTTAGTCCTCTTAGTGCAATCCTTCATGTGCAAATTCTCTTGCAGCCTTGAAATCTTACCCGGAATTTTGTCTTTCGGAACCACTCCCTTCACATTTCGGGAAAAAAAATAATAATCCTGTCTGTGTTTCTCTGACATAAACACAGTTAATGTTGGTGGTATATGGAATTAACGCTGCCTGTGAGCAAAGAGCCTCACAATTAAATCACAGATTTGCTGCTGTGCAGGTTGAAGACGTGAGCTTGGCTCAGCAGACAGTGGGTTTTTTCCATGGTCCATAGATTGTCATTCCATGTCTTGTGTCAGCACTACTGCATTAGGCAACCTCACCACTTGCATCAGCTCACATTAATATTATTTTTAAGACAAAATGGTCCTTGCTGTGATGCTGCCACTCATCATCAGAAACAATTGCGCTGCAGAATGTTCATATTAAAGTTAATATATGATAACATTACCATTTGTTTTAATAATTTCCAATGGAAACAACTACTGTTTCAGTGAGTCATTTTATTTTCTTGCATTTCCTGGCAAGCGCTGCAGGACTGTTTAAGGAATAGAAAAACAAGCTGGCTGCAGCTCAGAGCAGAGGCTGCTTCCATGGGCTGTGCTGGGTGGAGAATTCCACTGAAACCAGTGGTCTGCACTGGGTGTGCAGGATGGGCTGCCTTTTTCAGCTTCTGAACTGTGCCCTCTTACACTGAAACACTGATTAAACACATGAATAGAAACTTCAAATTCAAACCAAAGCTCTCAGTCAATATATGCATTTCCAGATCATTCCACATTATGTAATATTCGAAATACTGAAGCTTACTTTAAAAAGGGAAGTAGTGGGAAATGTAATCGTGTTGGTGTATCTTGGGAAATACATCAGATTTTGTTAACAGTTTGAAGAAAATTGTAAACTGAAGCATACAAAAGTCGTTCTAATTCCTGCCCTATCAAGAATATGTCAACAACAACAACAAAATTTCAAACTTTTGTAAATATTTCTTGGCCCAGTTTAATGTACTTTTTACTGGCCACTGTGATTTAGGGCAGTAAACATTTTCACTGTTACCTCTTTCCAGAAGGAAGCAAAAGAATCTGACTCAAAATTGATAGTTGTTGTTACTCCCTTCAGATCTTAATAAGAATGTGAAACCTTTTTTCTTTCAGCTCTGCTTTGGCTCGTCTGGTCTGTATTTCCACCTAAAACAGACAAATTCTGCAGCCATTTAAACCCACCCAACCCTATCGACCTCGACCATACTCTCACCCTGATTTACAGCCTCATTAGGATTTTAATGATGTAAATGGAAGCAGAGTTTGCTCCTAAATCTTCCCTGCCGAGTGAACGGAGTGTTCACCTCTGGGTGCAGGATGTGAGGGTTCTGTGCCCCAGACAGGGAGCCCAGAGCTCAGATGGGGCCGGCCAGGGAGGGTTTGTGGTGCCGGGCTCCCTCCTCGCCCCAGATAAGCAGCCGCGCGTTCCCGCGCATCTTGTAAAACCTTTAACAGCCCCACACATGCATGTACAAGTGCAGCACTGCTTTTACAAGATAGACAACAATTCCTACTCACATATCTTTCTGATGAGGGAATCGAGTCATCAGTCTAAATATATTTGGGGTTACTGGAGTTGCAAGGCTGCGGGAAGAGCAGGCCCTGCCCAGCTCTGGGTACCTGACGAACAAAAACAGCTCCAGTCCTAAAAATCTCTAAATGGGCAGCAAATGAGAAAAGGAGGGAGAGGTTTTATCTATCTAGTTGTTTATTTATTTATAAGTCTTGCCTTAAAGCCTCGTCCAGAGCTCACAGAGGAAAAATTCTCATTAGTGTCAGCAGCCCGAATCAGCTCCTGAAAGAGAAAACACCTCCTATCACCTTCAGTATCTTCTATAATTTTAAACCAAAAAACCTTTATGACTTCTAACACCCTGTATATTGAACACTGCTACGGAGGATTTAATATTTATATTACACAAATCCCACTGTGCTTACATGTGTTTAAAGGTGCCATAAGCAGCACGTTTTCTCAGCCCTGATGCTGGTTGTGGTTTGGACGTGTTTGTAACTCCTCACAGACCCCCACATCACCCAAAATCATCCACCTCCCACCATTAAAACTGCACCAGAAAAAAGTACATTTGCCCCAACTTGCCCCCAGAGGTTCATTTCCATATGGCCTTTTCTTTAAAAAAAAATTAGAAAAGTAAGTGATGGGGGACTCAGAACAACCCTGGGCAGTTGGTTTGGTACACTGAGCTTGGAGCTCACTCAGCCATCATCATTCCAATGCCAATAAAATGTTGAGTGTCATGGTTTTCATATATCATTAATGGAGAATGATACATAATTTTATGTATATAAAAGAATGACATATAATAAGGCACTGTTGTTGGGGGAGGTGCCAGACCAGGGACACAGATTCACAAGATCATAAGTCCAAGATCAGGCTGTGCTCCATATGCACAGGTTTGAATAACCCTGCACAAGAGGAAGGAGTTAATGACTTCTTGCTTCTATTAAATTAGGGCTGCTTGGGTTTTGAGTTTATTTTAAAGCACATTGAAGCTTGATGACTTTTAGTCATAGGTGAAGTGCTGCAGAGTCAAGAAGGAGAAGGATTTTTAAAGATCTTACATAACTCCAGTGATATTTTTAAGCATATTAATTGGCAGGTGCTTCACACAAACATGGAGGTGACTTTCTGAAAATACAGAGCCCCTTGAGCACAGGAATTTTATCTGGTGGCTTCTGTCAACAACTGAATTCACCACCTGTAAAAATGAAGAAGAAGAAGGTGGCACTCATTTTTAGAAAGAAGTAATCAAGAGGAAGTTTTGCTCCCCAAAACAAAATGGAGCTGTGAATAGACCGGATCAGGAAGGGAACACGACCAAAATCAGGCAGTTTTCAAACACACAGTGTCCAGGTATCCAGCCAGCCCGTGGGTGGTGGCCAGCCCCATCACTGACAGCTGGAAAATGCCCTGGAAAGCCGTGAGAAAAACCCAAGTGTTTAACAACAGTGCTGAGAGTAGCTGGATTTTATTAATTTTCACTCTTTTTATGGGCAGAGCCACCCTCAACACCCAGCAGAGAGAAACACCCACACCCGCGGGAGGAGCCGGGTGCTGCCCACCTCACCTTGAGGGTGACAGGCAGGGCTTTGCACTGCCCCTGTTTATACCTTAAAACGCAGAAATTTGCCTTGGCAGAGCTTTTTTTTTTTTCTTTTTCTTTTTCTTTTTCTTTTTCTTTTTCTTTTTCTTTNTTTTTTTTTTTTTTTTTTTTTTTTTTTTTTTTTTTTTTTTTTTTTTTTTTTTTTTTTTTTTTTTTTTTTTTTTTTTTTTTTTTTTTTTTTTTTTTTTTTTTTTTTTTTTTTTTTTTTTTTTTTTTTTTTTTTTTTTTCCTGGATATCCTAATTCTGCTGATGCAAAGCGCGAGTGAAATTACAGGTGCCCGTCTGCGGAGCAGGATGCTGATAAACAACTCGCCACTTCGCAGTGGCTGGTCACATCTGGAGCCTTTTGGGATGCAAAAAGTACTGGAGGATTATTGCAAAACTTACAGGCACTTACGTTGCCATAACTTTTGTTTTTAACCTAAATTT
>VXAD01005274.1:0-27069 GCA_013399195.1 Dicrurus megarhynchus | reverse complement strand
GGTCCTGCAAGGTGCCGGGACCCCTCCGGTAACAAAGAGCCTGGGGAGGGGGCCGGGGCCGGGGCCGCGTCCCGCCGCGTCCCAACTCGCCGCCTCGCAACTTTTGCCCGGCGCCGCCGCGGCCCCGCATTGTTCGCTCTCGGGGGGCTCCGCGCCCGCCCCGCCGCACAAAGGGGAGGGGGCACCGCGCTCCCCGCGCCTGCGGCCGGCCGGGCTCCCGCTGCCTGCCCAAACTCCCGCTGGTTTTATTATTTTTTATTTCCAGTTGCGCGCAAACCGCCCGGGCGAGCCGCGCTGCTGGGTTCTGCTGCCCGCGGAGCGGAGCGGGGAGAGCCCGACGGGGAGGGCTGAGGGTGCCCGCAACCAGGGCACCGTCGGGGAATTAGGGAGGAAAACCCAGTTTTTGGGAACGGACGGCGCGTCCCCAAGTTGTCCTGTAGCGGCAGCGACTTGGCGTGACCGAGGCCGGTTTGGCACGGTGGGGGTGGAGGGGGGGAGGAAAAGCCCGTGCGAGGAGGAGGAGGAGGGGGACGAAGTGTATCGGAGGTGGTAAGGTCGGGGTAAGGCTGCTGAAGGGGTCCGGAGGCGGAGACCTCCGTCCGGAGCCCAGGTTGGCACCTCTCTGTTCCAAAAATCGCATCGCTCCAGAGCTGGTTCAGCACCGGGATCCGCGCTCCGGGCACGGCCGAGGAGTTTCCCTTCAGGCAGCTTGTCTTGAACCTTCACCTAAAAGTTTTGTTTGTTTGTTTGTTTGTTGGGTGTTTGTCTTTTTTTGTGTGGGTTTGGGTTTTTTGGGTTTGGTGGTTTTATTTGGTTTTTTTGCCTTTNGGTTTTGGGGTTTTTTTTTTTTTTTTTTCCTTTTTTTTTTTTTTTTTTTTTTTTTTTTAACGTGGGGTTAGTTCTTTTCGTGAGTTTTTATTTTTGGTTTTGTTTGGTGTTTTTTTTTTAAAGGGACTTCCTAATTCCAGAGGCTGGCATGCACGTTTCCTGCAACAGTAGCAGGCCAGGCATCTCTGTTTCTAGAGGAGAGGGAGGTGGTAGGGGGAATTTAAGCCGCTTGACAATTTCACACCTAACTTTGCCACGGGAAAGTGGAGGGAGACAGAGGCAGCCCTGACGGGAAGCGTTAATTGCTGAGATGGAGCGGGAGACACAACTTGGGCTCTGAAATCTGATCAACTAGTGGCACTCCTCAGTTCCAGTGGAGGGATAATTTTAAAAATAATTGCTTAACCGGCTAGTGGAAGCACTGTTTATTTGTCTTAGCAAAATTAGGGCATTAAACCATTTCCTTGTGCTACATGGTTGCTGGTGTTTGTCAATACACTTGGTAAATCACTGAAGGGCACAGTGGGATCTCGCAGTGGGACTGAAAACAAATCCATAGGGCTGCTGTGCGTCGGATCAGATGAAGATCATGTTGTTTTAATTCTGCTTTGCAAAAGCTACCCGGTACAAGCCACACACGCAAGTGCTCTGGTCATGGGGCTGAAACTTTAAACAGTTTTCAGTCGTATTCTTTCATTGTAGCTGATTTTTCTTCGGGGTTCTTGGTACTCTAAAGCACATAATATTTCGTTTGGTCGGAAAATGCTTAATAATTTTCAGGGCAATCTTGCCAAACTGACTTATTGCCAAGTAGCAACTGCCCTCCAAAGTAAAGTTATGAGGACCTGCTAGATGGTGCTGTTCGATTTAAATACACGTTGTCTCCCACTCAGAACTAACAGCTGGAAATGTGGGCTCCTCACGTGTAGATTATTTTATGCAAAACACTGAAATGGTTTGTTTTTACACGGTGGACCTGACAGGTCGGAAACTTCGTGGTCGAATTTACTTACAAATGAACTCAGCTGGGAGTAGAAACATCCTTCTTCTCCCCTCTCCTCCTTCCTTCAGTGAAAAAAAAAAAAAAAAAGAGAAAAAAAGCTTTTAGACTTGCTTTATGATGTGGAATACCATTATGTATCGTCTACATTCCGGAGTTTTTGGTATTATATCCGTTAAAGTTTCTTGTTTCTGATCAGATCACATCCTTGCCATTTGCATATGCTTTCTTTCTGACTTTCAAAAAAACTGTGATTGCATTTTTTTTTTTCTCTTAGGAGTTTGTTTTACAGCGATGCAATGCCTTTCCCAACATAAAAGCATGAGTTTTTGTTCCACTCAAAAAAAAGTGGCTGTCCAATTAAATATCTTTACAAAAATACAGCTCTGACTTCTGCATGAGATTGTGTTAATTTGGAAACCACAGAGAAAAACACATATGTTTGACTGATACAATAAGTGCTTATTTAATCAAGAAGAGTGGGATTATAATTATGTTTAATTTCATAGTTTTTAGAACAGAATATTCAACTGAATGCTGGCGTGTCTCCTCAAGATTTTAAGTGCCTAAAATTTGCAGCCAGTAGCCAATCTCCAAAATACACTTGTAATGATTGAGGAAATAATTTTTTTTTAAAATTACACTCCTTTAGTTTTTAATGGCCTGATTGTGTGGACCATGTCTCTTCCCCATGAGAATATGTGTGCCAGTGAGAGGACCAGGGTGTGAAAAGCTTATTTACCAAGTGTGGAAAAGATGTGTGTTGTTCAGCAGCTGTTTGTGATATTTGTTGTGACATATTTTACAGGACGATCCAGTGCCAAGTGTGTTTTGTAGCACGGCGTCTTGCTGTGTGCTGCCTTCAGTATATGTGTCCTTTGAGGTTATGTAATTACTATAAAAATGAACAAGTTTTGCCAGCCATTTATAATAGCCCTTGGCAAATTTTCAGTTCCAAGATGGCATTTGTTTTATGGTCCCTCTCTTTGTCCCTCCTGCTTGACCTCTGGGGTGAACTGCCCGTATTATTTAGCTTCACAACACGTGTGAAGTGCGGGTAGATGAATTTGGGGGGCAACAATCCCGAATTTTGTGCCAGAGAGGCGCAGCACAGCGCAGCTGGGTGAAACACTGAAAGCAGGGGCACAGGATACCTGTGAGCCGTGAGGAAGGCGAAGAGAGAAAAATCACAAGAGTCTTTGTGCCTCTTCCTCTCACTGCAACAGCTGTGCCTTGATTTTGGGCTGGGTCCATCCCAGTTGCTCAAGGTTGGAAAAGTTGTGTTAAACAGCAGCTCTTCACCACGACCCTGGTGCCGGCTCCACCTAAGAGCCGACTACATTGTCAAAGGAAAAAAAGACTAAGAAGTATCCACACATCGTCTGTTGTTATCTCTTCACAGCAACTGTGAACAATCTTCTTTTGACTTTTTTCCCCCCTCCTTATTCCTTAAAATAGGACTATTTCAGATTAGGAGCTTGGACCTGCCAACATTTCACTGAATGGTGAAACTCTGTAAACTTTTAATCTTTGAGAAAAGAGGACCAGACCATTCAAGTTCCATTTGCAAATGCAACTATCTGTTTGTATATAAATAATATTTCTAGTTGAAAATATATATGTAGAAAAGCTGTTTAAAAAAACATATAAGGAAAGCTAAATTCTGCTGGGAATATATGTTTTGAATTCAGTTTTCTTCATATTCCACTGGTCTTCTAAACTAGTCCTCTTCCCAAGAAGCCCTTAACCTTCTTGGGGCTTGGCAGACACACAGATTTTGTTTAAAAACTAACTGGATGACAAGAGACGGCAATTTAATTTGTTATAAAAGGATGTCTTATCAAAATATTGTTTCTCCTCAGGTCTGTTTTGGGCGGTTGGCTGTTTGTACGTACAGTTCCTTTGTATGAGTGGAGTTGTTTGGGTTTCTTTTTTCATGTTTTTTTTTTTTTTTTTTTTTCCCCCTTCAGATTTGAAAAGACTGCACTGCACGAGTTTACATACTTAGTCACCTTTTTCCACTGCAATGTTTGTAAGCTACGTAAAAACAAGATTCAGATAAAAGTTGCCTGGCTTCAATGACGAATTTGTTGCTCATCCCTGGGAAATGACCACCTAGTTTTTTAAGTTCATGGTGGTAAAAGATATATTAATTTTTTTTTTCCCCCCTTTGAAGACGAATCTGGTAGTTTCATCCTGCCTGTTTTATAAAGTTTGGGTTTGACATTTATACACTGATTCCATCCAGCAGGTCTAACCTGTAAAAGTTGCAGTTGTGCTGTTCAGGGAGTCTATGAATATCAGGCATTTTAGAAGAATATACCTTTTAGTAAAGTGTGCAGAAAGGAATTACCAGCTATTTATCATTATTTATTGTTGGCCATGTGCTTCAGGTGCTCCCTTACTCTGCGCAGGTGTCTTGGGAGCACACGAAAATGTTTCAGGGAATGTATGTGCTGCCATTCAGATTAAACAGGTACACAGAAGAAATTCATTCTGCTTAAATTACAGGCGTATGATACTGCCACAAGTATTAAAGTAGCCAAGATTTTACTAACTCTGCCAAACTTCCACTGTTTGGGTGCAAAAGTTATAATGCAATATTTAAGCCTTGTGCTGATTTATTTAACTTGTTTGTGTGTAAAACTTCAGTTGAAATGTGGCCCGTTTTGAGAATCGGGCAGAAAAAAAAAAGCGCATTTTCCAATGTTTTAAAAGTTTTCACAACTTTTACCGTGGAAGACCCGATGATACCCCTCTCCTTCAAAACACTTGAAATCTGGTTGAAAAAGAAAAGGATGAGGGATTTGATTCCAGGGATATGTCTTTCTCCCATTTGCATGACAAAGCATCTGAATTTAGCCAGGATACGAGCCTTTTCAAAAAGATGCATTTGCATATGCTTAGGGCTTACTGACTGTAATCGCTGAATATTTCATCTTCGCTGGGAGGCAGCAGATCCTGGGATCAGAGGGGAGGAAAACTGGGGCTGGGTGGGAAGGAAAGTGTAGATGTGAGCATCTGGAGCCTGCAGCTGCGAGGTGCCAGGACACAGAGATAACAGGGAGCGTGGAGGAAGCGGGGTGGAAATGGCCGGTCTGGAGAGGGGAGACAGAGAATTGCTCCCGAAGAGAACCGGGATCAGGGGTCTGGGAGGGGGCTGCAGCATCTGGACCAGGGACACAGACCTGGCAGGAGGGAGCAGAGCCAGCACAGCCAGGAGGCAGGTCAGGAAGCGGGAGGCTTTTGTTGAGTTAGGAGGAACATTCTGTCCCTCCAGGTGCTGGGAAATGACCATTCCCTTGCTGCCAGGAAGGACTGGAGGGAGCGGGGGTGTAAAATTTGTTGTCTGCGAGGTAAAACCTACCCGCATCTATGAGACGCCAGCTGACCCAGGGGTGTGTGGCAGTCCTGGAGCTGTGTCTCAGGGATGTCAGAAGCCTTAGAGGGGAGGGTAGGATTTGCCATTCAGAAGCAGCTGGAACAGCGTGTCTCTGCAGTGTCTGGGTGCTGTACTTGCATTCCCAAAAATGTTCTCTTAACTTGGAAAATGCAGATATACACTAAGCGTATTTCTCACTTTGCCCTCATTTGCATGTTCACTGATTTTTTTTCCCTCTGGAAAAAAAAAAAAGCTCTGGGGTTTTTATTGTGCAGAGAAGAGCATTGTTTTGGTAATGAGCAGCTATTTGATAATTTGCTATTTTGCTGTCTTGCGGTATGTGCCTTATGGCTGCCTTGCCGTTTCATAATACGGCTGTTGCTACAGGAAGATTGTGTTGTTTCTTTGGTGCCCAGCTCCACAGTGTCTGAGCTTCACCTCTAAAAATAGGCATCAAGCCACTCCTGACCAACAGCCAGTTTGGAAGTGGCACTAAGGTGCAGAAAAGCAAGAAGCAAAAATGTTTATTGGTTATTGGGTGCCCATTTTGAGCTGTGTAGCCTTGAATTTTTTTTTTTCCTTTTTTCGAGTATCACACAAACCAGAAATCCATATGGACAGCTTCCACTGTCTGTGTTGCCACAGGATGAGATGCCAAAGGAACCTGTAGAAATGAAGTAATTTTTTGAAACTGTCTCTCTTTTGGATCTACTTTAAATTGGGGAACACACTCGAAAGTTATCCAGGGTGGAGAATTGCACACTTACCTGCAGCAGGACCTCTCCAGGCCGCTGTGCTTAGGGAGGGAGACTCACAGTTGCGTGGTAGTGTGGTTTGGGGTGACTGTGAATGAATACAGCCACTTCATGGAAGGGTCACTGCCCTGCACAGCCTCGTGTGGTGCTCTGCAGGCAATGAGAAATGGCTCAAAGCACCTTGTTTTTAAGAGTTTTCTGCTAAAGCTCCTTTGGGCACAACCAGATGACGTTTTTTGTCCACGAATGTTCAGGAGCTACGTCTACAGAGCCTTCCAGCTGTGTTGTTTGGGGTTAGGACCACTTGTTTCCTGCTTTTTTTGGTGCACAAACATTCCAGGAAGGAGTGCTGGTCTGGGCTGAGTCACAGCTGAGGGGTTTTTTCTGCTCAGTTGAGCCACTGACCCCTAAGTCCAGGTTGTTCAGGCAGTGGGCAGGTGTTGTTTCAGCTGCTGGGAGAAAATCATCCTCAGATAGTAATAAACGTGTAAAGTCAGAAATCTTGATGACCTCTGTCCATGCTTCTCGAGTCTTTGGGGTATTTCTCACTTCCAGTTTCAGGAAGGGAACAGGTGAGAACATAAAATGTTTTCTAAAAAACTGAAATATGGCAGTAGTCAAGACCATAGAGTCCTAGCTTTTCACTTTCCATCAAATATAAAAATAAACTGAACATTTTTGTGGTGGATCATTTTTTTTCCCTTTCACACCTTCTGTGGTTCTTGCCTCTGGACTGTTTCTGGTTTTTCTCCATATTATTAGTAGCGTGTCCAGAGCAGAATGAAATAATTACCTCTCATTTGAGATAATATATTTATGAAACAATCCTGCTAATACTCCCTGGAACAGTTGCATGTTTATTGTTGTTGGGAGGGCTTGTTTGTTTGTTCGGGGGGTTTTTGTTTTATTTTGTTTTTTAAGTAATCCATTTTTGCAGTCACACACGCCCTCCAGGTTCTTTTTGCAACACAGCTGCCTTGCCAATTATTCCCCATTTGATATTTGTGTATTTGATTTCTTAGTCCTGAGCATGGTACTCCACATTTGCCTGTACTGAATTTTCTGTTATTAACTTTCCCTTTTCTTTTCCTGTCCCCAGAAGGGCTTGTAATCTTTCCTGATTTGTCATGTACACTTCTGTATTTTTCTACATACCACTCATTAATGGATGTCTTTTACTGGAGTTGGCTTAGGGTAGCAAGAGCTTTCTTGAAACGTTCTCTCTTCTGTAGAAACACGCTGTCAGTGATTCTTCCATCCTTTATTTCATGTGATTGTACCCCGATTTTTCATTTCATGAAGATGTTTGCTGATGCAGGCATCATGTGATAGGCTAAGAGCCAAAACTTAATATTTTAACTTTTCAATGTGTTCCTCCTTGCCCACTGCCCACTTGCCCAGGGAAACCAAACTGAGCTGACATTTCTTTTTCTTGACAGGTAATGTTGGCCTCTTGCCTTTCTGTTCTGAAGGTGTTTCTATCCCTGAAGCCCTTCCTTTTCTCTCTGCCCCTCCATTCCCTGTGCCCAGAGCGACCTGAGCCTGTTGTGGAGAAGCCTTTGGCTCCTCCAAGCCCCAGCTGCACACAGCTTTGACAGACACATCTTCTCTCTAGGAAAACCAGCCTAGCCGGTGATAAAAGAGCAAAAATTTAAATTAATGTAATTCACGTTGCCCATTTTTTTCTCTAGGCTTTCCAAAGTTCTCTCAATCTTTCTTTGGGCAAGAGTATTGGGGTCTTTTAGGGTTTATTTTTAAGCCAGAGCCACCTGTGAAAGAACACTGTGACACCACACTTTTTTTGCCTCACGTTGTTTCCTGTGCAAATATCAATTGAAAATTACAATTTGAGAAAATCCAGGTTTCAGAAATCACATTTCTGATGGCAGGCATAGTTTGTCAGCTGTGGTTGTGGATAGTGGGGATTGTTTAGCTCTTCTATGCATTGAATTCATGGACTGCTTCATCCCATCCTTGTTCGGCTTTAAATCTGCCTTTGGGCTTGTGTCTTGGTGTTTTTTGGAGTTTGTATGGGTCTGGTTGAAGTACAACCCTTGATGTTAACCCCAAACTCTTGATGGGATTGATCAGGCCTAAATTGCCAATGAATTCCTAACTTGCTACTTAGGCTTGACTGTTTCTTTTCTTCCTTTCTCCTATTCCTTAATAAAATACTGTCTTTGAAAGAAATTTCCATCATGAAGAAGAAATTTAAGAAGTTACTGATTACACCACGTCTTGTGCTTTACATTAATTTCCGTTTTATTTTCAATGCCTCTGATTCTTGGGAGAGATTTCACCTTAAAACCAAATCAAACCCAACCCCTCTAAGAATCCAGTGTTTTGAAAATACAGAAGCAATAAGTAATCAGTACTAATGAGTTCCCAGTATTTGTTAATTCCAGTGCATGCAATTTTATTTTTATATTGCTATTGATAATGTCTTGTTATTAGCAGGTGCATTTTTATATTGATATAATGAATTTGGAAAGTTAATAAGAATGCTCCACTGCTGGAATGAAGCATTTTTACAGGTAATCAGAAGAAGGTAAAATACTATCTATGTTTTCCGTGGTAAACACCTTAATGCTTATAAAAATATGTTGGGTTTCAGTCTTGAAAACTCATTTTATAGGTTAGAAAAAAACTCCAGCAACATCAGTGGCAACCTGAAGTAGCCTGTGTTCCTTTCCTTGGTGGGGGGGTTGTGCTTTCTGAGGAAGATACTGGAGTGCAGAAATGGAAGATGTTCCTACAATGTTGTTCTGGACAGTGGATCATGTGGCTGACAGGGTGTGTGATTGTGTCATAAGTGCGGGGGGATTTGTGAGGCTGCCACCTGACGCTCCTCAGAAGTTGTGCTTCATCAGATCCCTGTAACAGCAGCAGCAGCATTTGAGAAACCAAAGCCCCACTTGATTTCTCCTTGCTAAATATGTATTTATGTTCTTCTCCCAGCTAACTCTCAAAGGGTGGGTGCCAGCTTTGGATGGCTCCTGTTTGGGTCTGAGGTGCTGGTGGAGAGGTGCAAGTGCTTTTTGTGTGGTTGGAATGTGGGTGAGTTACTGAAATTTCATCAGATCTATCAGGAATAATGAAGCTCCCTTGCCAAATCTGAAACTGCCCTGGAAATGAAGGTTATGACTTGTATTGTGTGTCTCTTGAACTGTTTGGCCCCTTTAATTGCTTATTGTTTAATATTCCTTGAAATGTGAATTTGGAGAGGATACGTGCACGTGAAGGTGATGTTTAAAAAACTTAAAGGCACATATCCCAGCCTGAGGCATTTGGTTTTCCTGTGTGTTTATATGCACATTGTAAAAGAATACAAATGAAAGTTGATTTTCTGGGTTGAAGCAGAAGTACATGATCCAGAAATAAACACACGGAGCTGGCACACAGGACAGTTGGTTAACAAAAATACAAAGCTGGACAAGATGAAGGAGAGCTTCTGATGAAGAGCGGCGTTGGAAGTTTGGAGATGTGTCTCTGGTGATGGTAATGGGCTTGACGAGCAGATCTGAAAGGTAAAACACGTTGGTGTTCCTGACTTCTGATGCAGCTCCTCAAATCCAGTGTCACTTCTACTTTTGCTAAATGTACGTCTAATTCTTTATGAAAGGAAGATGTTTACTTTTACAAGACCATTATGTGTGGACAACCATTATGTTGCACCCACAAACTTAGTTATATATACTTCAAAATATTTTTAGAAATGAGGTATTGTAATGCAGCAAAACCCAAATAAGCCAGCAACTCCCAGCCCCAGATAAAACTATCTTATGCTTCAAAGATGCAAGACTTAAATAATTCGTCCAGCTGTAGGTGGGGAACATAGAAAAAGTAAGTGAAAAAAGTATTTTGAATTATTTCACAGATTATTTTAAATAGATGATTAGAAGCAAAAGCAGACTGGATGCGGATGTATTCCTATTAAATACAGTAATTTAAAAAAGTTGTTTATAAAATGTTACGTATATTCCCCAAACAGACCTGTAAGTCTGTAATAAGTAATTCCAAACTAGAAAAAAAAAAAAAAAAGATAGAAGCTGCCCAGTGTCAGTCTCCAACTCTGAATGTGATTACTCATTTAGGGGGACAAAAAAAAATAGAAGGTTTTCTTATCATAAAACTGTACGTATTTTTCCTGTAAAATAATGTAAGTGCATTGAGCAGTTTTTCACTCATATCACTCTCTGGTAAAGCTCTTACAAAATACTTCAGAAAGTCAAAAAAGGACTCTGTGGTTTCAATACTTAGACAGTGAGCCAGATAAATGCATTTGAAAATGCAGGGTCATGCCTGCAACAGCTTGTGGGAGTACCTGTTCCATATTTCAGAGAGCAGGTCGTGCAGAAGGGGCTCCCTGATAGAGCAGCACGGGGATGATCAGCAGCAGCCACAGGGAAACGCACAGAGGTTGTGGAAGTGTTTTGGTATTATTTTCTGTTTAATTTCTCTTTGCACAGTGTACTCATTCAGTGGGCAAAGCATAATTAGAGGGGCTCTCTGGTGTGGTGTGTTTTTACAGAGAGCTTTGCCTTCTGCAAATGGTTGTGGGCTGAAGTGAGCACAGGCACTTAATGCTCAGCACAAACATTGGAAATCCTCAGTAATTCAGGGCACAAGTGAAAAACTAATTGAGGAAAGTGTGGGGAAACCTAACCCATAGCAGTGTCAGATGTGCCTCGGGCTTCCTGACACCTTATTCTGAGGCATTCCGAGGGTGTTGTGAAAGGAACCAAGAAATGAGATTAAAGGGACCAACAGTGCAACCTGGCAAACTAGTTGCTGTGTATTCTGCAGCCTCGAAATGTTTTGATGTTCTTCCTGCCTTTGTGACTCAGTTGTGGATTTCAGCTAAACTTCAGTCCTGTTCTGCGACAGGCAGTTTTTAGCAAGCCCACAACTTTCTTGGTGTTTCTCATTTCCCAGTCCAGGAATTTATTTGAAGGATTAACATAACTGAAGAGAGATGACCATTGCATTCTCCCAGCACTCACTTTCTCACAGTGTTACCTGTGTTTGTGTGTGTTTATAGGTGGATGTATGAATGTGTATAGTCATATTTATATATCAAGGGTTGATACCTTTGTCTTTAGACCAGGCAAACAGGCATCACTTGCATGTGTTGAGTCACAGAAGCAGACTGGTGGGGAAAAAAAAAAAAAAAAAAGACAAAATAAGCAACAAACAGTTTTGTTTATGGAATAAAATTAGAAGGGACATTTTCAGAGTTAATAGAGTAATGGCACTCTTGGTCCACTTTTGAGCTGGTTCAGTGTCAGCCTTACACCCTTGTCATGTTGCTGGGTATGGAAACACAGAATTTACTGTATCCTACCTGTTGGTTGTGTAGCGACTGTAGTTACCTCACCCAGGCTGATTTTATGTTCAACACCTGTATTTACTTGTCTTTAGGACCAACAAAAGGAGTACCCAACAACCCAGCGTCTTAAAGCAAAGTATTTGTTTAGAGCAGTGTGAATGAAAGCCTCTGAAAACAGCAAGAGCAGGACACATGTGTAACTGTTTCCTGCCTGAGAATGCACCCCTCCCCTAATGCTAATCTGGTAGAACAAGCTTTCGATTCCCTCAACAAGCTTCCATCCATGTTTCTCCCTGGACAGCACCCCCAGCAACTGACACAAGTTTATGCAAAAAAGAAATTATTTTTTTCTTACCTTTTGACAGCCCAAGTGACCTGAAGAAGCTTTTGTGCTCCAGAAGTTTATTCTTTTTCGTTTGCCCACTTTTTGGTTTGTGTGGGTTTTTCTTCCCTCCAGGTCTATTGATTCTGCCTAGGGAATGACAGAACCTCACCGTCTGGTTCCAGGGCTTGGGGGAACACTGAAAGCAGCATAAAAACCAGGATGAAGGGTTCTGTTCTGTTTTCTCACCTGGTAGTGGTGGGGGGGACCTCAGATGGGGGGAGAGCTGGCGCTCTTAAGCTAGCTGCAGATATTTTAGCTGAATGTGAACATTTGAAGAGGACAGGACAGGTGTACCGCTGTTTGAAACAATACAGAAGCCATCTCAAGGATCAAAGTGTGTTTGAACCCTCTTTGTCTCACAGCCTTGTGGCTGTAATGGTAGCAGATAAAAATTCTGTGTGTTTTAAGCTAATATGTGATGTGCCTGGATACTCAGATGTGCTGCTGGGACAAACCTTCCTGTCTCTTCCCTCAACTCGCTCTTCAGCACAGGAAGCTTCCCAGCACCTTTGTGTCTTCATCCAGCATGTAAAATTGAAAAATTACTGTTACAAACTGTTAGAAAAAGATCTTTCCGGGGTGTGATACAATCCATGAGTTACGCTGCGACATCCCTCAGTGAAGATGCTGAGGTGTCCTTACATCGGAACCAAGGCTTTTTTCCTTTTCGTTCAAAGATTCAAATTCAGTAAACAATCATTTCCCAGCCCGCTCCTACTGTTCTGCATTTGTATTCTAGAGTCCAAGAATATTTCTGCCTCAAGTGGCTGGGATCCGAGTATTTCCTGGTGGCAGAGTTATTTTTTTTTACTTACGTCACACAGTTTGTGAAACTAGGTAAATTTCATCAATCTCTTGGGCATTCAAGTGATGTTCAGATACAGACTTGCACCAGTATTCTCTTTCTTTCCTGAGTTTTTATTTCTACAAGAAATGGGGATGTTGGTGTGCAGAAGCATCCTACCATGCTGGGGGATACTGCAGGGAAGGAGGCACTGGAGATGACTCTGAAAGGTCCAAACCCTTTTGAGTGTCTCTAGCATGTGACCCAATGTGATGTACAAGTGTCAATTACGGGATTATGAAATGGTAAGGCTTGTGATGTGCTTTAGCCAGATCATTCCTCTTTATGCAGTTCCTCCAGCTCCATCCAGAATGAAGGAATGGGATGCCGTGGTAAATTATTTGCTGGTTTAGTAGTCCCAAGACACCATGTTTGCTGTGTTTCCTCTGTAGCTGAGACAAGCCCATCCTGCTCACCTCCTTTTTTCTTCTGAGTGTGGAAGGCTGTTGAATGTAGGTGGTTTGGGCTTGCTTTTTGATACCCTGCCTGCCCAAAAATTAAAGTGATGTGCATGTGTCTGCTTGCAAACCAAAGCCAAGCTGGCTCTGCTAGTTCTGGGTTTTCTCACTGGACTGCGTCAAGGTAAGTTTGAGAAATACGTAAGAAATAAAGAATGCAGCCCATGTCTGGAAATATTGTTGGCTAAGAGGTGAAATTAAAACATCTTCAGCCTTGCAGTTCCTGTTGTAGGTGTTAGGAGCCTTTTGGAGGAGCATCCCACTGACCTCAGGAGAAGGCTCCAGAAGCAGTCATTTACTCAGAGTGGTCATTTACTGTCTCTGAAGCCCTTCAAGAGGCACAGGGGCTCCCTCAGAGCAGGGGGGTGTGTGTGACAGAGCTGCTGTGGTGACCCTTTTGGGAGCTGAGCTGGAGCTGGGAGTTGCTGGTCTCCCAGTAGGACTCCTCCACTGGGTTTGCATCCCTGTCCCCCCTCCCCTCCTTCCATGCACTGTGTGTTGCATGTTGAAAGGGGTGAGTCACCTCTTTTATTATGTTTTGAATACTTTCCTCCCAAATGTAGTTTATTTTCTGCAGGGAAAGGAAAGAATTTATGCTGTCCTGGTTCCTTATTTTTATCAGAGCCCTTGCTAACAACTTCCAGCTGAGGGAGTTCTTGATATTTTTAGCCTGAGATATTTAGCTATTTGAGCCTCTCTACATGTTTTCCCCCTGATATATATTAACTGGAGGGGGGGGGAAGGTTCTTGTCAGTTAATATATTCATGAGCATGCTTGCCAAATTGCCCACACTGACTCCCAGGAAACTGAACACTTCAGAACTGGGGGGAAGTTTGAGTCTTGTTCAGAAGTATTTGCATCAGCTTCATTACTCCATTCCCTGACTGATGCTGCCATAGCTGTGTTCTCAGTGAAGCTTCTTTTTTATTTTAAAAGGGGGTGGTTGTATAAAAGTTAGATGTAATTGATTTCTGCTTAAAAACACAAAGAAGTAAATAAACTAAAAAGCAGAGAATCATAAAATGGGATATTGCATTACAAAATACAGTGTATTTGGAAATGTCTTCTTTCTCTTTTCTTTTTTACAAGCAGCAGAATCCTCACTCTTATTACCAATGTTACTGTTTTATTTGGTGTCTGGTCTGTGATCTGATGGAATTCTTCAATATTCCAGATATTGTACTTGATGGTACATCTTACACACAGCATTTTCAAGTTTCTGAATAACCTTACCTTTCTCTGAAAACCACATGAACATTGCTTTGAAAGAAAATATAAAAAATCACTCCCACTGACCTTTTGCCTTTAAGATCCACTTCAGCCTGTTTAACCATAATTTCACAGATCTTACTGTCATCAGTTCTTTTCCCAACAAAGTTTTAGACTCAAGATGAAAAGCTATAGATTTGCCTCAGTGAAACATAGTGATTCCATCAACTGTGCCAGCATTGTCCCTGTGGGGCTGGGGAGGTGGGGGTGAGAGGAGCAGGTGGTGGGAATCATGCTCAGTTTGAGAGGAGAATTAAATGGCATTTGCTGTTAAATACAAATGGGCCACAGTGCTTTTTCTCTGCATCCCCTCCAAGGTGTTCGTTTATATTGGACAATACATCCCATGGCCCCTGCTCTGCAGAGTGAGGAGGTGACTGTGCCCTCTCTGCAGAGGCTTTGTCTGAGGGCTCTGGTTCCAGTCCGCTCTGTGGCAGGAGTGGGAGCTGGTCCAAGGCTGCAGCAGCCACCAGGATGTATCCCATAAACTGGGACCAGCTGGGCACATGTCTGCGCTGGCCAGGCTGCAGCAGCTCCTCACCACCCAGCGATTCCTTTGCTGGAAGGAGCCCTGGTGGAGTTATTTCTGGGGCGGTGTGCCCAAGGGTTTTAAAAATGTCTTTATATATTTAAAAATTTTTAAATAGTATTTGTTTAGTCCTTCCTGCCCTGCTCCTCCCTAAGAGTGGGCAGTCACGAGTCCCTCCTCAGACACAACTCTCTGCTAGAGGATGCAGTTCAATACAGGTGCATCAGATTTGTTTGTTTTTAAAGGCGGGTTCATGTTGTACCTGTAGCTATCAGCTCACTCCTTTTTGCACAGAGGGTCTCTGTGCACCTCTGAGTGCATATATACATTATAAAAGGTGGTTTTGGGTGAGCTGCTGTTGTTTGGAGCCATCAGTCTCCTGCTCCATGATGAGTGATGCTGCCGGGAAGCTGTGGGGCAGCACTACCACCTCCAGAATGCCGTCTGGTCCATGTGAGGGCTTCTCAGTGGGACTGAAGGATTAACCAAATACTAATCTTAAGCTTCTTAACACTGAGTGAGAAGTCAAAATTTCATTACATTTAATTGTTTTGTAGCAGGGTAATATAATTACACTGTTGGCATCTTGGTTGGAAATTTCTTTCTCTTTGCAAATCCAGTCCTAATAAAGTTTCTAAAAATTTTTTTAATATATTTTGCTGACTGAATTTCCTGTGCAACTTGTTTTAAACTGCCATGCAAGTTGCAGGGATCCTAAATAAAGTGAGCAGCTGACTCATTATTTTTGCCATTTGTAAAAATATTTTTTCCAGTGGTCCTTCATGAACATGAAAAGTTCTGTAAAATCCTTGCAGGAGAGGAATTTGTTACAGAAAAGCTGCAGTGAGCGATTTCAGCTCGGTCTATAAAAGTTTTGTAGTCTTGTTTCAAGCTTATATTTTAAATCTCTTGTTCTGGTAATGACCAGGCCGGCTCTTATTTGCTGATGAGACCTGACAAGATCGTCATCCATGTGATTTCGTTTGTTGTTTTCATGGCAGCCCTGGGGAGGGAAATAACTGGAGCAGGAATGAAGCTGCGCCCTCCTCCAGAGCAACCTGGGCGCTGGAAAACTGCAGAGATTTTAACAGATAAATATGCATTTATGTAGAACGCACATGACACGCGGGCATCACCAAAACTCTTCAGCCCAGGTGGGATAAACGGGAGACAATCACCCTCCCAGGGGCCAGGTGGAGCAAGATGCGCTGGAATTTGGGGAACTCTGAGTGCTCTGTCAAACCAGTCGTTACCGAGTGTCTCCTGTTAATCTTCCCTCTCCAGGTTGCTGGGTTTGAAGTTTAGTCCTGGTGTTGTAAAGTTGGCACCCGCCCATTGTTCACCTTGAGGGAGGTGTGAAAAGCACCTCGGGGGGCTGATGTTCCCCCTCTCACCTGCAAAAGGTCACGGGATGCATGAGAAAGGGAAAAGCACCAGCCTCCTGAGCTGCTCTGAAAAGCTGTTTTTGGAATGCACACACAGGTACTTGGAATGGAAGCATCAGGGGAGCACAATCCTTCTTTAGGGTAGTGTGTACTGAATGCTACAGCTTGAGATTGAAGTCACAAGCGTTTGGGGGTTCGAGAATGGGATTTTTTGTTTGGTTGGGGTTTGGGTTTAGATTGGGGTGGGTATTTTGAGTTTTGTGGGGGTTTTCTGCTGTTTGGTTTTTTGGTTTCTTTGGGAATTTTTGCTTGATAGGTTGGGGTTGTTTTTTTGTTTGGGGAGGATTGGTTTGGAGTGGGTATTTTTTGTTTGTTTTGAGTGGTTTGGGGTTTATTTTGGTTGGTTTTTTTAGGGTTTGGGGTTTTGTTTGTTTGTTTGTTTGTTTGTTTGTTTTTTGGGGTTTTTTTGTGTGTGTGTGTTAGCCTGAATTGAGGCGGGTGATACCAGCTCAGGATCTCTCCATGCCATGGTCAAATCCACATTAGTGTTATACCCTGTTCAGGCATTTGGTGCCTCATATATGAACAGTGCCAGTGCATGAAGTCTGTGACAGAGATCAGTAACTTTCTGAATCCAAACATCACGAACTTCATCAACGTTTGTTCTGGGAACACCTGACACATCTTGAAATGAGAGCAGTATTTTTTTTCTACTGTTTTAAATGAAATCCTTTTGTAGCCTTTTGAATGATAAAAGCAGGAAAGCACATTCAGGTCTGAGGCAAATGATGAAAAATTGCAGCCTCTCGATAACCTTTACTCCTGCATTCCTAATAATTATTTCACTGATGTTGGCTAAGGATGAATATAAAAAGAAATCATTGTTACTCCTTGTATTTTCCTTCCAAAAACCATCAAAATTCTAATATTTGGAAGGTTTAATGAAATCATCACTGTAGAACTGCAATCAAACTCATGAACAAGCAGCAAAGGTTGCCTTCATTAATTCCATGTGAGGTTTCCACAAACAGGCAAGGAATGGCTCATTTTTATTAAAGTGAAGGGGTAAGATTACTAAAACAGGGAAGGTACTGAGAAAAGCTTCCCTTGTTTCAGTGAGTGGCCCCCAGTGAAATGAAGAGGTGGAAGTGACTCTTTTTGACTTAGATTTTCAAGTGTGGCATTGAGAGTGTGGCTTTGAAGACAGGAAGGGCAAGGCTGGGTTTCCTGAGGAGTGTTTGTGGCCAGAGCTGGCGAGCAGCTTGTCCCTGATGTCCCAACAGGTCTGGAAGGGAGATGGAGCACAGGGTCTGGCTTCTCTTGTGGGGTGGCAGAGCCCTGGGACAGCTGCCTGGAACCCCCCTCTCTGGAGACATCCCAAGCCCACCTGGACACCTTCCTGTGTCCTGTGGAGGAGACTGCACCCCTTCTAAAAACCCAGAATACAAGAAAGGTGTGATAACCACCTGGATTCTCTTCCTGTGCACCAGCCAGGTCTCTGCTGTCTGTGTGTGGAGGGGAGGAGTGGGCTTTGTGAGGAGATGTTGCCTTTCCCTTGGCCATAACAGGTTATGTTGGTAAAAGTTTTGGTTTTGGGGTTTTTTTTGATTGTTAGGAGGTCTGGTAAGCACTCTTAACTTTGCTCACCATCAGTCCCAGAGCTCCCATGAGGCTTAAATTTGTTTTGATAGTTGATGCCCGTAACAAGCTACCTTCGGAAAATATATTTTATTAAAAAATATCTCTCTATGGCTGTTGCACCTTCAGGGAGGATTGGGGAAATTGCAGAATTCCCAATAGAAATAACTTATAAAGGTAGGTTGCAAGGGGCTCAGATTTCTGTTACTTTCACAGTAGCAAGATTTGTGTAGTTCCAGATACTCCCTTTTCTCTTCACGCTGCTCCCTTTTTCCTGCAGTCCCACATTTCTAGGGACGAAGAGAGACCACAGAGTCTGACAGACACCGTACAGGTTAACATTTCTGAGTGCACCTCCATCTCTTGCAGTCTCGTGGTTGATGCAGTTCAAGGTTTACCCACCTCTTGTTATCCCTATTCAAGGGCATTTCGTTGTGGGGTTTTTGCCATTTCCTTTGGAGCACAAGAAGCAGTCCCTGGGTTTAGGTTTCAGTCACAGTATGGCTTGCGCTCTCCTGGAGAGGGGAGCAGTGAAGGAACCACAGAGTGGCCACCTCCTGAAAAGCAAGGGCATTATTTAGGTCAGAAGCACTGGGAAAGGAACACATCGTGAAATAATGAGCAGTTTTTAACTGTGCTGGTCCTGCCACGAAGTTCCCATTGGGCTTTACAGATCTTTATCTCAGGTTTGCTTGTTCAGTTGTTATTCCCATACATGCATTTTTTTCCACAGATAAGATTGTTGCTTTATAGTCTGAGGACGCCTTCAAAGCTGTGCATCTCTCTCCAGGGACTCGATCTTCAAAGGATTGGATAGCTGCATGAGAGTCCTGGAAGGGTTGTGTTCATCACCCTGGAGGGTGCTTAAGACCTTTTTAGTGACTGAAAATCCCAATGGGCTTGGCTTGTTGACCAAGCAGTGGAAAGATTGCATCACCTGTATAGGCGTGATGGAAACACCAGGAAATTCTCTGCTGTGTTGGCACGTCCATTTCCTTTCTTGAGGCTGCTTGTAGGGGATGTTGTAGCTCTTGCACCCCAGTTGTCACTGCAGCTGTGTTCTTTCCTGCTGCTCTCACTGCCAGCACTGCTCCTCAAATTCCCACCTGGTACCTCCATCCATCCAGTTCGAGGCTGTCTTGCCAAGGATCTTAAATGCCACACAGTGTGTGTCATCCTCTGGTTTTTCCTCTCTGTCTTTCCTAGTGTTTTCTTTTACCTGAATGTTCTGTGTTAGCTGTGCTTACTTTTTCCTTACACATCTCGAAAAGCAACGATTAGTCTGTCTTCGTTTATGAACTCAAAGCTTTTTTTCTCTTTTATTCAAATTAAACAGTTATTCCCATGTCATCTTTCCCATGGGCTTCATATGGGCAAAAACTTGTTGGGTTTGTTTTTCTGTTTGTGCATTCGTGTTAAGTTAGGTGATACATAGAAGGCATAATTTAGATCTGAAGAGGACATTTTTATTGTTAAGGACAGGCATTTTTCACATGTGCAAAGAGCAGCCTTGACTGTGATTTATATTTCTCATTGACTTTAACTAGATGAGTAGTTTTGAGCTGCATGAGTTAGTCTTACACTGTGAGCCTTTGTGTTTTTTGTATTTTATGTTTCCCTGGTGCAATGTCTCTTTCCTGAATGAATCCAGACTACTGGGAACATGTAGTTAAACAGTCTCTGCTGTTTTATTCCTGATTAGGAATTTTTTGCATGTGGTCTTACTTGCGGTTGGTTCTCCTGGACATGCTCTCAGAGATGAGCAACACAGGCAGCACATGTAGCACCGCTGGTATTTGGGGTTGATGTTCCACCAGTTTGCTCAGATCTTGTGCTGCTCAGAAAAGATGTGTCCCATAAGGAAAATTCCATAAGGAGAATTCTGAGTTTAATCAGAAAAATGCCACAAGTTTAAGCAGTGTTACAAAGCTGTGGTTGATTACTCACTGAGCTGGAGAAAAATCCCAGAGAGGAGAGGTGCAAACAGCCAACTTGAAAACTTAGAGGGAAGTGTTGTTCCCTGTGTCTTGCCATTAAGGAACTTTTCTTGATTTTTCTATAGTGTAAGTATTTGCTTTAAATTTAATGCAGTTCTCACGCAAGAAGAATTAACATTTATGGAAAAAATCAAACCAGTGCAGTGCCAGAAGGAGCCACAAAATGCCTTGTACATGCTAAAACTATTAACTGATTTTAATACTAAAAATATAAAGAACGTCAGCTGGTCTGAAAGAGAAGACTGACCCTCAGTTAACGTACAGCATTATTTCCAAAGCTGTTGAAAACTAGAGTGGCAAAATACACAGCTTTCCTAAAATTTTCACTCTCTTCTGGGCAAGCAAGGCGCCCTAGGCAGCCTTGCCTGGGGTGATCTTGTTAAAAAGAGTATTTGTAAGACACTCCAACCTACCCAAGGCGGAAAATTAAACTTCTCCATCAGATGCGTGACAGAAAACTTCTTCTATTGCACCTAAACATGACTTAGTTTTGTTAACAGTGCCATCATAACCAGTTCACATAAATTTCTGGGAAATCCCCTGCATAATACTGAATTCTGAGATAAATGACAGGCTGTGCTGTTTAGCTGTATTTTTGTATCACAAAATGTGTATTGCTGTTAAGTTCTTTATAAGTGGGGTTTGCTTCTTAATGCAGCAGTTAAAATTCTGCAGACGCCTTGGTTGTGGGAGTAAAGGCCAGTCCAGTCATGCTTTATAGTAAGAGTACATTTATAAATTGTTTATAGAGGGCTAATAAATAATTAATGTCTGTTATTAAACAGGTTACAGGCATGAAGAGTGTGTATTATGTATGGCAATAAGCACACAGTAGAAGGTGTTAAAGACAGTGTTTTGTCTAACTGCTGCCCTTAAAATCCATAACAAATGACCCTTTGTTAAAATATATATTAAACGTTTGATTTACTCAATGCAGATTTATAAATATTTTATAGTTAGTACTAAATATAATTCCAGGACTTGACTTCAGCCTTCCAGTAAAACCATGCTGAGGAGGGAATGCCTTTTTGAGGTGAAATCAAAATCCAGAGCTGTGAATGCCTGGTGCTGTGCTGACAAGCTGTCTTCTTGTAATATACTAATAAAAGGATATTTTAAAAAGCTAATGTGTGTTTTCTAAATAGACACAGGACCAAGTCAAGCATCAGTAATTTGGAAGATAAAGCAGGGTATTTTAACTTGAGTACAAGATTTAGAATCAAGTCTCATTTTGAGTCGTGTTGAGAGTAAGAAATGGTATTCCTAATGGAAATTAATTTATGTGTTTTATCAGGCAGTTACATTTTCTTTATTTTTGGTTTTAATGCAGTCATCTGCTGATGCAAATAGAAATGTTGCATTTAATGCAGATTTCTGTATATATGTACAATTTCTTGTGAGATCTGTTTCTAGTTTTACCTTTTCAAGAGGGAAACTTTCGCAGACAGATTTCACATAACAGTGAATTAATATGACAGAGATATCGTGAAGCTTTTTTTTTGGTCATGGATCTTTGTGGTGTGCCTTCCTTGTCCTTTCTTCTTTGATGGCAGCTGGTTGGTTTTGTTCATTTCAGGTATAGTCTGATTTTCTCTGTTTCAGTCTGTCTCCACTCAGTGTGAGACAGGACTGAAGGATTTTCACCACTTAGCTGAGAACTGAAATTTTCATGGTTTCTTTACTCTGTTCAATATCAAGTGAACAGTTAATGCAGAAACAGTTCCTTAGTAAATCACGAGTGTTGACTTCCTTTTCACTTTAGTGCTGTTCATTGCAAGTTTAATACCTTTTCCTTCACTCAGAGTTTTTGCAGTTGTTCAGAATCCTGCATCAACACTTCTTTTTGAAAAAGTGTATACTACAGTTTGATTCATAATTTTTCTTCATAAAAGCTTTATGTGACATAAACATAGATTCATAATGATTTGAACATTATGCATTGTAAAACTGAAGTGGTCGTGCCTGTAAAAGTCTATCTTCTGCCTTTCTGTGTATCAAAGGTGAAACAGGGAGGCATAAATTGATTTATTTGTCTATGCTGGTAAAAAATATATAGTTGGTAGAAAGAGTTAAAGGATCTTAATAGCTTTTATTCATCAGCTGGTGCTGGAAGTGGCTTGTGCAAAATCTTTGGTGGAGTCTTGGAACATCTCTCTCCCCTCTCCCACCCCTTGCAGGACCAGCCCTTCCCTACAACGCAGCAGAGATAATGCTGAAAGGCTGCAGAAAAAGCAGCCATTAGAAGAAAGTCTCTTTCCCCTTCCTTCTGCAGGTGGGAGTCTTGTTGAAGATAAGGATCAGCAAAGCAAATCCCTGTTCTCTGCTATTTGTAATTCCCATGTGCTGACTTCTTACACCAAAAGCTGCTCAGAGTAATTCAAGATTAGTTTCTCCTTTACTGCTAAGAAACAGGGAAAATCAAGAAAGGAGGATAAAGTCAATAAATGAAGCATGGAATAGCAGTGCTGTTGTTGCAACGTGCTTGGAAGTGTCCCAGGCCAGGCTGGACGGGGCTGGGAGCAGCCTGGGAGAGTGGAAGGTGTCCCTGGCCATGGGGGACAGGATGAGTTGTAAGGGCTCTTCCAACCCAGCCCATTCCATGAGTGTGTGTGTGTGCATGTAGCCGTGTGGCTCAAGATCAGAATCTCTTTAATACCACATAAATATCTCAAGTCAATTTCAGGTAGTGTGTAAACAGCATCCTAAATACAAATATTTGCTGAATCTTAATATTCTATTAATATTTAACTGAGAAGTGAAAAACACATGAAAGTTGTGTAAGTTTTTTTTCATGAACTTGTCTCTGTTCTCAAGCAGTTCAACCAGAATTCTTTAAAACGTCACTGAGAAGCAAAGAAAAATTGTGCTCAGACAGGAGTTTGCACATGAACAATAAGCAAACTGGTGTTTATATTTAATAAAATATTTTTGAGTTCATTTTGAAGGTTAACTTTTTTTTTTGCACTATTATTACAGAGGATTTTACATGAAATGGTTTATCACTCATGATGTATTGGAAAATATTTTCTGAAACTCTCCTTATCTAAACTGCCTGAAGTTCTTGCATAGAGCTCACCAGTATTTTTAATCTGTAAATCTTTTTGACTGCATTAAGACATCTTCACTATCTTTTTCCTTTTGGTCACAAGCTGACACTTTTAAGTACTTCTTCGCTCTGCTTGGAGTGCCACCGATGGTGATCCCCAGGGGTCTGGGTGCTTGGAATTGTTCTGCCACGGCTGGGGTCAGGTGTTGGCTCAGTCAGGTACATTAATAGGGCTGCAGTGCTGGGCCACATCAGCTCACTGAAGCATAAACTCCTGGAACCTTAAATTGTCTGGCTGTGCAGAACCCATCTGGATTTATTTTTCCTTAATTTTTTTTCCCATTTTTTCTCCCTCTCCTTTTTATTTTCCTCCTGCCACCCCCTGCTTTTTTTTTTTAACTTTATTTATTTATATGTTTATTTTTTACTTTTCAGTGCCAACTCCTGGCATCCTAAAACCTGTCCATGCCCTGTTGAAGTCTCCCATTTGCCTGTTTACTGCCCTCCTGCAGAAATTGCATCTTGACAACATGACATGGACTTACATGCAGTATTTCCTGCTCTGCCTGCCTGTGAAGTTATCCACAAAGTTAACTTAATAACTGAATCCAGTGTGGATTACAGTATTCTATTAATACATATTTAAGAAAACAGAGAATTTTCTGTTTTCCCCTGTAAACCAAATGTAAGGCAATCCTTTTTTAATTGAATATGTCCTGTACAGAAATGCATTTATAACTGTTCAGAGCAGAACTGCCAGTCTGAGTTGGGTCCTGCACGTGGTAGAACTGGAGTCTTTTGGATGCTTATGCCCTTTAAATTTTGATTTAGCAGTGAGTGCACAGCCAGAGGTTGTGTGACAAGTGGTTTGCCTGTTTTGCTGTTTCATACACGAGCAAATTCAACACAGTGTCAGTTCTTCTACCAAACATCAGTGGTCAGTGCAGAATCAAATACTTCCCATCCCTTTTCTCTTGTATCTGGTTTCTTCCTTTCAAACACTAGCCAGTGGTAGCAATTTGGAGAGTTAGCATTCAAATTTTCTAGAGTGATAGTCAAACATTTGGTAGTATAGCTTCACTACGGCAAGGTTTTATTATTGCTGAGGTTTTTTTAAGTTTTGGGGGTTTTAATGTGTGGATCAACTCTTTGTAAGCCTGATTTTCAAATATCTTCCTCCTGTTGCTGTAATTCTTTGTTTGGAAAGTATTCTTACGATAAAAAAACTGTGGGAGGATATGGAAACCACCATGGTTTCTTTATGACCCGCATTTCAAAAGGAAGGTATTCCTGGTAACTTCCAGTTCAGGGTCTATCTATCTGTAAAGTTGTAAAATACACATGTTTGGGTAGTAGACCATCCCCTGGGCAGTCTGAGAGGACTGGAGGCTCAGCAAAGTCTTCATGTGTGAGCTGTAGCTCAGGCTGGATGCTTCAGTTTATCTGGAGATGTTGCTGAGTGGAAATGTTGAGTAATTGGGGGTCTTGGCTAATCCTTCTGGGCCGTGGTCCCAGTCTGGGGGAGCGGCAAGAGACTCCCTGCAGCTCCCTCTGTCAGCCAGGGGTGGGCACGAGGAGCAGGCAAGGGTGTAAATCCCTGGAGCAGGGTGGCCAGATGTGTGGGAACTCTGCAGGTGAGAGCTCAGCCAGATGTGTGGGAACTCTGCAGGTGAGAGCTCAGCCAGATGTGTGGGAGCTCTGCAGGTGAGAGCTCAGCCAGATGTGTGGGAGCTCTGCAGGTGAGTTTTCAGCCAGATGTGCGGGAGCTCTGCAGGCAGCTGTGGGTCTGCTCAGAGCCAGCTGTGTGCAGCTGTCCTGCGGGTGCAGACTGCAGTGGTTTGAGGAGCAATCTGCTCTTCAAGCCCTGCATCTCCAGCTCAGGTGTGCTGAGAACTTCCACAGGTGTGCTGGCACTCACACACAGACCCCTTCTCTTGTCTGGGGTGGCTGCTGTTGCTTTGTTTTTGTTCTGCAGGGAAATGCCTTGAGTTCCTCCGCCTCAGTCCCCAGTGCAGAACTTGTCACCCCGCACGGGTGGCAGTCTCAAAGCCATGGGTGGTTGTTTGTTCCCAGGAACAGCATCACAGCTCCCTGTTTTGAGAGGGAAACGTAATGGTTCAGGCAGAGGCTCAGTTGTCATCTCCTGCACCCAAATACTTAAATTGGTGTTAATATTGTTACATGATTTTATTTTCTTCATTGTTGTTGCAGCCTTTTCTTGGATCACTGAGGACTTTTTGGATGCAGCCAGAGTAACCTCTTATTATTTCCTGTCCATCTCCCACTGATATTTGCCATCAGTTTTTTTAATATAGCCTGAAGCACCTGGTGTTTGTCTTGCACTTATTTTCTCCAGGTTATCTGTTTTCCACCAGCTCCCTGAATTTCTTTGACTTCCGAGGTCTGATAGCTTCACTCTGATCCTTTCAGAACTTATTCTCTCCAGAAGAAAATTTTACTGCTTCATAATAAGTCATACAAATTACTGTCCACCATTACTTTTTAGGTAGATACTCAGGGAATTTCATCTTGTGTGACACCATCCCATATGATTCCCATAAAATTCATGAGGTGACTCGTTACCGTCTCTTCGGGGCGTCCTACCAAGCTCTAAGTGCATTTTACAGAGTCTGAACACATAACTGGAGCACGCAGTGTGTAGGGGGAATGGCACAGTCTGTATTTAACATCTGCAGCTGGGTTTAAACAGGATATGCTGTAAAAGACCAATAAACTATTTTGTCCAATATTATTGATGACACTTACAAGGGAGACCAGCAGTCCAGCCCCAAATATCCTGGGATTCTTTGGACAGGATATTAAATGTACACTCTCTGAGAAGAGCTGGGAAAGCTACTAGGAAAACCGTGGGTCCTTGCAGGAGCCAGATACTCAGAAACACTGATTCCTTTCTATGAATGAAAATCAGATTAGGTGCTGCTTGCTTGGTGAGGCTGGTGGGCACTGCATGTCCAGTCAGTGCTGATCCAGCTCATCCCTGGGGAGCTGCTGTGTGCATTCCTGCTCCCTCCTCCTCCTCAGCCTTCTCCAGGGATGCTGTAGACATTTTTTTTCTACTCAGAGCAGGCAGCTGCATCAGGAACAGCTGTAATATTTTAAGATGTCATATACCAATCAGTAATTCTGTGACTTTAAAGCTTTAAAGTTTGTGTTTTGGTCAATACTGTGCCTCTGCTGTGCTCTCTGGTGGTGTTTATAACAGCTCTGTGCTGCTGCCTCTGCTCACTGCCAGGGCAGGATGCATTGTATAAACTCATTAAATACAGCAAATTATATACTGGGGACAGAGCACCATGTAAAAACCCATTACTATCCCATTGAAAGCAGCAGGAAAGATCAAGGTTACCACCTTTACTACCAGGAAGAGGTGAAACATCAAGTATTTTTATAAAAGTCTCAGCTTACACTTTAAAATGTACTTTGTCAGGTAACTATTTTTTTAGCTGCCATTTGGAATATTTTATAATTATAGTAAGTTGTGTAGTTTATATGGGTTTAGCCCAAAAAAACTACTTAAGAGACTACCTTTAAAAATCCATATATTTTCATAAAATGTGTTGCTTTTTTTCCTAACCATGGTCTAGGAGGCCTGTGAAACTACTGGAAATCTTGAGGGATGTATGTGCCAAACATAGGTGCAAAAATGACAGTGTTTTATTTTGAATTCTGGAGGTCATCAAGAAAACTTGCCTTTTGATGAAGTATTGGGAAATCGATGGAAATTGTCCCGTTCAAGGTGGAGCCTACAGAAGAGTGTTTTGATTCTGCAGTAGTTTGGATCTGTAGTAATTTCTATGAACTGAGACAAAAAAATGAATATGAAATTCAACCAGAGCCAGATAAAAGCAAAGTGGAGAATGCTGCAATGTGACAGCACAAACCAGGGCATCCTTAGCAGATGAAAATACGTAAAACCGTGCAATTAAGTGCTTGCGGGGGAGACTGCAGACACTACCACAGCACACATCTCTGATCTTTCCCAAAAGATCAGCGCATACCAGTACCTATTCAGTGTTCAGTTACACACTGGTGCTCGACTTGGCTGTGCCAGTGCTTGAAGTCTGCAGAGTTTCAGTAGCAAAAGCATGTGAAATTAGGAGACACAGAAAAAAGAAGTGAGCTGCAAGTGTGTGGGTGAACTGAAAAACCCTGCTGTTGTTTGTGGTGCTGTCAGGGCAGTAACTGTTAAAATCTCTGCCTGC